>VWZT01011968.1:240180-371092 GCA_013397055.1 Pachycephala philippinensis
AAAAAAAAAAAAAAAAAATCTGTTTTGCCTCTTTCTTCACTTCTAGCTTCTTGTTCTTTGCTTGATGCATTCTGAAGGTGTCTCTAACAGGGGATTAATTTTCACTGTCAGTAACCTAAAAAAAAGCATATAAGACAAGCCACTAGCAGAAAGAAAAGCCTGCTTTACACTTATTTCCTAAACCAACAGCCTGTGACATGACAGGGCCAGAAAACATTGATTATAAACAAAAAGGTCCCATCTCAGATTCCCATAGTGAACCTGGCTTTCAGTATCCTCTGATAGTGTGACACTTCCTACCAACAGCTGCTTTGTATAGGGAGAGCAGAACAAGCAAACTAAACAAAACCACAGAAAAGCCTTGGAGGCAGCGACAGCATAATCCCACTTATTCATAGCTCAGCTGAAGTGCTGCCTGTAAACCCCTCTGCAGTGATTTATTCTGCTCTCATTTCAATATTGCCAGGAACCCTGCCTTCCTGCCACAAATCTGCCTCCCTTTGCTCACAGAATAACCCAAACAAATACAGAAACGTTTACGCTAATAAATTCTGTGTTGGATTTGGGTGCAGGTATTAAACTTGATGTATATTTTCCAGCTCCCTCCTGCAAACACCGAGATCGTTCTACCAGTAGATGTCACCCGGAGCAGGGAAATGTCTGTTGAAGCCCTGGAGAATCCCGGTTCTTCCCACCTGTGTGTCAAAAGGCGCCCAGCTCCCACCAGAGGTTTGGGAAGGAACCCGAGGAGGAGGTTGCCAAAGCACACATGACTCATCAGCATTTCTGCCTTCTGCCCCACTGTGTGCAGGCTGGGGGAGACTCGGTGACACCGCTGCCCTCTGTACAGCCATCACAATGGTTTCATGCAAACCTGTTCCTCAGGCTGCGGCTCCTCGGCGAAGGAAGAACGCGGGGAGATTCCAAACTTAGGAGTTTCCAAATCCCTGTCACCTGCAACCCTTGGCCCCGGTGATTATTCAGATTGTCTGTCACAATCATTCCTTTGCATAAGGAAAAGGTAATCCCCGAGCTGACTTTACACTTTGCTGCTGTGAGACGAGTCCAGGAACGCGATGGTGATGGTTTCTGACAAAGCACTGATGGGGCTGTGCAGTGGCAATATGGAATTTCAGGATGCTTAAAAATCAACATTCCTACAAGAAAGAAGGTTATAAAAAAACCCCTAAATGCCCTTGAAACCCACCCCCACCTGCACCCAGAAACATGAGAATCCAGTCCACACACCTTCACCTCTATGGTGCATGTACCAAAGACCAGTTCATGGCAGCAGAAATCTCACTGGAAAAAATACTTTCTCCACCAATGAGTAAAATTCAAATATGAAGTTTAGGTGAGGCATGAATGGTACACAAGAAAAATCATCAGCTGTACTAAATAGTCCAATGATTACGTTGTGTTATGCCTTTTTACATCAGAACAAGGAAAAAAAAATATTTCAGACTAAAAATGCAAAGGTAAATCTCCAGGCTTTCAAGCCACCTACCTACCAGGAGAGATGCATATTTCATCTTGAGTACTGCTTTCACCCACAGCATCCTTCTGAAAAAGTATTCTAAATCTTTTATTTTGCTAGATCTTGGTTATTTGTATATGGTAGTATAAAAGTACACATAAGGTTTTCCTCCTGTAATTCTTGGGGAAAAAAACAGAGGCTATGACAAGTAAATGAAACCTCAAAGATGTAATTGATCAAGAGGTATTTGTTTCCATGAAAACGGCTCTTTAATATCTTCATCAAAATTAAAGCTTCAATGAACAGCTTCAAATATGGATTTTTTTTTTTAAATGGAAGACCTATGACAAATACAGAAACAAGCAGAGAACTATCACAAAAAATCCCACAAATTCAGTTTTGTGTGTTTAGTGAGTGGAATGTAGAAGGAGCAGAGTACCAGGGAAAGAGCTGGAAGGAGAATGAGGGAGAAATAAGCAAGTGCTACTGTGTCTAGTCTTTGTAATGAAATTCTTTTCAGAAACCCAACCTGCATCACATAAAGAAACCCCTTATTCAAAAGCCAGTTTGTTTCCACAGTCTAATTTGATAGAAGCATTTTGTGTGCATTTTTATTATGAAAGGTTTACTTTTTTGTCAATGGGCAGAATTGGAAGCAACTCTTTACTAAAGCAGGATGAGAAATCTTCCAGGTTTTGGCCAGAATAATAGCAGTTCTTGCAGAACTTGTGCCCTGGCTCTGGATTTCACAAAAGGTTCCTTTCTTCCTTCCTTTCACTCCCTACAATGCACCTCCAGAGATCTGCCACAAAGGATTTTTCTGAAGTATATTTAGCACATGGTGGCAGGCTTAGCTGCTGGGATCAGTTCTTCTTCACTCTGAACTGATTCTTATGTTTCTGAATGCAGCAGCTCATTCAGAATTCAATTCCTCGTTTTTCACAGCAGTGCAAGTTCAACTAAATTTTTTACAGGTTCAAAAATCAATCAGGCAAACCCAAGACAGAAAAATCCATGAGATGTCCCAGTTAAAGCTCAAGTAGCAGCAATACTACACTGCACTGGATGCTGTGAAGATGTACCGGAGGGCTGACATGGGATGTTTTCCTGTTCTTTTAATTTCCTTTCTATTGGGCTCTCTAGACCTCTGGTCTGGCTCATTATGGCTGTTCATACGTTACATCCTCATCAAGAAACCTTCCAGGTGGGAATTGATGGCAGTGACCCCAGGAAAAGCAGCTTTTTCTCCCTTTTGGTGTTTAAAGATGGGTTTTCAAAGATGGATGAATGTGGTAAGGATACAAAAAGAGTAATATTTTATGAATATAGTAAAACTGGACATTATTAAGTTTAAAACCTCATTTATCTACATATGAATATGCTTGCAGAGTTCCAAATCAAGGTTCCCCGCTAGGAACCCTGCCCCATTCCTGCTTTATATTTCCTCCAAATTATGCTGTTTTTTTCTTTCTTCAGCAGCTCATTCAATGCAGAAGTCAAAGGAGTGTGATTTATTCTGGGTTCTCCACGCTAAATAGCCCAATGCTATTGTGCGTGGACAGCAAGCACTTCAGAGAAGTAAAAACAATTCTTTTTTTCCAAATAGAAGTAACCCAATAAAACATTTAAACATATATAAGAATTCAAAGTATTTTTTTTCCAGTTTAGATTTAGATCTAAATTATGAGCTCTGCTTCTCTGTCTTTCACCCAAAATTAACCTTGCATATTTATTTATTTAGGCACTTATTCCAATTCACAGGACACTGTGAAATGGCCAAAATTAAGGGATTAAAAAAGCTAGGCTCGGATCTTGTTAAAGTTCAGGTTAGTCCAATTTTCTTCAAGGGATACATTTGATCCAGCCCTGCTCTCTGATGGAACAGTGCAATATATTGTGCAGATGATGGAAACAGACAAAAAAAAAATAGCTGAAGAAAAGGGAAGATCCATGAGGTTAAGGGTTTTTTACACATTCCCATTTTCTAGCAGTTACCAATATCCAAGAAACACCTGTACACACCCATGAGAAACTTAGAGCATTAACTGCACAGCAAGATATAAAGATCATTTTTAAAAGCTTCTAAGATACCTTCAGAAGCAGTGAGGAAACAGCACTGGAGCATTATCAAGAAGGCTCTCAGACAGCAAATACTCCTAAATAACCTAGAGCTTTATTGAACAGCTTGCACTGGAAGATAAAGGAATCAAGACCATCTATGAAACAATCTTAAAGCTGATTTAGTAATTGCCTGTGAATACAACTCAACCCAGGCTAGATGAGGCTCAGGAGACCTGAGACCCATCAGCTCCCCAAAATAGGTCGTGAATGGAGCTTTAAGTGATGCAGACACTGTGTGTGGATTCCTCTCTGGGGAATAATTTTTTTCCAGGTTGCCACAGGAAGAATCCATCACCTGGTAATTCTGTTATTACCATTTGTGAGGCACTGAGCAACTTCAGCAGGCAACAACCAAATTAACCTTAGAAAAGCAAAGCCCATCTCAGTTGAGATGAGGCAGCATTTTACCATGGGAACTTAAACACATGCACAGCCAGCTGAGCCTGCTGACAAACAGCAGTGTGGGGCATCCTGAGCCAGCACAAGCCTGTCTAAGACATCACAGGCTGGGCTCTGGCTCTCTGGAAATGCTAAACTTGAGCTGAACTCTTACCATTTCCAGCAGAAGGTGTGGACATTTTAACACTTAGAGTCCTGCACCTCCCAGACTGCTGCATTCTGGTCCAAAGCCAGAAGTATATAAATGGATTGTTCTCCCTCCTTACTCAATGGCCTTGTCCCAGAAATGCTCCAGTCTCCCCATTTGCTACCACAGATTTTTCTGAGCTCTTCTGTTTCTTTTGATCTGCTCCTCTCTGGGTTTCTATTGCCAAGTATTTTCTCTTCATCTCTATGTTCAAAGCACAGAGCTGAAAACACAGAAATTAATCACTTTGAGGCTTCTCTGTGTGGATGAGCACAGCCTGTGAGGACCAGCAGTCTGTGGTTCATTACAGCACCACGGGCAGACTAATCCGCTGAGCTGTGACCAGAGAAACCGGGAGGCTGCCCTCCACAAACTGCCTGGAGCACCTGCCAGAGGCGCAGAGCGTTCCCCGATGCCAGTGGTGCATCTCCAGCTGCAGCACAATCTCAAACATGTGACCAAGGGGCAGGAAGAGAGAATGTGTTCTGTGTAAATTTAGCCAGCACGTTCTCAGATCACACTGCTTTAAGTGGCTGGCAAAGCTGGCGGAATCTAATTGATGTGGAGCCTCACTCCCAGACTCCTGACAGACATTTTTAGAACTGTGCCTCCTGACTGGGGGCAAAAAAACGTCAGGAGTCCAAAGTCACCTGCCATTTGCATGGGTGAACGCCTTCTGGAGAGGTCATGAAGCAAGAGGCTTGAAGATCAGAGGACAAATGGACATCTACATGGCACAGTCTAACACAGTACCCCAAAGTACTAAATCTGCAGCAATTTTAAGCAGAAAACAGAACTTTTCTCAGTTCTGTGAATGCCTTCTGATGCATTTTTATCAAATATCAAATGTATTTTTAAGAAGTAGATTTTAACACCTTTGAATTCAAGATCCACACCTTCTTATCTAGCCAGCTGCACTGCTGTGAATCTGCCAACACAGCCAGCCCAGGGAGGCAAGGGACACACATCATCCATACAGAACAGGCAGGACCTTGTTTTGGGAGCATTCCCTAATTCCCCAAATCTGTGACGTAGCATTACTTCTCTAAAAACCCTCAATATACTTGAGATTGGATCAAGATTAAACAAAGCAACATGTCAAAACATATTTTGGAGGTAGGAGAGGAAGGGAAATGAGCATTTAAGGAGTTGCCTTCCATCCCCTTCCCAGATAAAGCTGGAACGCTGACTGGCCCAGCCCACGTAATTGTGTCTAAACCACGATACGCACACTCCCTTCACACATTTCTCAGGAAAACAAGAAACAAACAGAAACCCCAGCCTTCCAAAACAGGAAGGGAAACTTGGGGTTTTACCAGACAGTAAACACCAGACCATTACTGTGATTTCAACTGAAAGATTCATAAGAACTAAGTAAGTCAGTTTTAAATGCAGAAGAACCAACCAAGAAGACCTCAGCAAAGGTCAAATATTTGCTGATACACCTTGTACGTAACACAGCTCTGACCATGGAAAATTGAATCTAATCAGTTATATTGGTTAAACTACACGTGGGTGGAATTTAGGTGGGATGTAAGCAACTACAGTGCAGAAATCAGATTAAGCCTGGGAGAAACTGCAGCATGTGATTATCATGTAATAATTACTCAACATTTTGACAGAGCTCAGGACTGGGCTCAGCCCAGCCCTTGACAATGAGAAGGCAGCATAAACATCAGGGTATGAAACTCTATCACTTCTGTTAATTCACCAGCATTCCCTCTGTGGGAAGTCCATGAGCTTCTGATGGAAGCCCAGGGCTGCAAATTCAAGAGAATCCCTGGGGTTCAGAGACAAGGTCCAGACCCCTGGAGAAGGCAACACCAAGTCAGCTGCAGTACAAATCTGTGTGGGTAACCTTTTGGAATTGGGTCACCACCAACTGTCCATGTGTGTGGAGTTCTTAGAGAAACCCATCTGGTCCTGGCATCCATCTGATCTGCTCTTCATGTTGTTACCACAGCAACTGGCACTTAAATGAAAAGTCTCTGAGCAAGCTGGATCTATAGACAGCCCTGGCAAATCACAAGGCAGCAGAAGTGGATGCTTGAGGCGGGTCTGGGAGGCGTTTAGCTGTGTATTTACCAAAAGGGGTTTCAGCCTTGTTTTCCATTTGTGCTTTATCATTTGACAGAATAAGCATCAGCACACCAATTTTTGTTTATCAACAAGTCCTCTGTAGGTCAGACACAGCAATGATATCTTTCTATTTGGCCTGCTTTGCAGTCGAAATAGATCTTAAATATTTTGATTTCTTCATTGTTTCCATATCACACACAAATTGAGTATTTTTTGCTGTAAACACAACTGCGGAGAGAAGTAATAGTAGCCATGTGCCTTTTCAGAAATGAAAGATGCTTTACAAAAGTATAAAATCTAACTAGATCTTCCCAATGGCATTTAGAGTTGTCATGTTGAATTTGACCCAAATTTCTTTAAAACTTTAGGGACACAGACCTAACATTCAAGTTCTTTGCAGGATAATTTCATATTTGGCAATACAGATTTTAATACTCATTTTATTGTGAGGGAGGCAAAGTCTGTGTTTGTACTAGAGGATATTACATGGGTTGAAATAACCAATCTTAATATTCTCCCAGCTGACTAACTCTGAAATATGCTTTATTTCTGTCTCTGGCATAATAGAAACATAAGAACTAAGCTTAAGCTCTCAGTCTTCATAGCAGGATAAATGAGGGAGGGTTTTGCCCCAGCCCATGAGCCAGATTTAGGCTCAGAAAGCAACGCCCACACAGGTGACATAGGACACATAACACGAAGGGAAGTGGGAGCTGGTGACTGAGGACAGGGGAGGTGACACTGGGGCTGGCACGGGCTTACACAATCCACACCTTTAGCCTTTCAAATCAATGCTGAGCATTGCCAGTGGAAGGTGAACAGAGGAAAGTAACACAAATCAAATTCTTATTCTTTGACTGTGTCTTTGAAATTCTTTTTCTTATTGCTCAAAGTCTACAAGTGAGTGGGACTATTTTACATGTAAAATGTTCTGGTTTAAAGCTATTATGTCTTTCAAAGACCAAGAGGGAGGAGAATAAAGAGACAATGAAAGAAACTGAAGGACACCATTGAGAGAAGTGAGAAGCATCCAAGATCCCTGAGCCTGAAATGCAGAAGTACATTTCCATAAAGCTTCACTATTACACACCTTGCTCCTTAATTTCTTTCAATTAAAAGAACTGAAAAAAACTTCCTTGCATAAAACCCCTCCTAAATATTATTTTGCCACTGCAACATTTTTCTAAAAAATCCCTAATTACTTGCATATTAATAATTCATGAGAAAATTTCTTTCAACTGGCTATTTAAAATTGTCAACAAAATTTATGTTATGTAGATTTGTGGTTGGGAAAAAGTCAGAGGGACTTTTGTCTTAATGTTTCTGGCTATAGTTGTTGGACTGACAACCTTCCTCTCACCCAGCCCTTTCCTGCTCTGTCATTGGTTACCGAATTTGAAAAGAGGAAGAAAGTTAGAGCAGCCACCATGATTTACTCAGTCAGAAGCAGAACAGCGACCCATAAACATTTCTGGCACAAACCTTCCTGTGAACACATTTGCATGTTTATTAGTTAAACTTTGCCGTCTGCGAGCACTCTTGTGAAAAAACAACAAATCATTAGTACAAGAAATGGTAGAAAACACATTTTTAAAGGCCAAAAAAATCTAAAGTAAACTGAAAATCTTTATTGCTGGAAGTGTTTGAGAATTGGCCTGTCCTTCAGAAAGCCCAAAGAGTCCCAAGGTACAAACTCTGTCAAAAGAGAAGCCTGAGTCTTGTCTTCTGAATTTGGACTAAGTTTTGAAAATACCAATTTGCAAAGCTAGTGTAGACTTTCTCTGTCAAATGGATATGTTCCAAGTAGGAGAAACAACCCAGAAGGAAGATATGATGTACAGACTATGCAAACAAGCCCAAATTCTGAGATAAAGTTGAGATGTTTCATTATTCTGGATGAAACAGCCCTATAAATACAATTAAACCTTCTGCTGTCCTCGGTCAGGTAAAAGCTATTGATGTAACTAGGGAAGAAACTAAGTAATTAAGGAAGAAAACTCCAAACCTTGATTTGACCCTTTACTTTCAGTGATTAATTTAATAATACTTACACAATAATATTGAAAATCTGATTTGGAAAAGCAATATTCCATGTCATGCCATGACTGCCTCGCTTCCTCAGCAGTAAATCACTACCCACCACTTTCAGTTTGTGAGGGCAGAGGATGATTATTCATATTCAATACCCTGTTAACAAGTGTTTGTTCTTGTCCTTCTCCAGTGACTTCATGGAGCTTTAATTGACAGCACAGATGTCACAGCTCCTGTCTCCAGCCCAAGCAATTGTTTGAAAAGCTTCTGAGTTATTTAACTGCTGGTGTTGACAGGAAGCTGGACGTTTCTGCTCTGATGAGGGCTTTGTTTTAAGGTCTCTCAGTCCATCTTACCTCCTGTCTCTTCCCATCTTACATGCCTAAAAATACTGCTAATGCCTGTGCACACAAGGCTTTCCATTTCAATGTCACATTTGCATTTCGCAGGAAGACCCTCAGGAATTTTTGAGATTGTCCCAGATTAGAGAGAGACCAAATCCATCACATGACAATCAATTTTAATAGAGGCAGGATCACAGCCTCAACTTCCCCCTGCATGTTCCCACTAAGATCATAGTGCCTTCTGTTCTCCCAAAGTCAGCTATTAATACAAATTATATGCAGAAAAAAAAAAAAGGATCCCACCAGCAATGTGCTGGACATTTGTATTCCAGATAAGATCCTGTTAAAGATCTTGTTAACAATCCTGGTGGATGCCACAGTCTTACTTCACATATTGATCTGGTGGAGCAAGTACAAGGCATGTAGACTTCTGGTCTGTATTAATTTGTACTATAACTCTTGGCACAGGACCAGCTGGCAATGGTCTCCCCCATGTTTTAAATCAATTACCTGAAGTAGTAATTGCTTGTTATCAGTAAGGGGGATTTAATAAACAAATATGCTTGATAAATCAATGCACAGACAAATCCAGACATCCATATATAAATTAGTTTACATTAATTTACTAAAATGAGGCTGCTGGAATGATAATGTTTCAATACACCAAAATATCATTACCAGTTCTTATAAGATGGCATGTTAAATACATCTCTGTCCATTCTTTGATCTTCAGAGCTCTGCTTCTAGTGATACTGTTCAGTATCCTAAGGAGGGGCTAGGCTGGAAGCCCAGATTATTGTCTTTTTTTTGTATTGTCTTAATAGAGTCAGTGAAATAAAATGATGAATTATGTTGTTATATCAGCTGAACAGCTTATATAATGTACCTCTGTTCCCAGAAAATTGAAATTTAGTGTTTTAACAATGGACTTTACTCTTCCACTCACCTGTAAATGAGCACTACTGGAGCAGCACTGAGCCTAGTTCTGCCCTTCTCACCAGCTAAATCTGTTTCCTCTTCTGTGAAATCACTGCTGCTTTACATCATTATGAATTAGGTCAGAAACAAACCCAGTGACTGCTCATTCCAGCTAGTGAAACATATGAAGAGTGGCTGCAATGACAGATCTGTAATAATGCTTCTCATCTGCAGTCAATTAAATTTAGACCATGCAGAAATATAAGAAGTACACAGTGGAAAATTTTGGCAGGGTGACTGGCAAGCTGTAGCACATCTAACAAACCTGAAGACTTTTAAATTCATCTTCCCTCTGAACTTTAATCAAAGGCTATTAAAAAAAAAAAATCCAGCTGAATACAATAAAAATTTAAACAGCGAAGATCATTAAAGCAGACACTTCTCGTTACCTCATGGTGACTTGCAGAAAAACCTTGTCAACGTCAGATGCTCATCCTGGTGTTATAATCATAATTCACCTTGCTGGAACAAACAGCACGGGAATGTCTGCATCTGCTAAGCTTGTGTACCAAAGGCAGATATGAGAGGAGGCCAAACATGTTTTTATAAGTTACAAAAGAGAACAATTACTTGTACCAGAGGGGTAGGAGCTTTTGGAATGTGCTTTTGGACATAGGAGTGTCTTTTGAGAACTACTGAATTTATCTTCAAATGAAAACTATAAATTAAGTGTAATTATTTCTGACAGCTTGCATGAGAAAAATAAAGCATTTAGCCTGTCATTGAAGTTCCCTGTCTCAGTGCACTCTCAGGACTTTGGAATCATGCTTGTGGCAAATCCACACTGCCCTTAGCACAGGCTTCCTTTGTTTTTTTTCTCCACCACAATTGTGGGGGCTTTTTAAAGTACGTGATCTTCCTTCAGAAATTTGTGGCTAAAATATTTGTCTGTCCTTTGGCTGTTTTGATTTTTGACAACTTCTCCAGCAAACCTCATCCCACAGCTGCAATTTTCCCCCTCACTCTCTACCCAGAAGCAATCATACCCACATCATTCTCCCCTCCTCATAAACGCCCAGACTTTTATGTCTCTGCCCTGCCTGTGTCCATGTATCTTTTATTTCATTTATCCTCATGCTCTGCCACAGAATTTCTCAGAATTCATCTGTTCCCCTCCTTGTGCTTGCCAGTCCAACCTTAGCTCTGGTTTTGCTTTTATTAAGTGCCTCCCCCATCCCCTTGCCTTTTATTCAATCAGCCCTACAAGACAGATCCTTTCTGTAAAGGCCACGAATGATTCCTCTGCAAGATCTGCCTCACTAATTATATACTTAACATACATTTATCTGCTCCTACAGCAGGTTCCAGAGAGCAGGGGCTTTTCTTCTGTGCCTTGTCATTTAAAACACTGCCACTATCAGCCACTTCACAATGACATCGGCAGCACCACTTCGCTGTAATTAGAAGGGAAACCTGCCAGCAGAGGATGGGGTTTAAACTCTGCTTGACAAAGAAAACAACATTGAAACAATTGGCTGGTTCCCTGTTTACGGAACCCAAAGGAGCATCTGGAAACCCCAGGTCAAACGTGGACTGTCTGTAGACGTGTAATGGGTGGTTTAGTTTGGCAAACAACCAGAGACAAGGAAATGTGCTGTGCTCGTGTAGGCTGTAAAATTGTGCTCCACGTGAAACAAAGTGCAGGGCCTGATTTTAGAAGCAGGTTGTTTTTAGAGGGATGATTTTTTTTTTTTTTTNTTTGAAAAAAAAAAAAAAAAAAAAAAAAAAATACTAAGGATGATATTAAAAGCTGACAACACAAAATCTTTACTAACCCACATTCCTGCAGTGTTGTTACCATGAGATCAGGTTGTCAGATAGCACAAAATCTAAGGTAATGTGTTTATAATCCAGTAAACAGATTTTTCAGGAGCAGGATTTCACAACACAGCCATTCTCTAAGGCAGAATGGACTCACTCTTACCCAGCCATGACCATGAACCAGCTCAGCCCAGCAAAAACTCAGCAGGAAAGAACCAAGGAGGAGAGATGGTGGTTCAAAGAGTTGGTGGAGTTGTTCAATTTAAAGGAATTCCTGTGGTGTCCCTGGTCAGTGGAATAACTCTGAAATAAATAGAAAGTAGAGCCCAAAATCTGAGTCTAGAAGAGGCCAGAAACACTTTTTCCAGAGCAATATTTCTATCTTGGAAGGGAGACCAGCTACCCTGCAGACCAAAACAGGGTAAGAATACTCTGATTACAGAAAGACAGTTACATTTAAGATTTTTAGACTGGACTTAATTAGATGACAGAAACAGCAAAAAAATTTACGCTGATATAATTTATGCGGATATTTTGCATTGTTTCTGACAGAATTTCAGAGGTTTTAATCAGCATTTGCCCCTCAGGGTTTCTACAAACAGGTTCCACACAGTATTTCTGGTGGAGTAGGATGCACAAGGGCCTCTGGAAATTTTCAGCAGGCATCAGCAAATGCATCTTAAGTTTGCATTTGAGAAACTAAATAGAAAAATCCTGGTTTTCAGATCACCAGCAGATTCGGTTGATAAGAAGGTAATTTACTCTGTGTGTTGCTTTAGGTTTAGAGAGTTCAATATAGCCTATTAAGGAACTCTGGTTACCATCCCTCCTTTGTGTAAACCTCCTTACATTTATTGCTCTGAGTCTCCAAGTATTTTCTATAAGGAGGAGAACAGGTGGATAAGAGACTCCAGTGGGGCTAATGACACAGAAGAAAACTCAATACCATTATCTGAGTTCTTTGTCAATGTTTTGAGAGGAGATAGCTTATTAAGAGATCAAAACCTACATTTTACAGGGTAATCTGACCCAAATTAAGACAGCCAAATTCATACTTTTTAATCAAGAAGTGTACCTTTATATTAGATTTCAGAGTGGGTTCTGCATAGGGTTTGTATAAGTTTTTCTCTATTAGACAAGCTGATGAAATAGTTTATGTAGTGCATGGAAATGGCAATTGTAATTGTTTCAGGAAAGTATCAAATCAATCCATTTTTATACAGGTATCTTTCAGATGAACAAACTTAGAATGTATTCAGTTTCCCCTTACCTTCAGGAACACCACTGGTAGAGGTGAACTTTCACGTGGTGTGTTAATTACCTCCTCAGCACAAGCTGAAGCCATCTTGCTTTACATGAAGATTGGTTGTGTGCTTAATTAAAAAAAAAAATCCCCTTTTAATCTTTTTAAGTGTCATTCTGGTGTTTTAAAGAAAGTTTTACCATCTCATTGATCACTTTCAGGTCAATTTTATGAGCAAGCACAGGAGGACAGTTGCCATTATCTCCGCATGGATTGAAACTCATCAAAACTGCAGAACATTTTGTAAAATAAGTGGCAGTGATAATACTGGGGATTGAAATCATAAATTGACCAGCATTGGACCTAATTCAGCAAAAAAAGATGAAATACCTGAACAATGCTTAAAGCTGGAAGCCATGCCCCAAGGAGACTCTTGGCAGTTTAATTCACATAAGTTGTGTCTAGCTGGATGGAAAAGATGCATTAGTGTACAAAGAATTACCACTGCCAGTATTGGTGAGGAAATAATGAAAATGTGATTGGCATAAATCATTCAGAAATCTTATTACACAATCCTGATCCATAGATTAGATTGCCTGGCATTCCAGAGCTGAGAAGTACTAAGGTCAGACTTACTCTGGAGTACTGTATTTCTTTACACATTTTATTGTAAATAGAAAGTGTAATTCTGATCCCACGGGAAATTCCAACATTTTGACATTTATTTTCAGTGCAAATAACAAACATACTGAGTTTGAATCACTGAAACTCTTATATGCAGTAGTATAGGAATATCAAAATAATGTAAATATCATAGAAGTTGAAATTAAATGAATAAAATGCCAATATAAAATACTTCAACATTGCCTGAAAGAAATAAGGTAAAATTATTCATTTTGAGATTTTCCTATCAAATTTAATCTAAATCAATGTATTCACTTAAGATGATTCATTTCTGATGAAATTGCATTGTCTGAGTAGAAAATTGTTTGGGTTTTTTTTTTTTTTCAGCTCAGTCTCATTATTAAAGATTGATCAGATTGTAAAAGTGTTGGGGAAAAAACCATTAGGAATTCAGCTTTTGCAAACTTATTATACTGAGGTAATTTTGATTAAAATTTCACAATCCCCAAGAAGGAAAAGCAAATAGTCACAGTAATTGTCAGTCATATTCAAGGGACTTACAGATGGCTCTAAAGTGACTTCATAAGAGATGAGTAACTGAATTGCTAACATGAATGTGACCATTTGAACACAAGTTCTGTCTTTTCCTTTGCAGGTCCTGTGGTCTTCCACCCTCTGCAGCAGCCCCTGCTTTGGTCACTTCCTCTCCAGTGTAATCCTGCCTGTGAGGATTTGGAGCTGCTCTGTTGCACCAACGTGACAGTGTCCAATTTACTGTCCTGGCAAGGAGATAAATTTGTGTGTCTGCCTTCCTTTTTACCAGTTCAAACTGAGCTCCTGTGGCTTGTTTCCATGGCTTCACGTATCACCTTGCTCCCCCTTCTCTTCTAATTGTGATTCTTTCATTCATACCTCTCTTTAATCATCCCTCACCTCCTTCTTCAGCTTTTCTGCTTTCTTACAGAAAATACTCTACAGAATCTGGGTTGTCACAACCTAGAAAAGTTCTTCCCTCTCCCCAGGAATAATCTCCTCACTCATTGACCTGTCTCTCATCCTGCATTAAGCTTAAACACTTCAAGACTCTTTGGGGAAGGAAACTCCACATTTATATAAATGGTAAGACCTCGGCAGTATTCAGAAAACGAAGAATAAATGAGCAGAAACTTTTATTCCGCGGGGAAGGCAGTTTAATTCGATGCCAAGCTAATTAAGGGAACTCATGAAGATAAGGGATGCCTTCTGTTCAGATGTTGCTATATTTTATCTACAGCCTGTGCAGTTTCTGTACAGACACGGAACATCCGCTCCCCAGGTGCAAATGGAGATCAGACCTCAAGTGTTTCAGCCTCCTTAGCTGATTGTTACAATGGTTCTATCACTAATCCTGCAAAATGAGAGTAAAATTAGTCTGAAACAACAGATTATCCCAGAATTGCTAATAAAGCAATAAGGAGGACAAATAAAAGAACTTAGTGTAACATTCTGGCTGTTACCCAACTTTTGATGCTGTTGTGCATGGAAAAAATCTGTCTTGGAAACACAGTTGGACCTATTCATACATATTGAACCTTTCCTCATCTCATGCACCACTAAACTTCTTGCAGATGCTTAAGTGACTTCAGCAAAGTACTGCAGAGAACAAGAACATCAGTGAGGAGTGGCTTTAGTTTCCAGTCAGAAGCAGCACATTTGGCCCTCAGATGCAGTGGCTCTGTGAATGACCCAGCACACTCTCCAAGCTGGAATTGGTAAGTTTACCCTCCTGCAGGCTTATCTGAAAGTATTTCTCACTACACAGTCAGCATTTCTCTGGTCAAATGTGTCTGTTTTCTCTCAAGGAAGTTTCTCCTCTCCTTGAGTCCATGTAATTACTCCAGGGTGGCCCTGCCTTGTTCCACCCTAAATTCCTGATGGTATTTCTATACCATAATTGTGAACATTTATCACCAGCAGTTCTCTAGGCAGTCTTGTGACTTGGACAGCTGACTGTAACTGGTGTTTAGCATTTGCTTTGTACACTTCCCAAGTGCTAAACACCCTTTCATTACCTGCATTTGGCAGCTGCCCAGAAAACTTTGGCTTTTCAAGCCCATGTGAGTATGGGAACATTATTAAAATAGTATTCTCAGATTCCTGGATTTTCATATGCTTCTGCTGCAACAAAAGTATTTCTGTATTTTTTCAGACAGCTAAAAGCCCCAGAAAGTTGGTGGTGCAATTTCTCCCCCTTTATACATGGCTGCTGATCATCTGGTGTAGTGGACATGTGCAGCAAAACCTTCCAGAGACTCCTTTAGGTCAGTTCTAGAGGATGAGGTTACCTAACAACTTCAAGCTTTCTGTTTTGCATGTAATCTAAGTGTATTTTTGTGGTTGTTTTTGAGTGAAATAGCTGAATGTCATCTCAGGAAAAGAGAGTCTCATGCTTTACTCATTAGGGAAGGCCACAGTCTGTACATTTCCAGAGATACAAGGTAAGTCACAAATGGAGGGATTCAGTGATCTATCATTATCTTGGGTATTTTTCGCCACATAAATCACCACCCAGTCTGTTGGGTGCTGTATCAGGAATGGGCTCAGCAGACAAACTGCAAGCCCTGGCACACTCAGTGCTTCAAAACCAAAACCAAAACACAACAACACACAGGAAAACACAGAAGAACAACGAAGGGCTGGGGAAATACCTGACACACTTCTTGGCTTGATGTGGTTTTCTGGTTTCACACTGCTGTCTTCTCATGCAGTGGGTGAAGTGTTGTTAAACATTATTGCCATTAATAGCAATATATAACAGCAATGCCAGGATCAGCACACCAGAGAGAGGACAGAAAATCTAAAAAACAATTGTCTCACCAAAAAAAAGAAAAAAAAGTCTAATAAATTGGCCATGACTTATTTATCCTTAATTACAGATGGCTTTTAACCACCAAAACATAAGTAGTTTTTTCCTAGTAAAAGCAGCACACACAATTCAACTCATCCATTCAACTTAAAGGATTTAAAATTTTAAAGTTTTAAGACTTTAAAACCTTTTAACCCTTTTAAACTCTAATGACTCCAATGATACTTCCATGTCCATTTAACAAGGAATGCTGATGAAGCCAGTGCCTGGGAACAGTGAAAGGCCAAAATTCACAACTCTTTGGGATGAGAGAAACATAGATTCAAGCACCCAGGCTGAATGAGAAAAGCAAAAATGTGAATTTGCACTCTACAGCTCCTAGATTAAATCCTGGCCACTGGGACAGTTTCTTGCTCAGGACGAAATAACAAAAAATTCATCCTGGTCTTTTGGATCTTTTCTGACACTAATTTCAACACAGCTGGTGTGCTCCTAGGAAATGCTGAAATTTTGACAAATCCACATCTTTTACTGACTGCTAATCTAGTGCAAAATGTTCATCTTGCTCTAGTGAAAATCTCCTTACTTCTGCCTCAGTGTTTTAATTGTATGCTGTGCCACCACTGTAACTTTGGGGCAGTCACTTCATACCCTGCATATCCATGGTGTTGCATGATGCTGTGATCTTCCCTCTGCATAAACTTTTCCAGGAAATGGAGTGTCTGTAATTGTGACTGTAACTCATATCTTCATCTTCACATCTCAGATTGGAACTGCAATAAAGCTCAGGAGCGCTCAGGACAAGAAAGCTGCCTGGAGACATCAGCTCTGTTCACTCTGTGTTCTTGGACTGAGCATTGTAAAAAGCTTTTCCATATGCAACGATCCCACTGGTTGCACAACACAACGTGACTCCCAGTGCCTTTAACATCCCAACAGGGACACACCCATTCATCCAGAGCCACGGGTAAGTCAGCAGAATAATAACCTTCCCCACATTCAGCTCGTCATGAAGATGTAGTAAACTTCTGTGAACTTCAGCTGTGCACGTACCCAGGCCTGTGAGAGCAGCATGAGGGTCTGATCTCCCCTGAATCATAACAAACTGCTGCCTCTCAGTAGCTACACTGTGCTGCAAAATTGCTGCATTATTCATTCAAAGCCATGGTGCAACTTCCTTTTATTGATTCGGGATTTAAAGCCGGCTCCAGCAAAGGGAAGGGTCAGATAACAATTACTTAGGGCTCCACAGAGCCCCCACAAAGCTGTGTTAGATAACACAAGGAGAAATTCCCTGTACTTGCCCCTTAATCTCTGCCTGGGGCCACCACCACTCTCCCACCAGCCCTGGCAGCTAAATGGGGGTTATTGCACCTCTGGCTGTATGAGTGTTGTGTATGTGTGTATAAGAAGGAAGGAGGATTGTTTTTTTCCTATTGCTACATAGGTAGATCTCTCACAATTTTCTGGGAGAAAATATTTAAATCAATGGTGTGTCTGGAGATTAAATCCACAGGCAGAGGCTTGTGCAGTGCATTTTGAAATAAACCACTGCTAAAGAGCAATGACAAGCAATCATATAGATCTGCACTTGCAATCCACTTCTACACGCTTGCTTTAATGAAAACAGATGATTTAATAACATTCTCTTACAAACAGCATTGCAGCTCCTAGAGAATCTGGTTTGCATTTTGAAATTTCTCACATCCCATCAATACAATCCTTAAGCAGCTTTCAGATGCAGAGCTGATCTCCACTGCCCCTGATACACCTGCACACACCCTCTGAGGCTTCAGGTGTTGCCAGATTCTTACTAAGGGCAGAGTACAAACTGCAGTGAGAACTGCCCTTTTGTCTAGCCAGATCTTAGTGCCCTTAGTGCCCAATGCACCCTGAGCTGTCCTGGTCAGATTTAACAAGCCCTGACTGTGTGGATGACTTGTTATTAATAAATCTAACAGATACAGTAGTTACTGAGAGGTGAACACACATCTCACTAATGGCACGCTATAACAGAGCCACGTGCTAATAACACTTTGTTAATTTACCAAAGAAGTTTGAGAAATGAAACAATCTCTAAAATGCTATTCTAAACCAGCTTTCACTTACTTTATTCCTAAGGCAAAACTATCAGTTTTCACCTTGGATTTATTCTGTTTGAGAAGATGCATTATTTTCCTTAGCTTTCCCTGGAGTTACATTAGATTTTAATATCTTAACCACAGAAGAATAGTAGCTTACTAAAATTCATGGAGGACACACAGGCTACCAGAACTCCATGTGACTCACCCTCTCCTGCCTGTATTTCATTGAAATCATCACAGAATCACAGAGTGGTTTTGGTTAGAAGGGAATTAAAGACCATTTAGTTCCAGCCCATCTGCCATGGGCAGAGACATCTTCCACTAAACCAAAGCCCTCTCCAGCATGGCCTTGAACGCTTCCAGGGAAGGGACATCCACAGCTTCTCTGGGAAATGTGTTCCGGAGCCTCGTGACCCTCACAAGAATTACTGCATAACATCTGACTTAAACCAACTCTCCTTCAGTTTAAAGCCTTTATCCCTTAGTTAAGGACCCCATATGCAGCAATGATTTGGGATAGCCTCCTAAACAAGCTTCAATATGGTATTTGGCCTGAGACAACACACTTGAATTTTGTTAGGGTTTGGGTTTGGGTTTTTTTAGATTTATTTTTAAATACAGGTGGAAAGACTAACATTGTAAATGTAGCCAAGAATGGAATCAGGCTTCCTGATTACTAATGTCTGTCTTAAAAGCCATTTTATTAATTCTGGTGTGACAGCTATGTGAGTATTCTGCAATAAAGTGAAAAATGGAAGTAACAGGAAAGTAGAAAAGAGAGATAATTCTACCTAGAGACAGAGAAATCCATGCCCCACATTACTGTGAAATGCAGCGATAAAGGTTTTCTTCTGCAAGTTCCTGGTTCCAATCTCTGCTTCAAATCAATGGAAAAGGGATTTGACTGTGATTCCATCACCCACAGATCTGTACCAGAACCACGAGAACAGAACTATCAGAACCAGAGAGAGCAGATCAACCAGCTCTGGTTTGCTTAGTTCCTGGGCAGGAGGTGTAGGCTTCTTTACCTCTGATGGTTAATTGAAAGAAGTTTCTGTACTTGTGGAATGACTTTTGTTCCTTGGGAGTGAAAGATGCAGCTGGATGTGTCAGATAATCCATAACGCATTAGCTTCTCTTCCACCTGCTCCACTACACTCCTGAATAAGCCTCACCAAAGGAACAGAATAACAGATCAGTGAAACAAAAATCGGTCTGTGAAAGACAGCCTCATTCTCAGTGCTCCAGCTCTTGATCTGTAAATCTGATACGGTGAAAAAAGGGAGACCCCACACATGGGTGCAGGGACAAGCACCAGAGCAGGTCACCTCACCCTGCCCAGCCTTCCTGTCTGCTGAAACTGTTTGCACCTGGCTGTCCAGGGCACCCTCACCAGAGACAAACTCAATGGAGGAGTAATCCAAGTTAATCCTGGGCATTATGGATGAGTGACACCTATTAACTATTGTGCTGAGGCTTTAACTGAAATTTTGCAACTCACTGAGCACAGCAGCAGAAGCAATGCTCTCTGGTCTGGGAGGAGGGAGGAATGCAGCAGCTTTGCTGTTGGAAAGGGACACGAGAATGTATTGTGACAGAAAGAGAGAGCAGAAACAGTGGCCCATACTGTGAGTGTTGCAAAAATTTGCTCTACATTCTGTATCATAAGTGTGTTCCTTTATGTATTTTTCCTGTTTGAGATACACAGGTGGTAATAGAATTTTTGCTCTGGGTCACTTGGTGATTCCCTAGGAACACATCAGAATAGCCTTTGGTAATCAGCTCCACTGCAAAGCCAATGAAAGTACCCAAGAGTCACTATTATATTACACAGGAAACAATTCAGCAAGATTAGAATTATTTTATTAGACAGCAAAACAGAATCTATTTGGAGATGCTACCTATTTTAAAATTCAGTGATTATCTGAATTGGTATTTTCTTTGTTACTTAGGAGAGACAATATTTGAAGGGGGCTGAACAGAAATAAGTATTGCTTTTCCTTTTTTTCATCTTTTTTTTAGAAAAACTCAACCTCTCTCTTTTTCTTTCTTATGACTTCATTGTGGGAGAAATTATAAATATAGTCTGGAGATAAAAGGGAAATAAAACTAATAAGTTTGCTTGATTATTTGCAGCAGATAAGACCACTGGATGGCTGTGACTACAGCTCACATAAATTCAGATCTCTGATTAGCAGCATCCTCACAGGTTCTTTTTGTTTTCTTAATCTAACGTGCCTTCACATAACCCCAAACAAACTCTCTACAATACAAATGGACTCTGAACATATTGTGATGCTTCTAAATCCCACAGACACATATGTAAATAAACAATTACACACTCAATCCTCTCTGCATGCACCACACTGGGTGCTTCAGGAGACAACACGGATATTCCTTCACCGAAAATACAACCCATTTGTAATATGAGCTTTCTAAGTGCTAGATTTAAACTTGAAGCATATTCAGAACACAACTAAAATCCCATTAAAATGGAAATGAATTTTCTGACTCCTATTCTTCTCTCAAAAATTTTTTCACAGTTTCCCTCATCTCCAGTGAGGTTACGATTCAGCATTTGTAGCTTCCTATTCAGTCTAGGAGAATAAGCAGTATTAGCAAGGTGAAAGCTTATATTAATGTATAAAAGCCTGGGTATTTTTAATAGCATTAGGAAGGGAAACATCAGGTTACAACAGCACAGCTTCCTTTATAATCATGTCACAGCTTTCACAGAATGACAACTTCTGTAATGTGAGGTTCATAAAAAGGGATGTGAAAGCATTTGGTTAATTTGAGACTCTCAACACATCATTTGCCATAAACAGGTTCAGGTAACCAGGGCTTACAGAACAAGCAAACAGCAGCAGAGAACCAACAACTCTCACCTGTTCAAGCACTCATTCACCATCTTTATCTTTATCCTCACCTGACCCAGGTGAGATGAAGGGGTTGTTGTGTGTCTAACCCAGACTTTACAGGCTGCCATCAAATATCAAGGATGGTGCAATCCTTTCTCCAGTTTCGCCACATGCTGTTTGTATGGCTTCAAACTTCCCTCTCCTTTCTCCTTAGCAACATCTTCCATCCTCTTTCCCTCAGTATATGTGCAAATACAAACAGAAGCAGGGGCATTTCAAGGCTTACCATAGCTCAAGCAAGATCATTTTCAGGAGTCTACTTTAAGTGAAGCAAATGCATTGAATGAACTTCAGAGTCTCCTTCTGTTTTGTTTTCTGTGGCTTCTCTAGTGTTTATTCCTGCAGAAGGAAGAAAGCCAATATTGACATTGCAACCAGAAGCCACTGAAATATGTAAGGCACCAATACAGATATATCTTGTTATCTATATTCATTTATACACACCCCCTCACCATCATCTCATCTGACTTCAGCTAGAAAACTGTATTTGTAATTTTTCCTCTGCCAAGAAAGTAAGAGAGATGGGACAGGACTCAACAACCAAGGGCAGAAGTTGGGACTAGCAGCATTTTGAGCAAGGGAAAGGGCAGAAGTAGAGCCAGGACCTTGCTGTGCAGGGTCTGATGTCTCCCAGAGGTGAATTGTTCCACTGGGGTGTTTGGACAGCAGGTTCATGGCTGGCTGGAGCAAGGACACAGACAGAGCTATCCCATCTTGTCTGGGTGCAGAGGGAGCACTATAATCTTAGCCATGGAAAAGAAAAAATAAATAACAAGGGAAAATTGTAACTTAAAGCTAAATTTTCATTAAAGGAAAAGGATTACCTAACTCAATGCTAATGAGCTTCCATTCCACTATTCCTCTGCTGAGGAACAGGCCTTGTTGTTTCCAAGATCGTTTCTGAAGTTTCACTTTATGCTAAAAGTTGTCCCCTACTGACACAATGAAATGGGTGGCAGGATATACTTTATACATTTTTAAACATAGAAAGTATTGGAAACTTTCAAATATTGTTAGAAGTGTTGCAGATGATGAAAGAGCAACTCTAGTTGGAGATGTCCAGCTCCAGCCTTGTTGGAAGATGTGCTTGTACCTGTAAGTGCTAAGAGGTTACCTTGTTGGTCGGGACCTTTCCCAGATTTTTCATTTCTTTGACAAATCTGTTACCCACCCAAAACTCACCCAAAACACCCAGAGCTTTACCCAGCTGCTCCTGTGTCAGGCTCCTTTCTGGAACACAGTGTTTCAGTGTTTAGTAACTCCCACTAAATGCACAAACCTGCTGCCAGCCCTCAGCACCCCTGCTCTGCTGGACTTCTCACCTGCATTTCGTGGGCTGGATTTCTGACAAACCCAGAAATGGATAAAACCATTCCAACGCTTGGAGGCTGCAACGAGAACAGCACAGCAGCTTCTCCTTTGTCAGGCAGCAGCTTCCTTTCAGCATGCAGGGCCAGAGCACAGGCACAGAGGAGAAAATCATGAAATAACTGTCAAAGGCAGCCAACATCAATTACAATACACTGCAGGTTAAATTGCACATGACACTTTCTCAAAGCAAATCACCCTCTCCCATAAAGAGGTTTTATGTCATTTTTAAATTCTAATGATTTGCTGAGAACTCAATATCAAGAGAAAAAAGAAAAAAATCAATTATTTTTCACAGATGGCCACTGGACTCAGATGCAGCTGTGGCACGGATGGGGCAATCACAATGACATGGCTTTTTCCCTCCTGTTAGTAGAGATTATACTGCATTAGATGGCATTGAGAGGGTGGAGAAAACTGGAATGCTTCTAAGACAGTGATGTATTGTAAAGCTGGATGAGCTAATTTTAGACCATTTAAACTCAGAAATTGGCAGCAGTTTTTCTGAGAGCTCAGTTAAGGCTAATTTACCTCGAATCATCCACTGAACCCATCCTGCAGATCACAAAAATGTAAAACTATCATGCACTTAGAGGATAAAGAAAATACTGTGCTGGTTCCTGCAGGTTACATAAAAATGCTTTTAGAAGCAGTAATGCTGAGAGGACATGACTTGCATTTTTATACTTATGAAAGCTCTTCCACAGTAATTAAAAATGACATACCCTATTAAATCACTTAGTACATACCTTAAAGCATATGATGCAGAGGTTTCTTGAAAAAGCCAATTACACAGTGTAGCTCTGTACAAGGCCAATGCTTCAAAGCAATTTTCAGATTTTATGAGTTACATATGCTTCAGAAAGGGAGGTTTTTGGTTGTTTTTTTTTTACTGGCAGGAAGATGCACTGCAAATAAGATACAAGCCTCTACTTCATTTTTTTGTTGCTGCTGTGAATTAAAAGTCCATTGCATATCTGAGCTTCAGCACAAGCAGTAACACATCACTGGAGAGGTCTTTTAATGGGAGGGGATCCTTTTCACGCTGAACCTTCATGTAAATAAAGCAGTAGTAATGATTAAATGATGGAAAGGAGTTTTGGCATTGTTGCCTACTCCCACCAAAGAACATTTCTGCCAGAATCCATGGGTGGGAGAAGCCTTGAGTCTCTGCCATGTAGCAGGATACTGTATTAATCATTCAAGACTGCAGAGTCTGACTGTGCATGTCATAGGAAACATTCAGATTTCTTTCCATCATCTCTGTTTACCCAACACAGTTTTGCTCTGATGACACTTCAAGAAAACGAGCCCCATTTGTCTACATAAAGATATTTTCCTTTCCCAGATTTAAAACAGGAGCTGTTTTACTGAAAACTTCAGTTTTATCTGGACAAGGCAGAGTTCTTTCCTTCTGTTTCAGAAATGAGAGAGGCTCCCAGACCAGAGCACACCAACAGCACAAGCCCCAAAGTTTCAAAAGCACAGAGCTGGGAGCAATGATCAAGTTCAGTGAGATCCTTCCTGAAGGGCAGCAGACCCTGCTGGCAGCACAACACCCAGCACTGAGGGGCTCAGAGGCTAATAAAAACCCACCTGCAAATTAAAAGCAGAAAAAATGTCCGCATGATCTTTACCTTGTGAGCTGAGGACACAGGAGAGGTCTGTCCCAACTTCAGCACCAAGCCTGACTGTGGGAGTTGAACAGGGAATCTTATATCGGCATTTTTAACCCGTAGTGAGCAGGGATATATGGCACCTCAAAAATCCACCTTTAATGCTGAAATTCACAAGTTTTTTACATAACCATTCTTCCTTAAGGGATCACCTCCTGTCACTTGAAATTCAACCAAATGTCCCATCACTCACCAACACCTGTAAAACCTCTGCTTTGTGTCCACTGATATAATCTCATTGCTCTATCCAAGAATTCAAAGATTAAAAAAAAATGAATTACTTGAATGGACAAGGAGGTTTGTGACAGCCTAGGTATGTCTGCAACATGTGCAAACAGCTGTTTTTACTCCAGCATTATGCTGTTTTAAATAAAAAACTATCAGATCAAGATTAATTCCCAGGAAGATAAAAAATACTTCCATCCAATTGTTTTCCTGAGAGCACTACTAGAAAACAGACAGGATAAAGGAAAAATTAATTTTTGTAATGACAAAAAAAAAGTAGAAGCTGAAGTTGGCTCTTAGCCAGAGGGCTTTTTAAACCTCTAAAGAAGCTTTAAAAGTGCCTAAGATTCTTTTTCCTGATAAAGTTCATTACAAAATTATGTAGTCTTGACATTTTTCCAGTGTTTAGCATTGGCTTTGACAGCAACAACCAGATGTTCCTGCATATTAGCAAATGCAGAATTTGGGCCAGCCTAAGAACAAGTTTATTGTGAGCACTTCCCTCCCAAGTTTAAGGGCAGAAGTTTAAGGGAGAGATTCCTGGGGGATGACAGGCAATTAAAAACACTGACACCTCTTTCAAGAGCAGTTGAGAAGATAATTGAAAAACACAAACAAATGTGAGTTAGAGTTCAGTTTGGTAAGCAGGCACTGCCTGAGCTTTGTGACTTGCTGCTGTCCCAGGAAGTGAATCCTGGCTGTCCTTTGGGAACAGCACTTTTGCAAGCTGGCTACCTAAGGAAACAACAGGAGCAAAGCAGCATCTGAGGCTGGAAAAGGGTCCATACAGCATTTTATCTTTGCTCCAGCTACGGGCGTCCTAATTTTAATGTAACACAAATCAATGATAAAGAGTATTAGATAATCACTTAGTTTCCTTCGCTGTAGGTAAGTACTGCTCAAACTAAAGGCTACAATCTTTCACGTTGTAATAATTAATGAATACATTTAAAGTACCATCATTCTGGTAAAGGATGGCTTAGGAAACCACAAGAATAAAAAGACTCCAACAATTTAGTGCGAGAATTACCCTGACATTTTTATATTTCACTTTGAAAATCATTACGTTTTTAAATGCATACTACTATTTTTAAGACTAGCTGGAAAAATTATTTTCATCTTTCAGGTATTAATCATCTGCCTACAGCACAGAAGCAATGAAAAAACAGCAAGGTGAGCTCTCCACAGTGTAGCCACCAAGTCACCTCTGCCAGAAGAAGTGGTGATGTCTCCAGTAAGACATGGAAAAAGGCCACAGACTTGGCCAAAGTCAGAGATGAATATATCCCATCTCTACTGCAAACTGTATTCCCCCTTCCTGACACAAATCAGAAGATTTTGGGTGACAGCTACATTTAGATCCATTCTTATGCTTTCTCCTCCTTGTTTCTATTTCCTTGAGCTACTAAAACTAAAACAAACAAACCAAAAAAACCGCCAAAACCAAACACCACCACCAAGCAAAGAAGTGTAGCAGGTATTTATAAAGGTATCCACAAGTGGGAGTAGCTAATCTCATTTGTTTAGAGATGATAAAATGTTTTTTTTTATCTTCTATTTTCTTATACATAAAAAGCACTAAAGAATAAAATATTAGTGATGACGTGTTCTGAAATCAATCTTTTTTTTTTCCTTTTGAACAGAAGAAAACAACTACATAAGGAAAGTGTGCCCAAACTACTCAGGAAATCATCTTACCTTTAGAACTTTCTGAATTTTGAAAGGTATTAGTTTCTCAGTGTCTGACAAATACAGCTGTCTTTCCTACCATGCTGGAAGAAAGTAACTCAAGGCTCAACAATCTCCTGCAATATTTAGGAGCAATCTATGCTTGCTATCATATGCCACTAGGATGGATTGCAAAGAGAGTTTAATCCTTGATTACAAGTACAGACTCTTGGAATACTGGAGCAACGCACAGATGGTGTGATACTAAACACAACAGCTCTGCCCTATTCTTGGTATTTTGTGAACAGCAGAAGGACCACAGGAAAAGTGCCAAGCCATGAAATCCCACCCCAAAAGCATTAACTACTTATTTGTGCTTGATATTATAAAAGGGATCGAAGGCAGTAATGTAAACCTGGGTCAGTGGGAAAGACACATGGGGAAGTTTGTGGACTGTTCTCCCTGGGAAGGACCCCAAACTGGAGCAGGGACACGGTGTGGGGAAGGAGCACTGGAGATGAAGTGTTATGACCTGACCACAACCCTCCATTCCCCATCTCCCTGTGCCCCTGGGGAGGAGGTGGAAGAGTTGGGACTGAAGCTGAGCCAGGGAAGAAGGTTTGTTTAGTTTTTATTTCTCACTGTCTTACCCCAGTATTGATTTGCAAGAAGTTTAATTATTTTTTCCCAAGCTGAGTCTGGTTTTCCCATGACAGTAAGTGGTGAGTGGTGTCTCTGTCCTCATCTCCACCCAAAAAAGCTTTCTCTTTGTGTTTTCTTTCCCTGTCCAGAGGAGGTAGAATGAGAGAGCAGCTTGGTGGGCAGCTGATGCCGTCCAAGGTTAACCCACCTCACCTTGCTTGAAGAATTTGCATAGGGAAGTCCAGGAATTCAGCTCCCCACAGGGTCCCCAACAAGACCTGACACCGTTGCAGGCCCTCAGCCAGAAACAGTTCCGTGTCAAACAGATCCTGTCGGTGACATTGCCCTTAACACATCTCACTTCAGAACTCTAAAATGCTGTGCAAACACCAGCTAATCCTCTCACTCATGCAATGTAAGCTTATCCTCAGAGATGTTAAGTAACCAACCCAGGCACACCACAGATGCAAAACAAAGCAAAGCTTTAACCTCTGCTGTCACAGCCCACATTAGCAAACCCAAGTACAAGGCACAAACACATTTAAAAAGTCTGCATTTCCTGTTGATTGAGGTCAGGATCAGCGAGATGAACTTCAGCCCCTGTAGAGTGCAAGATAAATTAAATGTGAACGTGAACATCTCAACAGCAGAATCTTAGGCTTCCTAATTTAGAAACCCAGCTCCTTTAATAAGAGGGAGAGACAAACCAGAGCCTGAAGGGAAGGGGCTGTTTAATGATGCTTCATCCAACGTGGGAGGTAGCTGGCCGGGTTCCCAAGCTTTTTTCCTCCACCACCCTGGCCCAGCAGAGACCTTGAATGTTATGGAGATGCCAATCTGGCAATCAAGGAGCACTTTTCATCACCTTCGAGAGGAATAATCCTTTTCAAGCTTGGCCCTCAGCTGGGAGGAGGAAGAGATTGGCAAAGGTCAATAAAATTAACATTCAAGAGCAATAGAAATGCAATCGGGCTGTAATTGAAAACCTGGAAAGTGCCAGAGGAAGGGGAAGAGAATTAAGGCAGTTTTGTAGGGGGTGTTTGCTCCAGGGAAAGTGTGGGGCTTCTTATTTTGGGGAAAGAGAGTAGGAAGATCTCATATCCCATAGGGGAGGCAATAGTCTTGTTGAGGCAGACAGAGGAGTAGAGGAACACAATTAATCAAGTTGAGGGAAGTTCTTCCTGCAAAGGGATGGAATTATGCATAGTAAAGTTTGTTTCCCAGTCTGCTCAATGGACTCACTACCTACACCCAGAAAAGATGGGATGGAAGATGCAGACACATTGCCTGGCAACAAACCTGGCTGATACAGTCCCAGCAAAGCATTTTTACCACAGGCTGGTATAGGCTCTACCATGATTTTTCATCCTGCTTGAGGAGAGTAAGGAAAAGAAGAGGTGAGTGAAAAATTCCAGATGAAACCAATCCTTCCCCTTCCACCAATTTTTTCCTCTTCTGCCCAACCTGTGCCAGTGTGGGCCCCCTGCCCTCCCAGTGCAAATTTCCAGCCCCATGACTTCCACTCCATCACAGCTTCCACAGCTCAGACCCCAGCCCTGCTCCGAATTGCCCTCGCCCACACACCACGCAAGCCCCAAGTCAGAGCACGTCCAAGGGGAGGTTACATAAGGAAGGCAGTGCCAGGTTTCCAAGAGTCACATTTTTACAAGGCAAAGTGGTGGCGAGCCCTGCCAGCATCTACCCACAACCATCAGCCTCTGGGAAAAGCAAACAGCAACCAGCAGCAACTGCTTAAAGGGAGTTTCTTGTCCAGGCTCTGGGGTTCGCTGGGTTCTCAGTCCACTCCTTACAGCTCAGGTGCACCTGCAGCTGGCAGACACCCCCAGGGCAAATCCATCCCAGCAGGGGACTGGGCAGGGTGTAGGGGGAAAGGGAGACAAACCAAATTCCTTACAGGCCACGGTACACACAGAACCCCCAACTCTTGTATTTCAGAAAAGAGTGCAGTAGTAATTTTTAACCAAGTTAACTAAAGAAATAACACTTCTGTCCTCTCAGTGGTCAAAACCACAAAGCTGCTAAATGGTTGCAAACCTTACAAATGAAATCTTCGAGAAAGTTTGGGTTTTTTTTTTTTTTTTTTTTTTGTGTTGNTTAAGACAACTTTTACTATGCAGAAACTAGAAAGTTTTTAGATTTTCACCACTATAACGTTTGGGCTGTACACATTGCAAGAGTGGCAAATTATTTCAAGAAAAGCTAGTAAAAAATACTAGAGGTCAAAAAACCTACAGACTTGGCTATCTCTACTTGAACCTCTAGACAGGAGTCACTTTTTTCTTCCCTATCCACATCCATCTGCTGCAGACGATTTTACAGCTGATTTTGGTAACTTGAACATCTCTCCCCTTGCAGAACAAGCACCACAAAGCACATGACATTCAATAGATCCACTACTATTTTTAGTTAAAATGCTTGATCTTTCCTTCCTCTGTTGTTCCCAACTCTTCCAAGGCACATCCAGGAATTTTTCCATTGCCAATATTCAGGGAAGGCTTGACAAGCACAGGATTTAAACATGTACTTTTAACTCCAGTTTAGAGCTAAGGAAAAAAACCAACCCTATCTTTCAATTTTCTTCCAGTGTGAGATGTGCTGAAAAAAGGTAAACACTTCAAGTCTTTGTCAAAAGCAGCTCCAAGGGGAATTGTGAGAATCAGAAGCTTTACAGTTACCCAGGAAAAATCTTTTGCATATAATTCTGGCATTTCAAGGCTTATTACAGAATATTCAGCTCCCCTTTTGTCTCTGACTTGCCCCCACAGCTCTTGCACAGGCCAACTTCAGCTGCTTGTGTTACTCAAGACAAATTACAGTGCTCAAGACATAATTAAAACTTATGCTATGTGGAAAGCCCTCTACTAATTTGATGAATAAGTGTCTTCCATGTTTACAATAACTATAATCATAACCACTTTGGGACCTGAAATGGATAAATTTCACCAATAAGTTAAAAAAACCACACAGCTTTGCTCTTCATTCACTGTTTCAAGAGCTCCAGTCCAGATACAGAGTGCCATAATTATCAGTGATCTACACAAGTATCTAAGCACAGATTCAGTCACAACTGAGCGTTTTCAACTACAGCTTATGAAAGGTTCCTGGTATTAGAGCGTGAATAAAATACCAGAGTGTTTTAAGAACACAGGGAACAGCTCTTCAGAATTTGTTGAACAACATTTATTGACAACAGAAATGTAAACACCAATTTGCCTTTAATGCCACTGCTGGAGTGTCCTTACTACCCAGCCTCAGGGTATTTATCTGGTTGTTACAGGTTCCACTTCTCAGATTTTACCACCTTCTCTAACACCTACTGTCCAGCTTAAAATTTTGGCTTTGATCTAGGTCTTGCTGTCACAGTGAGGCCTTAGGTTTTAACTTTTATATTTTTCAAATCCTGTACTGCCTAGTGTGTAACCCTGAAGTTTCTTGCGGCCTGTTAGCTGCTGTTCTCTCACGCTGGTTAGACACAACAAACCTCTCTAGGTTTCTACCTCAAGGACACCAGGCCTTGTATGTGTAATGTGTAAACTCAAAGCCTCTGAGAGGAAGGCAAACTTGGGGTAGTTACATCAGTAACTGAGGTTGTAATTGGACAATTAACACTGATATGCAAATGAACCAAACTTATAAAAGTGTGAAGAACTCATGACTCGGGGTCCATCTTGGGTGCAGCCTTTGGCCTGCCCAGGGTGTACCTCTGAAGGTCCTTCAAATAAACACCTCCCTTTATTCCCTTATTCTTGCCTAGTCTCTGTTTTTTAGGTGGCCATCTCAGGCATCAACAGCACATTTTATTTTACATGTGAGCCTACTGAAACACAAGTGACATGTTCACTTCCTCCTGCTATCAGCTACTTACTGTGTGTTTTAACTGGAGAGTTTAACTGCATAGAAGTTCTCGGTGCCACCAGCTCTGTGTATCACCTAGAGCTGACAGCTGGGGCAAGCTTGACATGCAGAACCTCTGCAATTAGGACGCTGTTACAGATACGCAAGTGGTAATTATTATCAATTAACATGAACCTGCAAATCAAATCTCAATTTGAAATAAAACTCAATTAGTGCTTACTAATAGCAAATTCAGGAATTAGCACTCTGACTTAGCTTCCTCCTTCACCTCCTCTCCAACAGGGCTACACCAGGTAAACTTTGCTGTTCCCAGTCAGTTTGTCCTTATTTCTATGGGACCAGAAGAAGTAACTCCCCAGAGCTCTGCAGAAAAGCAGCACCTGCAGCTCAGGAAGCGTCTCCACTGTCAAGTGAAATTATTTTGCAGTGCTACTGAGCAAAACCCCAAAGTCTCCAATAGTTATTAAACTTGAACTCCAGCAAGATTTGCTGCTAACACTCTAACTAGATTCTACTGAGCATCTTTGAGCCGTGTTGCAGTTAAATAATACAACTTTAAGGTATTCCGAGTCTTCTGGAATATACAGAAATGGTATAAAACTGTTCTTTCAGTTTGAACTAACCTAAGTTCAATCCTACATACCCAAACAGAAGCATGTCTGATTTCTTGAGCAAGCCCCCAGGGGTGACAAGACAACTTGTTTCTCCATTTAAAAGATTACAACATGCACAAGTCCATAGAGGTTTTAGTACTGTATGGGATAAACAACATAATTGAAGCCCAATAAAATCTCAGGCAACATAAACCACGAGGTCAGACACCACAGAGTGTTGTATGCATTGTTTATTGAACTTCAAATTCCATAGTACGTCACAGATTAAATAGTTAAAAACTGGTTACTATCATACAATGTTCAGAACATTCTTTCAAAACAGCTCTTTGGACAAAACTAAGAGCCAGATTCAAGCACAATTCCCCCAGGACAGAACGCTAGGGGTGGAGGAGAGCTTCAAAGTACTGACAGTACACAACACTACACAAAGCACAGCAGGTCACTGCTCTGGGCTGCTGTATGATTCAGAGCAGCTCTGTACAACACCTTCCACCTCCGTGGGCAGGCACCTACTGTGTTAGTGGGACACAGTCTGCTTCTCCAGGACTTCAGCATTCCACATAACAGCACAGATGTAATTCTGGGTTCTGTGAGGTTTTAAATTATAGAGCTGAAACCAGATTTAAGCAAACTGACATGGTCTTGCACTTAACACTCTTCAGCCTTGACACACAAGACACCTACAACTCAAATTCTTATTTTAAAGACATGATGTCACCTGAGGTCAAACAACTGTGAATGTGAACAACAGTGGTGTCTTAAGTTACGCTGAAGTTTTACACTGGTTAGGATGGGAGACTAGTGCTTGACCTGCACTGCTCAACACCGTGTTCTATTTATGCCATCTTGCCTCACCTGAACATACAATTAAGTATTACAAAATGCATCAAAAAGATAAATCAGTCAACTGTAAACTGTTGGCAAGAATCACTCAATTATGTATTTGTCTTCTATTTCAAGCATTTGTACAAGACACTGGAACTAGAAGCATTAGCTTTAATTTGTGCAATTTAAGAATTTCCTTCAGAAGGAGTTCAGTCATCTGACTAGACAAGAAGCTCCCAGCCTTGCCTGGCAGCCATCAGTCGTAGCTCACCTCACGAGAAGGTTCCGAGCTGCAACGTCAAAAAAGCACCGCAGTGCTGATTCCAAGCAAAGTTAGGATTTACAGTCCGAGATTTCCCTGCTGCATTACTGTTCCCATGTGCAACACAACCCACACTGAGGAAGCCTCTTGAAGGCACCACTCCCAGCTGCAGCACGTACAGTGGTACTGATGCAAACGTTTACTTGGCTGCAAAGCAGTTGGATGTATTAGAGCTTCCACAGGACAAAGAGTGCACAACATGGAAACATGTAAAACAGCAGGTTTAACCTCAGCAGCCCTTCTGAGTGATGTCTTGTCCAGAAGATTTGGTAATATCCATCGTAGTGAACACCTGCAAGAGACCAAAAGAAGAGCTTATTTACTATTGCCTGCATCATCATCCACATGGCTACTGATCTCCTCTTGGTAAAACAGTCTTCAAGAGCAGGTTTTAAATCAGGCTGTGCCTTCCCCCTTTCTTACCTCTGCACAAGTAGGATGGATACCAATTGTTTCATCAAGCAATTCTTTGGTGAGACCACATTTGATTGCAGCAGCAAAACCTTGGGTAACTTCACCAGCATTAGGTCCAAGAACATGGAGTCCTATTACACGATTCTGTAGAACAGACGAGAGAAAAACACAAGTCAGCACCAGGAAAGGTTTGACAAAAGCTCTAGTGTGTAACTCCCACTACACTAAAAATGTTATGCAAGCAGGTCAATAGCAGAGTCTTTAAGAAAAAATTAACTACTTCAAATAAAGTAGCTCTGCAGTTCTTTCCATTTCAAGAACACCCTCAGCATATCCATCCCAGCTTGCTACTCACATTGTCCTGTTTATTGCAGATGATCTTTGCGTAACAGGTATTGTTATCTCTGCCTGGCACTGTCCATTCAAGTGGCCAGAACAAACTGTGGTAAACCTGGGAGGAAAACAAGAAAAAGCACTAGAGTTTATTAATGAATTCAGTCAGGCATAATTCTACTTTTCAATATCTTTATAAATAGGTGGTTTGACATTTAACCCACTATATTCTCGTCTATAACAAACTAGACAAGAGTAATCTTTGTTCCACTCAGCCCAGAGAGTCCATCCTCCATAAGTCAGCAGAGGAAGACTTGACTCAAACCATGTAGCTCTGATTTAAATACTTGATAAAAACAGCAACAGCTACAATATACAGTGGTTGCAAATCAAACTTTCAGGGAGAGAAGTGCAAAATTAATATCCAGTTACTATAAGTTTAAACCTATTATGCAAAACAGTTAACAGCAGAGGCTCAATAATGTCAAGTCATTTTGAAAGATGTAAGAAATTAAACACAAGGCATGCAAACAGCTTTAATGTAACTCCTCAGAGATGTGCAGGAACCAGGAATTACCATAAAATGGGTAAGTTATGCCCATCTGACCTTACCATAGACATATGGTAAGGTCAGCAAAAAAATCAATTCACAATTCAAGTATGGTGAACCAGCAGGAAAACAGTTCATCCCAGGAGTTTGGTACCCTTCAGCAAGAAAAGCCTTTAATTCATGACAACAAAAACCACCCCTACAGTTCTGCAACCCAAGTCTGGCCTCCTGAAGTCAAATGCTTCTCAGCCACCTGCAAATAGTTATGCATAATTCTAATGACATTAAGTCCAGTCCTGGGTTTCTGTGAGTCCAGCACCTTGCTGGCCAGATGAAAACACAGCCACAACAGCTCTACCCATCTAAATTCTAACCTTGTTAACACTGTGCCTTGAATATAAAGCAGCAAGGCCCAAGAAAAACACCCTCAAGCTACAATTTAATTGACTCTTGGGTGTTCTTACCTCCAAGTTTTGCTTTCCATATTCATCTATGGCTTTTTCTTCAGGAAACCCACAGCTGCCATACTCTAAAGGGGTAAACACTGTTGTTGGTACATTGATATAGTCACACTAAAAATAACAAAAAAAAAATCATATTTAGAGTGTGCAAGTTCTATATAGTACACAACAGAAGAAGTTATATTAGCACTTTTTTCTTTTTTACAAAACACTTGCAGAGACCACAGGCAAGTGGATAAATTAACTCATGTTACTGCAATTTTGAGGCAAAAAGCATAGAAATAAGTTGAAGTTGTACGCTTATAGCTTTACCTTTCTGGAACTACCCCCATAGAGCCTTTGGGCCAGCAGTCTCCCTGCCTGAATCGCAACTGGAGTAAGTTCAAGCTTTCCATCCAAGATATCCCCAATAGCATAAACATAAGGCACATTGGTTTGTTCTTCATCATTTACAGGGACCTTCCCATTCCTTTAAAACAAACAGAAGACCACAGAATTCAGCATCACAACTTTACTCAGATCCCTGCCAAAAACAGAGGGGAGAAACTCTATTCTAACTACTGAGCTCATTTCATTAAACATATTTATGCCTTTTTTACTTCAACTGCAAACTCTTCAGAGCATCAATCACCTCCAACTCTGACACATGGCTGAAGGCTGTACTCAGTGGGCCAGTTCTGACATGAACAACACTGCCTGGCTGATGACAGTCAAACTACCCAAACATCTTTGGACTCACAGTCTTTCACCTGACTATTATACAGCTCTATGCTTCAAGCACAATGACCAACTAGTAGGTATTAACTCAGAATAGTTGTTTTACAAAGTACATACTAAAGAAATTAAATTAACGAACAACTATACTCAAATCCAGGACAAAAAAGGTTTCAAAGGTTTACATAATTGCCATAAGTAAGAGTGAGAATTAAAAAACCATCAGTATTGTGGTATTTTTAAAGAGGTAAAAAAAAAAGTCCTTGCATTCAGTGGTTTGAGGGAGTTCAGCAATACTCACTTCTCATTGATTTTGACACCGATTGTCTGTAAACCAATATTCCTGGTACATGCATCACGACCAATGGCTAACAAAACCTAAAAAAACGCAAAAATTAAATGCAATAACTTTATGCAAGAGAAGTATAACGTAAGATTTCCCTTGGTCTTTCAGTGAAAAAACTAAAGCACATGAATAAAATTATTTCCAAATTTTTTTCCCAAAATTTGAAAGAGCCACCAACAGCTCAGTCTCCTCCATGTGCAACTTGTTTTAGAGATGCAACAAACAGAAAAACAAAACAAAAATTGAAGCAACAACGCTGTTTATATGAACTAAATTCCAGGCACAGGTTGACAGGGTTCAACTAAAGACAAATATTGAATTTTCACTTTTTCTTTTCTGCCAGTAATTTATGTGAACAACTTTTTAAGCAGAATTTCCCTTCAAGTTGTTCAAGTACTTTAATACTTTTCATGTGCATCTATAGTCAGTTATTTCAAATCCAGAAATGCTTACAGTGTTATATTCTTCTTCAAGGATTTCCGGTCCCTCAGTAGACTTTGCTGTCACTTTCAGTCTTCCTGGCATTCCTTGCTCCAGCTGCTCAACCTGTGCAAATTTTTGTAAGCTTAGAATGACCTGAAGCAGCAGAGCTCACCTCCATTGTCATTCAAGCCTTGACCTACTAATCTATCATTCAACAGTAAAAACAGCTCAGTCTCATAAAACATTTATTTCTGCACAGAGCCAAAGCCTTCTCAGACAACACCTGCATTTTACATGTGCTGTTTAGAGTAATCTTGTGTAAAGAGACGGAAGCTGAAGGAAGCACTTGCCTGAATAGGTACAAACTTCCTGATGAACTTCACGCCGTGTGTTTCCATGTGGGCACCGATTTTCTCTGCCATTTCTTGGTCAAAGCCCCGCAGGAGAATGGAACGCACCATCACGGTGACATCCAGACCCAGGCCAGCCAGGAACCCTGCACACTCCAGAGCCACGTACGAAGCACCCACAACCAGAGTCTTGCCAGGGCAGTAAGGCAGGGAGAAGAGGTCATCACTGAAAAGAGAAATGTAAGTTACAAGGTTCTTCCAACACAAGCTTGTTTGTCTTGGTAAACACCACACGAGACAAGTTCAGTCTATTGTGCCTTTTCATGTCACCTTGTAATGCAGAATTCTTTATCTCCAGGGATACCCAGATATCTTGGCCTTTCTCCTGTTGCCAGGACAAAAGTCTCTGCTGTGTGATAGGTTACTTGTCCTTTTCTGTTAGTAGCCTGTTGATGAAGACACAGTTAAGGGAGACATTTTTATATGCTTTAAGATAAAAATTATGTTGTCCTCTCCTTAATTATTGTAGATACGTTTAAAAATCAAGAATATGCCTTTTGAAACAAGAACTAACGCATTTAGAGATGCCACACGGGTCACTGAAGAACAATGGGTTTAAACAATAGACTATGAGGCTTTTCTCACATTAGAGCACTTAAAATCACTTACTCTTTGAATCCTGCCCATTTTAACTACTAATTTAGATTGGATTATTCAAAACAACTTGACTTTGGAGTTATAAAAAGCCACAACAAATTAAGACAACTCACTTATCCCCCCAATAAAAGGCCAACACAATAACAGCAATTAGTTCTTAGGCTAATGTAAAAATTAAAAAAAAAAAAAAAAAAAAGGTAACTAGTTACATGATTTCAGAGACCTCAGAGGGCCTAAGACCCAACCTTAAGTGAATTCTAACTAATTTGACCTCTAGAGACCCTTGGTTTTTCGACATTTCATCTTGCCAATGCATCTCTCCCAAAATCTGACCTTCATTCTTGGTCTTTATTAATTTTCCAGCACAAATGAAGGGAAACTTACTCCCCATTAAGTCAACAGGTAATTCAGGTTGGAAGGGATCTCAGGAGGTCATCTAGTGCAGCCTGCTGCTGGAAGTCTCCCTGTTCTACTTCATTTATTGACTAAGGACACTGAAGTGGATGCCCTGCATGCCTGGACACTTGAACAGGTGGTACACTAGGTAAATTGAATTTACTACTACCTTTCAGTGCTGGTCTCTTGGTTTAAAACACAAGTAGTTCAGCATTGATGTTGAAAACAGACAATTACACCCACTGAATGCAACAGCTGCCTTCAATATGCACTTCTAGGTTAACCTTGCTACAGTATGATCACTTACGGCAAGATTGCCAGAACAAGCTTTGTCTTGCAAAACCGACACTTAATTTGTATGCTGATACAGCATAAGGTTCTAGCAGTGCTCTTACGCAAGTGCTTAATCGAAATTTAATTTCAATAGGTTTTATGCTTTACTATGAAGATTTTCCAAGTTGCAAAATCATACAGCTAGAGTTTCCTTTCTTTTCCCCCCTTCTCACTCAGGCTGCTGAAGTCAGTCATGAAGGTAGAAACTGAGACCACCTTCCTCTGTTCTTGCATGACACAGGTTTACACATATCCACATCACTCTTACATAACTAGGTTTGCAAACACCGTGGCAGGTACTAAAGTACAATAATTTTAAATCAGTATCTTCACAAATGAGTTTTTAACTTCAGTTGACCTAACCTGGCAATGTTAAGATAAAGCCTTTTTGGTGTTGAATTTTATAAGGCAGTTCTAGAACACGAGTTTTCCCTCCCAACTAAGTATTTTAAATGCAGATATACCTTAATTTTGTGTGGTTCCACGAATTCTCCATAAGAATTGAGGTATGTCACAGACTTCTCTCTCAAAGACACTCGATAGCCCCAGTTTAAAGAACCAATGTAGTTCTGAATTGCCTCTACCATGATCTCCCAGTTGTGTTTAACTGAAACAAGACAATAATTTCGTATTTAAGGAAATAAAAGTGCAATGTACCTCTCAAGGAAACTTTATTTATCCATTGTACATCATGCTAAGAAAACATCAGTAATGAGGATACATATTAAGGTCTTGTTATACTATGTTAAGATTTATGTGACTTGTTGCTATCTGAACTAAGCCCATTCTAGAAGTTCTGTCATTTATTTCAGATAATATAGGGAACAAAACAAAATTAGCTTTCAATCCCAAAGGTTTCTATGACTCAAAGAAGGAGGACACCTTCTGATTCACCTACAAAAAGTACTGAACTCTGCCTCTAATTTATTAAGTCCAAAGTACAAGAACAGTCTTGAGCTCAGCGTCTCATCTGTACAGTCTTGGTCTGTCCTCTGTGTTCTTACCAACCTTGTTCTTCATACTGCCACCCATACTTCCTTGAATCTTGGAGTGCCTGACCCAGAAGCGCTGCTTGATGCATCAGCTTCTTAGGGATGCAACCTACATTTACACACGTGCCACCGAGTCCTAAGATGGAAAGAAACACGTTATTGTTTCCATGAAGAGGACATTCATGCTTTCCCTATCACGTACTTTGTATGATCACTCTTATCACTCAGTGAGGTTTGCTATAGTCACACCTCAGTAACACGAAATTTCAGTTGCAAACAACATTTTAAAATACAATGAACACACTAAGCTAACACAAGCGTATTCAGTTTAAGAGGTTATTAGACTCACTGACCCAAGACAGGTACAGCATGTCAAACACAGACCCAGGTTACTTACTCCACAAGGCTTCAGGTTTTAGCCAGGTTGTCAAGTAAGCAAGGTAAAAAGCCCAGAGTCCATACAATTTAGTATCACCTATTATGTGGAATTTGAAATATGCCTGCTTTTGAGACACTGTCTACAAGAGCACATTCATTCCTCGAATCAATAGAAGTTTCACTGAAGTTCCTTACACATTCTCAGCAATGCCCCAAACAGAAATAACCATCTGGAAAAACAGCAGGCAAGCCAGGAAAACAAGTTCGTTGTTATCTGTGTACCAGAATTACACGAATTCTGCCTCAATTCCTAAGAACACAAATCCATAATATGTAACATCTCAGTATGTATCACTGGTACTCAAACATCATCAAATCCAAGACAACAAAAGCTTACCCCATGAGGTTCCAAGAGGTGTTGGAACAACATAATCTAATACCATTACTTTCTTTCCCAAGGCAGCAGCTTCCTATAAAAGATGGAGAAGACCGGTCAGCATTACTGAACCAAGCAAGCCTGTCCACTTATTTATGGTCATGGTACACTTAGCACTAATAGAAGGCTTCTTAGTCATTATCATATATGGCTCTTCTATCTCCTTCACTAGACAAAAATTGAAATACCTCAAGAATCCCTGGCTTTCTTTAAAACTTTGAATGGCTGCTTTCATGTTCAATGCTGCATCCAGATCATCCTATGCTGTCAAAAGCCATGATATGAAAAAGGTATGAGACAGGCCCAGCAGCCTCTGATTCTCTTCTACCTCACCTAAAGAAATATTTATGCTGGTAGCTCTCCTTTCAGAAGGACAGAACTGACTTGGCACGTTCATGGATGGAAAGAAAGGTGACAAACTGGAGACAGTTCAATGGAGCACCACCATGATGTTCAGGGGGCTGGAGCACACCCCTGTGAGAAGGCCAAGGGACACTACAACCTGGAGAAAAACTGAATCTGGAGGGGACCCAAGAGCAACTTTCCAATACCTATGAGAAGTACATTGAGATGACTGTGCCAGGCTCTTCACACTGGCCAAGTAGCAAAGGGACAAAAGACAGTGGTTGTAGGGTGAAACAAGAGACTCAGACTGGATATAAGGAACTTTCACACCATGAGGACAATCCAACAGGTTTCCCAGAAAGGCTGGGCCATCTCCACCATTGGCTTATTTCAAGAGCCAAATGAATGAGTTTCTGCATAATCTTGTGTGACCTCACAGTTGACCTTGCTTGGAGCAAGAGCTTACATCAGATTTCTTCTAATGTCCATTCCAACCCAAATAAGCCTATTCCTCTATCCAAGGAATTACCAGGTACACATTGTTTGAACTTTCAAGACTTCGATTAAATCTTTAGGTGCCTCAAATCTGTTTAAGAACTCCTGGACAACAACTGGAATCCTGGCTCAAACAAGGTTTAGCTGGCTGTCTTGTATTTTGAAAATACCACTGAACAATTTGGCAATTAGCACCAAGTTTACAACTGATGTCCCAGAAGGTACTGTGAGGAAAGATCTGAACATTCTGAAAATACACAGCTGGCCAACTGAAGAATTCCACTGTCAGCTTCTCCTGCCTACTTTATATTTTCTAATGAAGGCTGCATGCTTGGCTGTATTGTTCAGCAATTGTCAAGGCAGTCAAGAACAACCTCACCCTGCCCAAAACATAAACTGACAGTTTAGGATACCTGTCTGAGAGATGGGAAGCGTGTGTCCAAACCCCTCGGATAGCAGAGAAAACTGAATCCAGATCTTACGTCCTGACGCACTGAACAACAGCTAATTGTGTAAGGGCTACACAATTACCCTCTCAGTTACCTTTTCTGAGAAAGCAGCTAAAAAGGGAACTAAAGAGTGAACCAGCTACTTGAAGGGAACTGCTGGAAGCACTTAATTTTAGACGTCTGGTGATCCTGAATCCTAAACTGTCAAAAGGCTTCAAGAGTAGCCCTTGAATTTTCTAGATTACTGTTTGGAAGTGCCTGTGTATTACACATGCAGAAGAGACAGCTAAAAAACATTTGGTTCCACCCTCAGCCAGAAAACTAAAACCTATTATTAGGATCAAGACCTGAATAGACATTGGCTAGAAACTGGTCCCTTAAACCATTATCTCCTGAGTGAGAACATAAAACTAGACCACTACTGGTTCATTAATTAACAAGTTGAACAGTAATACTCATCAAAATATAGACTGTTTTGTATCAATATAATTAAGAGAGAGATTAACTTTTGAAGGAGTTTGACATACAACCTGTTCTTTAATGGCATTTTCACACCATACCTTAGAACATGCAAGTCCACCTGAGCCACCACCAATAATAATGAGATCATATTCATAGGGTTCTGTAATTTGGTTGTCCCCAAGGAGTTTCTGCAGTGATCCATCCTGATAAGCCTGGGCGAAAAAAAGAAAAAAACAATCAAATTAGCACACATGCTTCTGAGCAAACAACTGATAATATTGCCTCCTCTGACCTACATTACCCAGTCTACTGTGTCACACAAAATTTAACTATGATCAAACAGCAAATTCACTCAGTCTTGTCTACTTCCAGCTGATTTTAAAAGCCAAGTTACCTGATACGTTGCATCACAGCCTCCAATGTGAGTTCCATTCACAAATACATTAGGCACTGTCCTCTGATTAGTCAGCTCTGCCAATACTTGCTGAATACTGGCTCCATCATCTAAGAATAAAAGAAATGTGTACATTATAGACAGATTTCAGGAAGAGAGCTTTTAGAACAAGAATGAAAGTATTAAAGGTTTGGACTGTGATACACTGTAGGCCTGCCAAGACAACAATTCTATTATAAACATTCCATTTGCAGGCTTCCTGGACACAAGCAAGTCTTCAGAAACTACTTCTCAAAGGAGCAGGCTTAAATACAGAACTTAAACTGGTGTTTGAAGCCACAATTCTACAGAATGGAGTAAAGCTGAAGCAGTAACAGTTTAGTTCTTGTATTTCTTGGATTTTTATCTGTCTCTGACAGTGTCACACTTGGTACTACACAAAAATTCTTTTCCAACTGTCACAGAAGATCACACAGACATCTTTTCTTTCATGAGAACTATCTTATTTTGGAGCATGTTCTGTGCACAGGCACGTAATTTTGCCCAGCAGCTTTGTATTATGAGACTATGGCTAAGGGAAGTATGAACATGCTTTTCTACTTACCCTAAAGCTACCCTCCTACTTTATCTACCCACCACACTGTCAGAAACTTTCTAGTTCTAAAATTAACATTTCTTGACCTGACCTGTCATCTGAATCATCAGCACCTACACACAGGCTCAATTTGGATCTCTCAGCAGTAAATGTGGGAATGCGAATTTACAGTAATCACTTTGACTAAAATCTGTTTATTCCAAGATTGTATGTATTTAGCATCAGTAATCGGAGCAATTGCAAGGGAAATACATTATTAATTAGAAGTAATTCCAGAAAAAAAAAGGCTGTGCATTGTACTTTACATATCTTGGGCTATAATTAATTCACAGTATGACAATTTGAATAAAAAGTAAAAGTAACTAAGAAGAGATGAATAAATATCTACATTTCTCCCAAACATTGCTTAGGCAAAAAAAAAACAAAAAAAAAACACCCTTCAAAAAGGCATTAGAACTTTATAAAAGCATTGGAAACTTATGGTTCTTACAGAAAAAAAAATTAATGACAGACACTCAACAGCCTACCAAAAGTGCATTTAAGAGTTTACTAACAACCATGTAAGAAACTATTTGTTCCTAAAACTACATTAAAAGCTACATGCATTACATCCATATACAAGTAAGGCACTGCACATGTCCTAAAACTAAAGTAGCTTGGACTTTAAGAAAACCAACAACTTGAAACTAGCAGCAGCCAAGTTACTGGAATTTACCCTTCCTTCCAGTGACTCAGCACCTTTTCCAAACAAGGTCATCCACATACCAAGTCAAACATTAACAATTCATCTGAAGCCCAAGAGAACCAGCGGTAGGAAAAAATACCACAGGCTTTTTCCCCAGAAGTCATAGCTCCTTGGAGAGAAATCAGATCTCACATTCTCTATCAGCTGATGATTTTTACAGAGAGTCAAAACCTTCACTTGCACTAAAAACACATCCAGTATTAAAATCCACATTGAAGCCTAATTGCTTTTATCTCTGCACATATAAAAAAGTATTTTACTTGTTTCACATATCCCCCAATTAGTTCAAGACAGCTTAAGGAATCATACAGAGTCACTCATATTTAGTTACATTAAGCAGCAGCACGTGACACATTTTTTTTTCTCCTACTCACCAGTTACATCCAGTTCCAGAGCATAGTACTCCACACGCAAGGAGTGGAAGAGTTCCTTCACCTGCAAAGGAACAGACACCATGGCAGTGCAAAGGTTTCTCAGCTCAGGGTACAACTTCACTGCTGGACACACACAGGTAGCCTCTAAGGCTGTTACTGTGTTCTGGGGCACAAGCTTTACATAGCTTTGGTAGTTTGGCACTTCTATGTTTTGCACGTTCCTCACTTAAAGCCAGGGCATTTCACTTTCCAATACAAGTTCCACTACCTTAAGGAAAAGTTTCTAGATACAATTTGCTTAGCTGCTGACTTCTCCACCTCTGAAATACCAAAAGCCACAGAAGTGACTACCATATAAAAAACACAGAAGAGAGATAAAGCAGCAGCAAGATTCCTTGGTAATACTATGGAAAAAAAAAAAGGAAAAAAGGGAGTAGAGGATAACATGCAAACCAAAACACTGTCAAGGAAATGAAAAAAAAAGAAAAAGGACATTATAAAAAGCTGCAGAAGGAAGGAACTCTTTCCAAATGTATTCAGCAGGGTGTTTTTCTAACCTCAGTTCTGGATGGACAGAGTGTACCATTACCTGATTCTAATCAGGCAGCCTTTTAGAAACGAGATTTTTACAGTAACATTTTTTGTTAAAATGGCATGTGAAAACAGATCTAGCAAGAATCACTGAATGCCTGTGGGATGGACCCACTTGCCATCATGGAGTCTGAACATTTTTCAAACAGCTTTCTGACAAACCTCAAATTTATTGACAGAGCTTCATTAAGAATATGTTGAGTCACATCTAGTAAATTGAAAGACGTCTAACACATGAGGAATAAAGTGTTTTTAATATTGCTGTGATTCACACTGTTACTATGCTGAAGACAGTACTCCAGTATTTTCTGATAAAGTTTCAGCTTTATGCAGACAAACGGGAAGATTTTTTATTCTGTACCAGCTACAAATTAAGTTTCTTACCACATCATATCTCAACCGTAACATACAAAAAAAGCTCTGCTTCTGTAACTGATTATATTGGTTCTACAGTTATAGAATAATGGAAGTTCTAAGGGACCTTTTCAGGCCATCTGCACGAACTCCCTGCTCAAAGCAGACCCAAATTTGAAGGTGCATCACATTGCTCAAGCACTGTCCTCTCATTCTGAACATCCACAAGGACAGAGACGCCACAGCCTCCCTGGACTGGCTCCACATTTGACCATCCTGACAGTAAAGAACTTCCATTTCATCCCATTGGAGTGTCTGTCATTGCAACTTTTGTTTGTTGGTTCTTGTCCTTTCACTCTGCAACTCAAAGAACGGGCCAGTTGTCTCCCCACTTGTGAGCTGAAGGCAGCAACTAAAACCCCTGCTTAGCCTTATCAAGGTTCAAGAAACTGAGCTCCTCCTTCACACATCCAGTGTGTGTGACACTCCACTCCTCTAACCATCTAGATGACCCTTGAAAATTTTTGTCCTAAGCTCACCATTACCTTCAGGCTTGCTTCCTGGAGTGATTATGGCTACAGGCAGAAAGAAAGGGAAACATCAGTGGAACTGCTCCAGACTTCCTGCTCCGCATCTGTGGTTACAAATCCCAAGCTAAATGCCATGCAAGATCTAAAAAGCAAAACTTAAAGCGATTGCTGCTAGGAAGTGTTAAGAATGTGGATGCAAGTCACAAAACTAGCTGCTTGGCTGCTGGTTTAGTTCGCAGCAAAGCAACAGGCAAGTGTTCATTAGTTTTTGTTTTCTTTTTTAAAAAACTCTGCCAAAACATTGCAACAGCAGCTGGCAGGAGAGAGGACAGGACACAACGTTACTAAACCAAGAAAGATTACAAACAAGAAAGGACAGATTTAAGGCATTTATGCCACCTTTATTCTCTACTGAAGATACTGAGTAGAGAGAAAAGAAATCAGACAGATGTCAGCATCCTAATCAGAGGTAACTATTGCACTCCATACTTACGAACAAATCATACTTGTGTTGTGTTAATGAAACAGAAAGAAGGAACATAGCAAGCACATGAGCAGTTACAAAAGCTTCAATACAGGCAGGAGATAATAGATTACTTCAGTTTGGAAAAGGAAATGATTAGGAGGAGTAGAAAGATAGCATACTAATCATGAGTAATATCTAGATAAGGTGAACAGGAAATGATTTCTCAGAAATACCCACTGGAGCACTCAGCAATAACTGCATTTGCCAGAAAACAATTTTGAAATGAAAAGGAAGTAAACGTCCCTAGAGAGCACAACCAGAGAACTTACTGCTACCCGGCATTGTAAAAACCAAAATTAAAATGAGATCGAAGGAGTTATTAGACCAAGTAATGAAAAAGAAGATCCACTGAAAACTTTTAACTCAATAAAGCTAATACAAACTTAGGTCAAGAAATTCCTGTGTCACACACACAGCACTAGAAACTTCAGCAGCGTACTGGGAGATTTTCTTCCTTGTAGCCCAAAGCCAAAATTGTAATTTCTCCGAATTTCTGGGATGGGGTACAAGGTTGCAGGGTCACTGATACAACCATTTACTTGCCTTTTCACCAATGCAATGACCTCAGTTACCTACTAAACCCTTTCAGTTTTCACAAAAAGTGATAGGCTAGAAACACTTCCAAAAATTATTAAACAATAGATAATTCCTCTGAAACCAAGAAATTGGTCTAACTTTAGAAAACTCTTCCCAGAGATGCCTTCTGTCACCAGGGTAGCTAAGCAGGTTTGAAATAAGCTTCATACCATAAATTAATAATGGTGTGTCCTAGGTCTACTTTTTCAAGTATCAGCTAACATTCCATAATAGTTACAGCTGAATTGGCCAAAATCCCCTGAGGATAGAGAATGTAATCTGTAATAGCATAAAATATAACCAAAATAACCAGTAACTTCTATGCAATCACAGCTGTTGCTCCTAAAATTTCAACAGATCATAGTGCTCAGCCTTGCCACTTTTCATGCTAAAAAAACTATGTTTTCTTTATGCATTTCTATCTTACTTCTTATCTTTTCTGGGTGCTAAGAAATTGAAGGAACAGCTGAGTTAAGTTATGACAAGGAAGTAATTCTACCACCACCCCCTCTCCACCACTGCCCTGTTAAAGCAGTTGAACAACAAATTGCATTTGCAGAAGAACAACAGCACAATTGCCAAGTCATGCTATTAGCTAACCTGAATACAATCACCTACTTAATTCACTTAGGGAATTTATTTGCAGTTCTGCTTCTGAAGAAAAGTGCAATTTTAATTTTCTTCTTGCATGGCTACCTCCACTGGAAATAGAGAATTCTTTCCACCCCCAAATTAGGTCCTTTCAGAGCACAAGCACTAAACATCTTTAGTTTTTCAATTAATCCTACCAAAAACACATTGCTAACAACCATCCACAGTAAAAGACAACACAATGCACATTATTCATATCTGTCTAAGAACTCAGAACTATGTGATTACAGGCTAAGTAGTCAAGCTGTAACTACACTTTCAAATTATATCCACTTCATTAATTCTATAGACTAGATCAGCTAGCAAGAATCCTGCATTACCTATTGTTTTCCCATTCCTTTCACTAATTTCTAAGTCTTTCGCAAGAAAGGGTTGTTAATACCCTTAGTGTTACAGATATTTCTCTGTTTTATCACTTGATGTCTCATGTGAAGCTTCCTTCTTCCACAAACTTTCTTCTTCTAATTCTCTGTCTGCAATCTATACCCCTTTCTACACATTTTCCTTGTTATATTATCTTTCTGTTCTGTTCCAAGCAGGAAAACAAGCCAAGGAAATCTGCCTACCAGGGCAGTCAGCTCTTCTTCCCCTGGCCCTATTTATCACCTGTTCCTCCACAAAAATTCATGCAGGGTTTTTCAATTCCCCCTCCTAGAAGGGGCCATGAGAGAGGGTCCTCCTACTCCCTGTATTCATTCTTGCCCTTTGCAGGACAATAAGGATAATATTTCTCATATCTGATTGCTTCCCTGAAGCAAGCAATACTGCCTAATGGAGAAGCTATGAACAAATGCAGGAAAGTATAATCTCAAATTTAATCACTGGACTACTATCAAGTCTTTTTTTCCCCCTCAAGCTTCTTGTCTTAGTCTAGAGCCTCTGCAACACCACAAACAAATTAAGGAAAAAGGAAGGCTTAAAAAGTTACCGTGCCATTGGGTGATCTCAAACCCACTGAAGTGAGAGCCATGAGCATCAACATTTGCAATCACGGTCACTAAGAGCACACAGGGCAATAGTGACAGGCACGACTAAGGTTGTGGGCAACACTGAAGTCCTCAAAGAATGATTTCTCCTCAGCAGAAGATCACACTTTTGTCAACGTGACTAGACTGGAGCAAGACTCCAACTCTTCATTTACTGAAACTTCCAGTAAGTTGGTAAGAAGGATTTGAGCTACCTACTATGCTCTATTATCTGCCAAAAGCTTCTTAGACAGAAGGCATTGGTTTGGTCTATCCCCCCAAACACAGAAGCTTCCTTTCTCGAAACCTCAATTAAGTTCCAAGTGAGATAGGATATATTCAGTTAACTTTTCTACAAGGGCGTCATAATATCTCTTCCCTCCTCAGAGTTCCCAGAACTAAACCTAACCTAGAAGTGGGAGTGAGGCTTCTGAGTATTTTCCTGGTTATCAGTTCTATTGAGGAACACCAGGACTTGACCCAACAGTTACAATTACGTTCTTCCACCATGGCCATATCAAATATGGCAGTGTGAGGTTTAAATAAAATTTCATAACATACTTTTTGTAAACATCCAAGAAACCCAAGGCCTACAAACCCCATATTCTCTGTGGACTATGAACAGTGTGTTGGTATCATAAAATTCTAATGAAGGCCCTGAGTTTTTTTAATGACTTTGGCTTACTAGTTATAGCCACCCTATGACACTGATGCGCAATCAGGGCTAAAAGGTATTTTTCTCTAAACATCACAATTAACCGAGAGTGCTTTTCTCTTCTTTTAAACACACACTGCAACCAGGATTTAGAACTTACACACTTGCTATAGAGTCAACCTTCCTCAAGTTTATAAAGAGCAGAAAACTTAACTTATCCCTCCCTTGGAGAGCAGCTTTGTCCAAGCTGAACACCAATGTGGTACTCAACTTTCCAGCGAGAAAGGAACACAGCCAGCACCCTGAGCTTTGAGCAGCTGTAGAGCTGACGAACAAGCACACTGTGCAGAATTCGCCAAACATCCATCTATCAGCGTGGCAAAGGGAAAGAACTACCACGAAACCCACGGATATTCGTCTGTTTCCACGCCTGGTGAGTGGTTTTCCAGGGCTGGCACGTGGTGCTGGAGCGGGATGGATACAGCGCCGCTTCTGCACGCTCCGAACCCCGCAGGTGCCACCGGCGGCGGCAGCCGCCGCATCCCCACACCGCCTGCCCTCAGCCCCGCTCCCCTGCGCCCTGCCCGGGCCGAGCGGCCGCCCTCGGGGCACAGGTCTGCCCGTGTATCCCTCGAGGGGAGGGCCCGCGGGGGACCGCGCCGAGCGGGCTCCCACCACCGCCGCCGCTGCCGCCTCACCTTGTTGCAGTAGGGGCAGTAGCTCTTGCTGAAGATCATCACGCGGTGGGAGGCGATGAGGGTCCGCACGCGGAGCTTCAGCCCGTCCCAGTCCGGGAGCCGGGTCTGTCCCGGCGGAGGCGCCATGGTTGCACCACCGCCTTCCCCGCGGCGGCCGCGCTGACCCTCGGCGGCTCCCGCCCCTTCCGCAGCGGGCAGCGTGACGAGCCGGGCCGACCTATTCGTAGGGAGCGGGGGGGGAACAACATGATAAGAAGGGCTTTCCGCCCTGCATTTCAGCCACAAGTACTAGGAATCGTTGTAAAATAACAAAACATCTTCTATGCCATAGGAAAAAGTGTTGCCATTCGCCTAAAGGCTAAGCAGAGATGGGTAAACTTGCGTTGGTTAAGCCTCCGTCCCCTCTGCGAGGGGGCGTGCGGGGAGCCAACAGGAGGGCGGCGAGAGCGCGCATGAGCGGCGGGAGGGCGGTGCCGGGCGGGGCGCGGGGCGGTGCCGGGCGGTGCCGCCTCAGAGCCCGCCCGGCCGGGGCTGGGGCCGCGGATAGTGCTTGGCAGGGCAGGCGGGGCTGGGGGGTCGTTCTTTGCCGTCTCAGGGACCGCCTGGCCCCGAGCCGGCGGCCATTGCCCCGTGCCCCGGCCTGGAACAATCGGCGATCGGCCCGTGTCTCGGCGCGGCAGGGTTTGACCTGCCTCGCTGCCCTCTAAGTTAGGGGAAAGCTGCTTCCCCCATCTGCCTTCACTTGGGTCTCCTGCACAGGGAGGAGAACGGGCACAGGTGGAGCGTCTCTTATATTAAAATGGATTATTAGCCAAGAGAGCAGAAAAAGTTTCATTTTCTTACACGTTGCGGGGTTAAAGGAAGGGCATGGTGAAGCATCTGATACTGCTTATTACGTACATCTGTGATGAGATGGACTATTCTGTTCCCAAGAACCGTAGTTGAAGGGTGGAAGGGGCCGTGGTGCTGGGCAGAGCCGTGGGACGAGCCCGTGTGAGGGCACGGAGCAGGAGCAGCCCTGCTCGGTCACTGCCCCGCGTCCGAGGGCTTTGGCTGGGCACTGGAGGTGCCGTGCCAAGGCCCCGAGAACGCGGTCATTTCCCCGCAGAGCAGCCCGGTGCTTGCCGATTGCAGCAACAGCTTTCTGTGAGCAATTGTAAGGGGTTATCGTGGTTTAACATCTAAGAATTTCACTAAATCAAACCCTGCGAGCTTTTCAGTGTCACGGGTTATTTTCTGTAGGTGAGGAAAGCGCAGAGTGATTTCATAAGATTCAATAAGAAGTTTTTAACAATGCAGGTAATGAAGACTGTAGGTTTCTGAAGCGTCTGTGGGGAGCCTGTATGAGATGGTCGGGATGGAGACGAGAGATCTCTGGAGAGGGTCTTAGAGCATGGGATTTATTGTGAAAGGGCGTGGGTTTAAGGGACCTGCTAGGAGCTGCTAGATGCAGCCCAAAGCAGGTCAGAGCAAAAGAAGGAGAGACTAGAAGAGGGGTGGAAGAGGCAGAGCAGAATAGAATAGGATACAGAATAGAATACAGAATACAGAATGCTGTGGTTGCCGATTACAATACAATAAATCATCTTCTGTGCTGAATATTCTAATTTCTACTAACCAATCCAGAACATGCTACAAATCCTACTACATTAACATATAGCCTATAAGAATCATCGCATTACCATATGGCATTATATTTTAAACCCTAAAAACTACCTTTTGGACCCTCTGTCACATTAGCAGGGTCTGTTCTGACCCTTGGACTTGTCAGCAAACAGAGGGCTTTGTTTCATCAAAGGGGGATTACCTTCAGTCGGCCAAACCATTGTTTTCCAGTTGTTCAGTAACTGGAGTTTGGTATCTCAAAGCTTGTCTTCATTTCAATCTCGCTTGTAGTTTCCATATTGTCAGCATCTTTTGCTATGTGATCATATTTATAAGTCTTTCCTATTTTATCTTCCCCAACAAAAGACCATTGCTCCCTCCCACACCTGCCATAGACCAGTCCTACTGCTATTTACTAATGCTAAAAATAACAACATGTACTAGCTGCAATGCCACCAGTGATGAAAATAGGCCTGGTGGGCGACAACTGAATTAACTTGCTTAATTCTTTTTTGGATCACGTGAATCTATGGTGTTCACTGCCAGTGAGCTTGAAAAAATGTATATTGCATTTATTTAAACGTTGGCAATGAGAGAGTTCTAGACTAAGACCTTCTACACTCCCCACAGAGAAAAACAAATCTAAGTTTAGCAACCTTTTATTTCAGTATCAGTGTGTAGGAAAGTGGATGCAGTAACCGGAAGCTACTGAGGTTCGACATAACATGCATGGGCCAGAACTACCCACTGCACTCTGTTCATAGTCCAGCCAAAACTGCTTGTTTGGTTCCTAGCTTTGGCTAATTGTTCTCTCTTCTTCTCAGACTCCTTTTACCTTGTGAGAAACAATGCTGCCTTTAGTAGTGTTACAGGAATTAATATCACAGGCTCAAAGGTTTGTGCCACTGTCAGAAGGTTGGTAGGTTTTCATATTAAACTTGATCTGTTTTCTCCAATATAAACATCCATCAGCTCCAGAAAGGTCAGAGAAAGGAATAAATATTCAAAAGATCTTTTTCTATTGGCATGCTCAGCTCTGATGGCAGTGTGCCAGGTCCTGTGAGGAATAAATGTCCAAGGCAAATTAAGTCACTTGAGGGTTTATTTTCCCCTCTGCGCACTCTGCTGTTGGTTGTTATTACCACTGTTGCCTTAGAGCAAGAATGGGGTAATGGTTTTAAACTAAAGGAGGGTAAATTCAGATTAGATATAAGGAAGAATTTTTTTACAGTGAGGGTGGTGAAACACTGGACCAGGTTGCCCAGAGAAGTGGTACATGCCCCATCCCTGAAAACATTCCAGTCCAGGTTGGATGGGCCTCTGATCAACCTGACCTAGTTAAAGATGTTCCTGTTCATTGCAGGGGGTTGGAGTAGATGATCTTTAAAGGTCCCTTCCAACCTAAACCATTCTGTAATTATATGATTCTGTGGAGAATGGATGGCGGGGACAATGTTGATTTACAACACAAAGGAGTGGAAGCACTGTGATGGCAGTTTCTTGCTTAGCTTTGCTTTCAGTCACTGTAGATGGTTGACAGAAAAGGAAAGGATTGAACTCAGGAGAAAAAGAGGGAAATGATTGCTCAGTTCTAGAGATGAAGGGACTGCCGCATTATTGTCCTGTCTGTGTACCCCAGTAATGGCTCTGATTATTGTTAACAGATGAAGCCCTGAATCTGTCTTCTGTTCTGAGAGTTTTTTTCTCCCACAGAATTCCAGATCATACTCAACTCTCAGGATCTTATTCTTCAGGTATGCTGGGGATAGATGTAAGCTTCTACAGCTTTTTGGGCAACTATTCCACTCACTAAGAGATTATGTCAAAACATTTGAAACAGCAGAAGTGTAACATTTATAAATGAAGTGGTTTGGAGGAAGAGATTTTGAAGAAGGGGCAAGTGGCTTGTGGAAAGGATCAGGAAATTGTTTTAAGGATAGAGTGTGAGAGACTTGTTTAATAAAGGTTTAAACGTGCTTGCTTGAACTGTGGCTCCCTGCAGGCCAGTCAGCAGCTGTACAAAGTGCTTATGGGATGATGGTAAGCTTCCCCACCTTCCACATGAAAGGCCTTGCTCTGCTTTCTCTAATATAAACAGTCTTATTAAGACAGTGCTCTCCTAGGCATTACTCAGCTTAGTCTGAGGATTAGTAATAAACCAACCACATAAAATAATTCTTAATAAGATAGCATTGTGTGCAATGGGAAGGCATTGAGGTAGAAACTGGTAGGGGAGGTTTATGAATAGAATAGAATAGAACAGAATATGCGTAATTTCCTCAGCTCTTGCACAGGACTTGAGGGCTCTTGGCATTATAAAGGTCTGATCTCATATTTGAAAGAGTAAAGCTACATGCCATTCTGAAAAACGTGGAGTAAGCCAATATCTGCCGTAAAAGAAATGCTCCAAAAGACAAGTCCATGCAGACAGAAGATGTTGGAAGCATTTCTAAATGAAGTTATTTGCAAGAAGGTATTTGGAGGAAAGAGCAAATGGCTCGTAGAAAAGAACTGGGGAAGTGTGTTAAACATAACTGTGAAAATATTTAGCCATTCTTTTGTCTAAAACCAAATTAGTTTGTCACCTGGGCTTGCACCCATTGCTTGGGTGCAGTCAAATAGCCATGAGCCATGATGCTGCTGAAGGCAGTCAATTTAACAGTGAAGAATAACCAGAGAGCTCCCTCCAGCCATATCCCTTTGTTCCCTGACACAGGGTCATGTCACAGGACAGGAAAAGAAAGAGCATGACCTATCTCCATCTCTATATTCCATTGAGGATCTGTCTATGAAGTAGTATCCTCTAAGGTTGCTCCCTCCCTCTTTTATATACCCAGAATGCATAACACAGATAAGAAAGAATAGATAATGTACCTTTAAGACCAAGAAGGTGACAAAAGGCCTAAACTGTAGCCTCGGTTCTCAGTTTCTCACATTATTCCAGTGCCTTCACTGGTCTTCTGGGAACTTAGCCTATCTGCATCAGAAGAGGAATAAGTGTGCTGCATTTTAGAACTGCATTTCCTGTTTTGGAGAAAGAGCTCCAGAACTCCCCAAAGCTGTACGTATTTCATGGGTAGAAGCAAGAAAAGAGATGCTGGTTATTTATTCAGAAAAAAAATAGCAAGTGTCTCTCATTGGATTACTGTAGAAATTGGTCATAAGCCAGGAGACAGCCAAAGTCCTTAGCCACGAGCATGGCTACGCCCTTTGTCAACACCAACAATGGAGAGTCAGTGGAGCCTGAGCCACGCTGGAGGCTGTTGACAACCTGATTTGTTTGCCAGCCTTTTGGGTGACACGTGGATGACCTGCAGCTCAGACTTCATGGATTAGTGTTCGTGGCAAATGATATCAAAAGTCTTCTGGCACATTCACAAATTCTGGCACCATTAAGTACATTAAGTCAGCTCGTTGGAGTGCTGATGGTGCACATAATCCAGAGCGTGTAATAACCCTGGGCTCCAGGCTGAGATAACGAGAGTCTCTCAGATCACACAGGACTTTGGCCAGGGAGCAAGGGGGAAGAGCTTAAGGTGAAATCTAAAGAAAGAAGAAAATAAGCTCTTCAGCTGAGTAGCAGCACTCTCCAGGAAGGGCCATGCAGAGCGATAACTTCTGTTAGCAGTGGTACAACTAAAATACAGAGAGCATACACACAGCAGAGGGCAATCACATCGTCATTGTTGTAAAAATTCAGCATGCCACCCAGAAAAGCTTGTCTGGACAGTGGTGGAGTGTTGGAACGAGGCCTGGATGTTAGCAGCTAGTGAGAAGTCAATGGGGGGAGCTCAAGACCCACCAGGAATAATTCTTCTACAAGATCTTGAATAAATAGTAAGAAGCTGTTGTACTTCTTTTTAAAAGGCATCAGAAACAAGGCAGTTAAAAGGAAATAATCAAAGTGGTAGAGTTGGGACCTGCATCTGCTAATGATGTACACATGTAATTTTTGCATGCAAAACTCATGCTTGTGAAGTTGTAAAAGACAGAGTGGGTGCTTCAAGTTCACTTTCCTGGTTTTGCAAACCATCTGCTAGTTTGTGCCTGCAAGTGAGGGATGACTGTGTATGTGCTTTTCTGCAAACGTGATGTTGGTAGTCCTCTGTTTCAAAATTTGGCTCTGGTGGTCTGCTGAATGTGTCTCATCTAATTTTACCTGTCATACTTTCAGTCTAAAATGTATGGTTAATGTCTCTTGAACAGTGTTTTAGTTTTTATATAGCATCATTACTATGAAGTCCTGAGGTGAGCATGAGATTTTCTGAACATGCCGTAATTAGATTGTCAACACTTAGGCTCAGAGAACGTGTCCTCCTATAGGCATAGGGCACAGGGTTGATGATGTTCCATCATCAACAAGATGTTATTTTACAATAAACAGTACTATAGAGAGTGCCAGGATTTCTTCCTCAGGTGGCTGCAGTGTGAGGGAAAGCAGTGAGGAGGCTCCAAGGATTTGTGCAGAACAGGGTCTCCCTTTGCCCCATTGAAGCATCAATGAAGTGAGAGAGACTCAGGCTGGATCTAAACCTGTGGAATAATGGCCTCCACCGTTCAGTTGTGTTAAGTGCTGCAAGCCAGAAGCTTTTCTAGAGCTGACAGAAAAATGCTGGTGCTCAGCTGCTTTACAGGATGAGTCCTTTATTCATCTGCTTTAATGAACGGCATGGTGTCCATCTGCTGTGCACTGAAGTCACCTTTCCTTTCTGGGAATCTTATGAAGGCTTTTTAAAAGAAAAAGGAAAAGAAAAGATGCAGAGGATAAAAAAGTCCTTAATCTTTCAGAAATATGGGAACTTGGCTGTATTTCTAAGCAAAACCAGTTCCTTTAAGTAGTCATACGCTGCACATTTCCCAGAAGAGTATTTTAATGAAGGTTGTTTTGTGGTTTGGGTTTTTAAAATTCTAATCAGTTTTAGCAAGATAACTCTCACACTTCCATTGCAGGGGTCTTGGCTGGGGTCTACTCCCTTTTGCAATCCTCTCTTCCAGTGAAATTCCTAGTGTCTTGATCTGTCCACTGTGCTGTTCTCCACTTGGGAAAGAGATGGTCCAAAGTATCACAGGTTAATATTTCAGAACAGGGAATATTCAAATGTTTCCTACAGTTTCTTTAGCTAGAGCAATTTATTTTATCCTGCAGCTGCATGGGAATGCTCAGCAGGAAGGTCAGATAATAAATTCAAAAGCACAGATTTCTACATTGCGTTTTGTCATAGATTTATTATCGAGTGTGTCTCTTAAAGCCTATTTACATGCTTTTTCCTTTAAGTAATTAAATACTGTGCTGAACAGAGATTCTCCCAGCTTTTCACCCTTGGGGTAGCTATGTCAGAGAGATCTTTCTGTGTATCTAGATTTCCACCCAGTTTGTAGTCTTGCCCTCAGTTTTGTCTTCCACTCTGTGGACAAGCAGGCTGGACATCTTTGAATCTCTGGAGTGGAGAACTCTGCCCTTTGTGTATTTTAGTTCACACATGCTCTGCTCTCTGCTGATCAGAATAGTGTTGCTGACTCCATGTGTCAAAAGAAGCCATCCATCTAGAATTTTTGCTGCTTCAGTGGAATTAGTTGATTTTCATAGTAACTGGTGCTAAAAAGCTGTTGGCTGAATTTCTGGCTCCATTCAAGGTTTCACATCTGCTTAGTAAGGTGGTTCCTTCAGTAAAAACAGGCCCGCCCAAGAAGCTCACAATATTTTTCTGCTCCTGGGTGGTGATCTCAAGGAACAATCTTCCTTGTAGTTATTTGGTGCTTTCAGGCCTGGCTGGGACCCAGGAAGATGAAGGAAGCACAGGAGAAGGTGTTGTGCAAAGGAGAAGACTTAACAGACTGGTGTTTTCTAAAGGTTTAGATGTGGATGAAACTCAAATTTCAGGGAAGGTTCAAATCTGTATTTGTACTACAAATAGATTTCTTGACCTTGCTAAACAACAGCACATCTCAGGCACAAAACCAGACTGCTGTCAAATCTCATGATTTTAAGTCTCTCAGTTTTTGTGTTTTGCTAAAAAGAGTAACGGGGAGAGAACCTTTTCCATCTTTTTAAGCTCCTTGTGCAAACAATAGTTTGAAAACATGGGTTTGACAATCTTGAGTATCAGGCCAACTGTGCAACAAACTCAACATTTCTTAATAGCACAGTTTTAGAGCCAGTTGATTTTTGTAGGCTTTGGTGGCAAAACTCAACTCTCGGGTCTTTAGAGATTGTCATCCTGTTGGCTCTTGATACAGTTTTCTGGTGGACCCTATTCTTCTACCAGGTTAACCCAGAAATCAGAATGAAATGTTCCCAAACACTGGTGTTTGGGTTTGTGACAGGGTCTGAACATTGTCTTATGTGGTATCTGAAATGTTTTTGTTCTTCATCTGCAGCACTAGCAAGGTGCTGCTTTAAAATCCTAATGCCTGTGCATCCCCTGAATCCCTGTGTTCAGAGGTGCATTACATTGCCAAGACAATATTCACAGTATGCCTGGCTAATTTTAAATTATTGACTTTATAACTGGTGAATCTGTGAACGAAAGCCTTAGTACTGTTCAGTGAAGGCCTGAACTCCAAACCAAGACAAATGCAGTTATTGATTTTAATTAACTGAGCCTGAAGTGATAGTAGCTCAAAGTAAGAATTGCTGAAGTGCCTTGTTGGCCTTGAGTTTCCCAAGGCTGCCTTGTGTTTGTCCTTCTCTTCTGTGGTAATCCACAAAGATCCCTGTCCCCTGGAATGTCAGCTGCTATCACTGCTGTCAAAATCAAGAGTGAGGTGACAGAAATGACTTCTTCCCAGCCCATCCTTCTCTCCTGAGAGGGTGCTGCTGGCAGCCAGCTCCATCTGGTGCAGGTTACCTGGCACCAGGACTGGGAAGGCAGCGTGGGCTTTGGTCTTGCCTCTTGCATGTCCCTGGCTTGTTCACACAGCTCTTGTAAGTGTTTGGAGGATGTGGTGGATGGAGTTGAGGGTGGTGGGAGGAACAAAGCAATGAGACTACAGAAACTAGTTATTTGGCTTAAATCACTGGGTTTGGAGTTCTGCTTAGAGAGTAGGGCCAGCCAGGTTAAGGCAGGGAGCTGCTAGCACTGCTGCATTCCCTGCCTGATTTTTCAATTGCTTTCGCTGTCCCTCGAATGGAATTCATTTTGTTATTTTGACTTTTCTCTGGCTAAAGTGTTTTATGTAGTACTTTGGATGTTACTGAGTCATTGATAAGTACTAACAAACCATCTGCTTATCTTAATTTGAGCCAGAGGATAGGCTGCAAAGCGTGGCTGGGTTGGTTTTTTTCCTTGTTTCATTCTTTTTTTCTCCTTTTAATATGTCAGAGAAAACTGCAGCAGAGGGCACTGTGTGGTTAGGTTTCAGGGGAACACTTATTGAATTGCACTGGGTGGCTGGGAGCAACCTCCTCCTGAATGCCTGTACAACTAAATAACAGAATATTAAAAGCATTTCCTCTGAACATGAGGGTTTTAGGGTTTAGAAAGCAGGCTTTTTTATATTGTAAGGACTTGGCTGTTTTAATTTTTAGAGTACCTGGGAAGTGCTGGCATCAGGATCTTTTTCTGTTCTGTGCAGGATTTGAAAGACAGCCTCATTAAAGGAGCAGCATAGAACACAGATGACATCGAGTAGGCAGGCTACCTATAATAATCTCATCTTTTGTCATTTATAATAGATAGTTCTTCCAAACCTTTGGGATTCCCACAGCACTTGGCAAATTAAATATTTGAACGTTGTTAAAGGGAAGCCTGTTCAAAGAGACCGGGCAGCTGTGAAGTGGGACACAGATGCTGCTGCAGGAAGAGGTGGAGTGCTGAAATTCCATTTAAGGGAAGTTCCCATTCACACAAAGCATGTCATGGGACATTTTTAAGTGTCTCTTCAATAAATATGGCCTCGTTTGAGTCATGATTGGAGAGAACTGGGTACAGTAAATAACATGCAGTGTTTTCAGAGCACTGCCGCAGGGCTCATCACACAGCAAGCTGTGTGCAACCCCCCTTACCTTCAGCTGACAGTAGGGAGGTGGATCTGACATGTCTGGAAATGAAATCCATGCTTTAAAGAGTCTGTGTTTGTTCAGACTGGAGCCTGGCAGTGCAAAGCCATCTCCCCATGCCAGCCTTTGCTGTCAAGATAATGTTGAAGATAATGTTAAGTTAATTATTTCTGGATCCTCAGGTCAGTGGTGAAGGTTTCCCTGGCAGATAGGGACACTGCTGGGATAAATACTGTACATCCCTGAGCTCCCTCTGGGGCAGGGCTTTGGGGCCACAGACTGTACCAATTCACAGCGAAGCATAAACTCACAAAAGAAGCTTATGATTGTTCTTGTGCTTGAAGTTAAGCATGTGCTTAGAAACAGAGTAATAGGTTATATTTACTTAATTTGTAAAGCTGGATTTCCGGAAGAGGGGGAGATACCAAGGAGAAAGAGGGACTGGTCTGACACCATCCTGTCAAGGGACTACCAGTGTGGCAGGACATGCTAAGGGTGAGGAGCAGATGGAGCCCTAGAGAATGCACCTTGATCCCACGAGAGCAGGAAGTGTAGTCTGTCTTGTTTTGGGTCAAAATCGGGGTGTCTTACTTCAGCGTAAGTTTATGACTTTCCTATGGGTTATTAAAGAAAGTGGGAAGTAAAGAAGCACCTATAAAAATGAACAGCATTAAAATCTCCAAAAATTAGAAGGGGAATAAAAGGAACGAGCAGAAAGCCTTCCACTCTCTCCATCACATAAATGATGTTCTTATTCTAGTAATGGTGACAGGAGGTGGTCAGGTGGCATTATTTAGCTGAATGGCCTGCGTTGTCATGGGTGCTCAGATAAAGCTCAAAATGACCTTTAAAAAATCCATTTTTAAAGATTCTTTTTACTTCAGAAAGGTCCAACTTTAGTAGCTTAAATTTAATTTTGTTCTTGAGGGAATCATCTGTGGGGAGGGAAGGCAGTGCCAGACACACTCACAGTAAACTAATAGCAGGTAAAATGTCATTTTAAAAGAGTGAGTGGAAAGCATTTGCCATTGCAAAGAGGAAATTAATGAATTCTTTTCCCCTAATTCCTTTCCTCAGGTTTGATTTCTGATGTCTTTTCTGACTGCCACTGTCTCTGCTTATGTTGACATGAACTGGTTAGCTGGCTCATTTGTTAGACTGACCCCAGGGTCACAACACAGGGACTCTGTAGTGGCCAGCTGCACACACAGGCACAGGCATGGGGACACAAGTGTCTGCAGCTCTAGGAACACACAGCTCACAGGACAACCCCCACTGCTCCTTGGTAAGCACAGACTGTGCTTTTTTTTTCCTGTAAATCTGCAGCAACAGAAGGATAAATTGAGTGCAAGCACTTTCACAGCTGTACCCTGTAAGGAACAGCAGTGACATGTTGTACATGGCCAGGGACTTCATCACTTCTTAAGAAGCAGTTGCACTCCTTAGTTCCTACACTACAGAAATCTGTCTTCAGGTTAGTAGTGATGCCAAGCCAAGGAGAGATTGCTGGGAAACTCCTGTCAGGACTGACTGGATGAGGCATTCTGGCACTGGCCTGTTACACAGGAGTGGAGCCACCTCTCTGATCCTGAGGTGGCCTTTGCTTTAATGAAAATTTGGTTTTGAGCTCCTTTTAGTGTTTACTATTCTTATGTAGAAAATAGATAGATGTTGTGTCAATTTTCCCCAGTAAGAATTTCAAAATGCACCATTGTAGCAGCTGGTCAGCAAGGAAAGGAGTGGGCAAATGGGTTTTACAATCAACAGAAAGAAAAGTGTCATCTCAGTCACTGGAGTGAACAACAAAATCTTCTACACTTATCATTGTTGTCCGTAGGAAAATATCCTTTCTTCATCTCATACTTCCTCTTTCTGCCTGGAAGATCGTGTCTGGATGCTGGGGACAGCTCAACACCTTCCTTCTCTGAGTCTGAGGTCCACAACACAGGACTTCCTGTCTGAGAATTCCTAATGTCAAGCAAAGAACTGTTGCAGAGCTTCCCAGCACACTTATCTTCTTGCACTTAAAGTGTCCAGCTGCCTCTTGAAGTGAAACTGGATTTAGCTGTTCTGATAACATTGGTTTGGCTTGTCCTTTGGTTAAGTTGCTGACAAGCCAATTCACACCACTTCATCTTCCCTGGAGGTCCCAGCCCTCTCCTGGGCTTGTTTAGAAGCACAAAAGAGGTTGGGCTGGGGATGGACAGTCCAGAGTGGCCATGTGTAAAACCAGCATGGACTGGCCAATGTGGGAGGGTCGTGCAGGGCTGGCTGGGTCTGTTGCTGCCCTGGCATGGAGGGATAAGCAGCTCCTTGTGGACTGGGGACTCCGTGGTGCACTGGCCGAATTTTTGCACGTAGCCCCTGTGTGCCTGGATCTCACCGCAGGGTGCTTCCAGGGCTCGGCTGTGTTGGCAAGGCAGCAGCCTGGCCCCCTGCTCCCACGCTGGTGTGTCCCACAGATAATGTCCAACAGGAGATCCAATTAGAAGCTTGACTGGCTATCCAGAAACAGCAGCTGGGAGCTGAAGCTGGTGTGCCTGCTGTGGATAAAATAGAAAACTCTACCTGCAAATCCATCTATTAGAAATTACTGTGTCTTGATTCTTTATTGCTAAGGAATAGCCTATCTGCTTCCAGGCCTCTGATGCAATGACTCATTCACAGGAGTCCAGTAACTCTTTGTTTTTTCTCTTCCTGCCACCAAACACAGCCGATCTCCCTCCAACAGCAGGTTGTGTTGGAGCTAATTCTCTGCTGAGCCGTTATCATGGAAAACAAGAAATTCAAATATGATCCCATTGGCCTTTCCCTGCAGGAAGAGCTTGGACCTCAATGTACTGCCTTCCTGGGAATATCTGCAAGCTCAACTTTTTTTTGGTATTAGGTAGCTGAGAGTCTGGGCTGTCTGGATGACCCCAGGCAGACAGTCAAAGATGACTTTAAAGGCTGGATAATGTATTTCACAAAAGTATAATCCTGCAATAGCCTGAGGGTTTAGAGTTGTTTTGTACTGTTTTTGATGTAGGGCTTATTTTAAGTTTTATGAAGAGATGTTGCTTTCTTAACTAGCACCACAGTAGCTTAGGAGCTGTTCTGTGGAGGACCCACTTGCTTTAGGCTCTCTGCATAAAACCCAGCACTTTTGGGGGGGGCTGTGTTCAGACATGTGCATGACATGCACTGCCACTGCCACATGGAAGAAGATCTTTATCTTCCAATGTCAGATTTATGTATATGTGCAAACATGTGCTCGTACAGGCAGAGAGGGAACTGCATGTCCTCACAGGCATGTGTCTATACAGAGATGTGTAGAAACAAAGTCATGCATGCAGTTCAGTTAAGGCCTCTTTATAATATTTGTTCATGTAGTAGTTGTGCATGTTTTATTGTCTGCATCCTGACTCTGCTCAGATCCCTCACAAGTGTCAGTTTCACCTTAACCCCAGAGTACATGAACTAGTGATGAAATCTAGAGAAAAAATATGGGGCCATAATGTAAGAGAACATTGTAGGAAACCATTTTGAAGTACTTTCCACACCCTTACCCCCCAACCCGTTCTAGTCTAGTCATAAAAGGTGCTCCTGCTGTTTTTCTCCTCCAACGTCTTTCCTTCCAAACTTTAATAAATAATCAGGTGTGATCAATTCCTGCTACTACTCTCCTGCTCCTCCACTTGCTCTTCTAGTGCAGAGCGATTGTGTAAAAAAGACTTCCTGGGGATCCTGCATTGATTTATTCTCAGCTGGTCTGAGACTTCAGCCATTTTCCTTCCAACATTGTCCCTGGCAGAGCCTGTTCTGGGAAAAGAAGGATGCTCTGAATGCAACCTCTGGTGTGTGATCTGGATCTGAAGCCTCAGACAGTCTCTCTGGTGCCAAGAGTGCAGCAGGGCAGACGTGGCTCAGCTTCAGGCAGGGAAATGAGAGAGAGGCTCAAAGGGGGAATTTAAACGTTCTCCTTTTTTGCATCTATTTGGAAGCCACGAGTAAAAAGCCACCATATGTTTTCCTGACATCAGGGCTCACAAGGGAGGTGGTATGAAATAAGGAGGGAGTTAGGAAGGTGAAGCTCTCTTCACTCATCTTCAGCACTGGAGTTTCACCAGTGCAGTATGAGAGACAGAGCACAAGGGGTATCAAATAACTATCTAACCCAGATCCCTGGTGTTGGCCAGTATTGGGGATGGTGGTAGAGTCTGGAAAAAGAAAATAAGAAAGAGGCCAAATGGAAAGAGTGGCCTCTTCTGCAGCTTCTCCCCAACAGCTGGCAAGCTGCAGTTCAAGGGAAAATCTTGGAACCCAGCATATGTTCTGCTGAAGGAATTTTGCAGACAAGCTGGGTTTGCTGCCCCAGGGTGAAGATGGAGCTCAACAAAGAGGTCTCAGGGCAGAAGCACACAAAGCCCTAGAGGGGCCAGAGCAATGGTTCAGACTTTGATCCTTCTGGAGCTGCAAGCACAAATGCAAATAATTTGCGGTGAAGTCTGCCAGTCGCTCAGACAGAATTAGCCCAGCTGCACCATCCTTGCTCTTTCCACATTTAGAGAAATGAAACTCAGGGGCTGCACATCTATGCTCATGGTGCCAGTGTTGACCTTCTTTCTAGCTGAGAAAGATGAAAGAAGGGAGGGTTTGGATGCAATCAAAAAGCACCAGAACTCTGGCAATTCTGACAACAGTGACAACGCTCCCCCTGCCAAATCAAAGGGGTTTGGGTTAAAACCTTGACGTCAGGGCTCTGTAAGATACACAGGATCACAAGATATGTGAGGTTAACAGCAAGTTAAAGCCTCAAGTATCAGAATGCCTGTGTTTTCAGCACATCTGTGTTTTCAGTTTGGATTAAGTGCTATGGCACCCTTTGATACAGGAGTCACCTTACAGCCTGCCTGTAGCTGTAACCAACAGAGGCTGCTTCTCTTTGCTCCCTCTTCCCTTTTGTGCACAGCCCATTGCATCATTGGAGCAGGATGAGGATAGGGAAACCCTTTGACCCAGTGTGCACCCTTGGTGCATCTGGGAGAATACAATCTGCTTCTCCCCTCAAGCAATTGTAAGTGATAACTATTTTGCTATTCAAGGACCGTGATTTCAACACTCGAGGGGTTAATGCACCGGGGAGGCAGCCGAGGCTTTAATGCCGGTGCTGTATCAAACAGCACAGTTTCCAGGAAGATGAATATCCGTAACCAAGTAGCACAGCAGAGCCCAAAGCCTGTTCAAAAGAATTCTTTTTGATGATCTGGTTTTATTACTTTCAATGAACTGGAGTCTCCAAGGTACCGGTGAATAAGGGATGCTGTAAAGCCGCATCTTGTATACATGTTTCAAGCTGAGTCTGCTGGTGCTGAAAAGGATGAAAGAGAAACTGCTTAGCAATGACCCAAGGGCCCAAACCCAGCTCAAGCTTCCATGGGGCATTTGCTGAGACAAAAAGAAGATCTTAACCATTTGCACTGGGACATGACAACTGGGACACAGCCTGCATCATTCGCTGGCCCCACTGGGAAAACTAATCCATTTCCAGGACAGAGCATGTGGCATGTGTTATGTGTTTCATAAAAGCTCTTTTCCAGCTGGAAATGAAAAATATGAAATGTCAAATCAGGAACAGGTAGATGTGAATTATGGGGCTCTGTGCTTTCTGGAAAATCTAGGGGATTTATTGTGAGACACTGCAGTGGTCAGAAGCCCTCTAGGGAAATGCAGTGCTTAACTTCACTGGTCTTGTTTTGTCTGTACAGACTATGTGGATTCAAGTATAAAACACAGCTTGGACCATGAGTACATGGACCCATCTGGTTCAACATAACCCCCATCAGACATGTGAAGGGAGGCAAAAATGAGTGAAGCTTTATGGAAATCAGCAGAAGGAGCACCCAGCCATGGTTTCTTATTTGAGCAACATCTTGCCATTTCTGTAACAACACCAAGGAGAAGTTTTATAGCTGTGGGCTGGAGCTCAACATCTAAACGGACAGACTCTGAACTGTGCAGAAACGTGGAGTGTTTGGGAGTACTCTTATCAGTAAAGGAGGTCAGCTAGTGCCCATTCTTCCTAAGCTCTGCATACACCATTATAACAATATTAGCCCATGCACTGCCTCTTGGTGCTTTTGCTTTGGAATTCAAATCTTGTGTGTGTTTTATAAAAGGCTCTCTAGTGTGAGCCTCAGAAATACATATGCACACTCCAACTGTGTGGGTTTTCTCTTTCCTGCCTGGTGCACAAATTACTCATTGTAACATGATAAATGAATGGGGCTGTGTAACCCTCTTTATAGTTTACAGTTTTTATAGTGCTTTGCCACCATATGTTATAAATTCATGAAGCAGTTGTAGTGTGTAACAGGTTTTTCTGTTTGTTTATTTTGTTATTTGTTAATTCTTATATATAATTATATAAGCTTGTATAGCTGTATATAGACGTATGGATATGTGTAATGTATGTAGTATTTGTCTGGTGGACTGAAGCTTAGGAGAAAAGATCAGCTGCATCTGGAGAGCACTTGAGGAGCAGAAAACAAGAAGGATAAAAGTATTGCCTTGATATCTGGTGAGAGGTGAGGAGATTGAATAGACAGTCACTTCACAGGGAAAATTCACATTTCATGGTCTGCAACATTTTGGGGCCATTTCTGTTAAAGTCAGCTATATTGTAGTCAAGGAAATACAGAATATAAAATTGTGTTATGAAAAGCCTGGGGAATCTTCATGTGATCTGCGGCTTGCAGGCAGAGAACACAAGTGGTGAGCCAAGGAATGAGGAAAAACAGCTTTGAATAAACTTCTGGGATTTCTGATAGGCATTGTTATGGGATCCTGTAGGAGTGGAAGCTGGGGGAAGGAGTTGAAAGAAGTGCCTGATGGGGAGAGTATCTGGATTCCCATGTGTAGATGAGAAATCTTCTTTTGCTTTAAGCTGCAGTGCAATTATCTTCCCTAAAACCCCCATATAACTCAGTGAACTTCTGTGTGGTGCAATCACAGGAGAAACAAACCCATCTGGCCTTTTGGGGGGGGTTGTGCTGGGAAGGGACTGTTTGCAAACTGGGCTTTCTTCTTGCCAATTATTCTGTTCCTCTTCCATGTCTCATGTGCCTTCCCAGCAGGTACTGTTTGGTTAGGCCTATCTGTTTGATTCATCAGTTGTGAATAGGGAATTTTATTCATTGAGTACCCAGACAGGTTGATTAAATTTTCCCATGTTTCCTGGTGGGAAATCAAGCTGGTATTTTAGTGGAAATCCCCAGACATTAAGACAACTTGCAGTCAAGGCCAGACAGAAGGAGTACACAGAACTGCCTCTACATCTATATCTGTGTAAGGATGCACTGTTGGCACATGCACAAACACATCATGGGTGTATATATGTGTGATCATGTGTATTTACCCTGTGCCTGGCCAGTTTCAGAATCTTTCTGAGCAATTCCATTAGCATTCCCATGTGTCTCATTCTGTAATGGAGTTGGACAGGACGTGTTTGCACTTTATTTAAGAAACAGTGTAAAAACAAAGGGATCTTAATCATCACTAGCCATGGTAGCTGCAAATTAAATATCTGAGCTCTTGGAAGCTCATTTATCATAAATTTCCTAAGTGCCTCTAGAAAGGGACTTAAGGAATCATTGCTAGTTCACCTGAGGGAGACTATTAGGAGGACATATATAGTGTAAGTAAACCAGAATAACATCTATAATGATGGATCTGGCACTTCTAGTAAAAATAGTTCCTAGTTATTGGATGTTTTATTTTACTTATATATCTTTCCCATTTAGAAAACAGCTTTAAGACAGGACCCACACTATAAAGCCATAACTTCCAAATTTAGGAATGCAGGAGGGAATCAGGGAAGCTGCACAGGAAGGGGTCAAACAGCATGGAGGATAGAGGTTGTCATAAAATAACAACAATAAATTGCAATATCCTTTCTCTGGCCTCGCCAGATGAACCATGGGACCCTTTTGTCTGGTAGAAATTACAATGTAGCTGATGATTCAGAGAAAGAAGACTAGCTTAATTAGTAGTTCCATTAAGCCAATTTTCTAATAGCTCAGAGTGAAGAAAAATTCTTTCTTTGCTCTCCTAGAAGGGTAAATTATGGTGAGTATTTTCCCATCAGACTGGTTTTCTTACCTGGTGTTGTTACATTTGTGCATGTGTTCTGGAATAAAGCTAAACCTCAACTCTGGATGCGATACTGAATTTTGGCAGATGGAAGATTTATACACTGTCTTGGAGTACAAACTTGGCTTCCCCATTGTGCTGACAGGCTGAAGAGACCTCTCTGTAGGTGTAATACAAACCATGCTTCATCAGAATTGTGTGATTTCCAGCCCCTGATATTACATCGGACTTGCCAGGTACTCAGCCCCTCCTGGAAGTCAGACCACTTCGTGAGGTCCCTGAGCAAGGCTTTGAGGGCTTGCTTCGCCTTCTGCTTTTGAAATGGAGAAATGCAGAATTTCTTATTTGCCTGCATAAGGATTTAATTGAAAAGAATGTTTCCAGTAAGCTGCAGACATACAAGCTGTGGATATTAACTTCATCAGGACGATGCAAGTGTGTATAAACTACACCCAACACACAGCTAAACTTTTATCTTCCGAGGGGCTGAGGTTTACATGTTGTTCTGCAGCATGGTGTTAAGAAATGGACAGCAACAGTTGGGAATTTTTAAAAAGAAACATGCAGGACTGCTTTAGCCATCTGGAGAAGCAACCTTGATATTATGCAAATGCTTGGCAAGGTTTTTTGGTAGGCAGTTGGGGAAGATACGGAGGAACTTGAGCTCCTAAATTTACACAGCAGCTCACTGGCTTGTACTTTACCCAAAATGAAAGCAAATCACTTGTTTGCTCTAGAAAGGGTCACCATCTCCCAGACATTTTTGTTCAGAGATGTTATCCACCAACAGTGGTGCAGCACCCACTCTGTACCAGGGGAAGCTGGTGTTGGGGTCCAGGATGAGTGCATGCATGTGAGAGCAGCTGAGTTCTGGAAGAGGGGAGAGAGGAGAGGACTCACTCTTAAAGAAGCTTAGAGAAAAAGGAGATTTAAAAAAATTAGACCGTCTCCGTCCTTTCTCTGTGAATTGATTGAGAAAGAATAAAGAATTCATTGAATCGCTGCCAATCCAATGAAGCGTTTACCAGCACAGCCCCAAAGAGATCCTCAGAATAACAGTGGAGATTCCTCAGCTCAGAGAGGACTTGAAAGGCTCAGGTCTATGCTGCAAAGTGGTCTTGAAGGCAAGATCTGAATTGTGCTTTTGCCCGAGGAGTGCTGGTGTGCACACCTTGTCCTTCATCACTCGTTAAATGAGTGTTTGCAGCGCTGCAGGATTTCACAACTGCCTTCTGCTTGGCATGTAATCTGATGGGGAGACCTGGGGGGCCACAGTTGTTCTGTGATCGGTGAGATAATGGCTGTGATGTTGGTCTGTACTGTGGTGTACAGCAGAGACTGATCTGGAACCAGCCCCACTGGTGGTTGTGTTGGGTCTCTGGGCTGTGCTAAGGAATTTAGCAAGACAGAATCTGTTTATGCAGGTATCTCTAGGCTTGTTTACACCCAGGCTTTGTGGGGCCATCTCACCAGCCTGCTTGGCTCTGTCTCCATTATTCACTGAAGGAAGGCAGGACTTCGCCCTCACCCATCTGCTCCAAAGGTATTCACACTCCCTCTCTCTAGACAGACTTTCTTCTAAGGACATCACATGGCACTGCTCCTTCTCATTGCTTTCTTCCCCATTTTGCTTCAGTCAGATCTGAATTTCAAGACCAAATTTTGGAAGTGAGAACGAAATAGAAATGGACATTACTTGTGAGCAGATTTTAGATCTACAGGCACCAATTGTAATTAATCTAGCCTAAGGTCCTGTTTGAGCCATAGAATTTCATTCAGTAATTCCTGAAGAATTCCTTTGATTGCTTTGATATTATTTGACTTCCCCTTTGGCAAGTCATGGTCTCCTGTAAGGTTCAATCTCACAATTACCTGAACTCCCGCTGTTAAGTACGGAATAGTCCTGACTCCCATGGAGTCTGTTGAAATCAGCTCTGGGCAAGATCAAGCCACGAGTCTATTCTGCCTCCTCCCCTCCTCCTCCCCTGCACATCCAGTTTTGTTGCTTGTTACCTTGTCAGATCTTGCCTTTGAGAGGCCCTGGGTCCTGCATTTGTGCTGCTGTCTCCCCGCTTCCAACCCCTCCGAGGTGAGCCTGTGTTAAAAGGGCAGGTCCTGTACCACAAAATGTCTCGTGCCAAGGACACCAAACGCCATCGTCAGATGAGATGAAGCTGACACTGGTAGTACATGCAAATTCAGCCAGAGACCCGCATCCCGAACTGCCATGTAAATCCACATGTTGACATCTGCAGGCACATGCCCTTGCTTCAGGATTTTAACAGTGTCAGGGAAGGTGGCTGCCAGGCATTGACTTCTGGATCTGATTTACAAGGAAAATTTGCACCGCAGTGGCATAACCTTTTCACTGCCTTTGCTCTGAGCAGAAAAATGAATTGTTTCAGACAACTCAGGACATGTTTCCAGGACCACAAGTGATAAACTAAGACACAAGTCATCAGCAGAACCACAGTTTCTGCCCGTGCAGCTGCTCTTAAACCCTCCCCAGCGGCAAGAGAAAATGGTGTTGCTTCAGCTCTTGGGTTTGTGTAGTCAACAGAAAGAATCAGGTTGGGCCGGAAGAGTGATGTGGGACTTAGGAAATCCTGGTTTCCCATCAAGGCTGCTGAGGTGATTCCATGTGTGGCTATGGGCATTTGCAGCTCAATAGCCAAAATGCTGCAAAACACGTGGACTTTGGGTCTGGTAGGGCATAGCCATGGGGGAGGTTTATTCTACTTATTCTATCCCATCCTCTGTGGACAGACATGGTCAGGGTCTGGCCACATCTACCCCTGGCTCCATGAGTCCACGGAAGGTTTCTCAAGCTTCCTGCCTCCTTCTCTGTGCTAGGGTAGAGTAGCTCCTATCCTAATAAAGATTAGGAAGGCAAACAGCCTCATGCTGTACCAGACAGCATCAGTGGGCTCAGACCTTCTTCCTGCCCCTGGAGAGATCTGTGCTATTTATCTTGTTCTGAATCTCTGTCTTAATATCTGCAGCTTCTTGTTTCAAATGATTAGTGATCTGATGACTGGCATTAACAGTGATTAACAGAAACTCTGCAGAGAAAGAAGCACTGCCTGTGTATACACCGTCTGAACTGGAGCTGTCAGTAAGTAGACTCAAGAGAGATTTATTCTGCATCACTCCCAGCCCTAAAAGAATGATGCTAAACTCTATCCCTGCTTTATGAAGCCTCTTATGGCACCCCACTGCTAGATTCAACAAACCATTTTGCATATATTTACTGTCTTCCTAGCCCATAAAAGCTGGCTTTCCTTTATTAACTACAGTTTACTGCCACTCTCAGCAGAAGCAAATAATGGAAATGAAACTGCACTCATTCTGAAGACCCCAGTATACTTCCAGATGTTGTTCACATTGGCAGTGTCTTGTCAAACTGTAATTGCGTGTATTGTGATTATAAAATGGTTAATAAACACGAGTCTGACTGATAGTATCACTTCTTCCACCCTGTATTACCACTGCAATGCATGAATGCTTCAGAGGCTCCTATGGTTTCTATATTGCCAACTCATTTAAAGCCTCAGTGCCAGAAAGTGCTGAGCACCCAACAGTGGTCCTCTCCTCCCTGTAGGAGCTAAGAATGCCTGGAGGAAAAACTGGGGACGCTTCTTAGAAGTCTGGTTAGAGTAGAGGAGAAGGAGTGAGCATCAGAGCAGGCTTGTCATGCCAATGCCATGACCATCACTGTGGCTGTTCACATTACTCTCCTCACCTTGGGCTGCTGCAGGCTGGGCTGTAACGAACTTCCCTTGAGTTAAAGTGGTCACACTAAAGGTATTTTTAGGCTTTACCTCTCCATAGATGCAAACATTAATTCAGATCATAATTATGTGCTCAACATCATGGGTAACTGCCTGTAGAAAGAACATCAGAAAGATGATTTGCTTAATGCTTTGGTGGCCACTTGACCTCATACATCCTCTTCTTATTATTTGGGTGGTAGATCAGGGCTGCAAGCATTTGTGACTGCACCTTTCCATAGCAGCCAAAATTACTTTGGATGGCTGATAGTCAGGATGCAGTTCTGAAGACTTGCAAGGGGCACCTCTCCTGCAGCCTGCTGGAGGAGGCCTCATGAAAAATCATGTCTGGAAGGAAGAAGAGAGCCAGCCTACCCAGAGTCTCGTACAAGTTAAATGGCCTCACTGAGGTCTTCCTTCACAGAGCAGAGTAAAGACTCAGTTCAGTCTCCTGTACTGAACAAAACAATATTCACCTTCACCTAATATTGTGGTGATGGGTCATGGGAGGTGGCTTTCAGTGCTCTCATGGCTCCAAAGAACTACTAAGGAGTTTTCTGTTTCCTTAAACAGCCTTCTAAACTTGATGAAGTTTGCTGGTTGCTGGTTGCTCTTTTTCCAAACAGCCTTGAGGGCACAAATGTGGGTCATGTCTGTCCCTTTGGTTGGAAGTGTGTATTGCTCTGCTTGAAAGCACAGCACACAGTTGTTGGCAGCACTCTGAGTAAATCCAGCTGCACTGTTTAGCAGTTTAATTATAATCTCTGTGCCTATGGCACCTTCCATCCAAGAATCACAGAGCTCTTTACAAGCATTAGTTCATTTTCAAAGATAATCTGGTGAAGTAGCTAAAAATCCTGTCCATTTTCTAAATATGTGTAGGGGAAGGGAGATGAAAACGGATGTGAAGACTCAGGGGGATAAAAGGTACGAGTTTCATCCATTCACATGATCATTTTTGACATCAAATGCAGAGGTGTAGTTTTTTAGCTAGATTGCACACCCCAGTGCAGATGTAGGCTTGATAGGGATCCCCCACCTCACTATGCTCCACCACTGCAATTTTTGGCCAAGTTGAGGATCCAGTTGTGTGGGCATTTTCACACATGAAACTGCACCATTGCAAAAATCATGACCCAGCCAGCCTGACAGTTATCAAAAGCTGTCAGCAGAGCTGGGACCAGAATCTGTGTATCTCACCTCTCACCAGCCTGTCTTTACACCTCTCCTTCGTGTTCTGAGTGAAGGCTCCTGAGGGGAGTCCTGCCGTGGTGTTGCGTGACTTGTCTTGGTGCCAGTGGCTCTAATGCATATTTGAAACTAGTTTGGCACCTCAGAGGAAGAAATCAAAGCAGATTTTTGCACTGCATCTACTGTACTATGTGTGTGGTCACTCTGATGATGAGTTCTGACAGCATAATCTTATTAAAGTTCATTCCTGGCAAACGATACAGATACGGGTACACGGGGAAAATCACATAGTGTTAGCAGTGACAAGGTAACCTTTATCAGGGTACAGTCCCTATTAATTGCTGCAAAATTCCTGCTTTAGAGAGGTTCATTGGACTCACAGTTGGCTCTGCCTCCACTTGCTTTTGTTCCAGTTTAACTTCAACATTATAATTAATTTGCTCTCCTTGCCTTCCCTTGAGGCCATTTCCTCTGTCAGTCCACAAAGCATTTCTCAGCAATATTTCAGGAGCAGCTCATAGGCTTGATAAACCTATCTAGCTCTGGATTCCAAAATCTGGGCCTGTTTCCTCTCCTTCTGTGCTCTTGGCCTCAAGAAACAAAATGGGTTTTATGATTTAGTGTCTGATTTCTGTGCTGAGGCAAGAATGATGCAATCATTACCATTTGTTTTTGTGGTAGCATCGTTTGTACAAACGCATCCCTGATGATTCATAGGCAATTGAGGTTGGTAGGTACCAGGATGTATGCACTGAATGGGTTTTTAGTAATGTATTCACTAGAAATTAAGCTGAAACTTAGCAGCTCATTTTCCGGATGCCACTGATGCAACTGTCAGACAGGAACAACTCCCAGTGCCTGCTTGCCTGAGCCAGAATTGAACGGGAGATTTGCAAGTAAAAAGCTTTGGCATACAATTTCAATCACCAGTAGAAATTTTTTTGGCATTTGGCTTTACCGAGAGTGCTGAAAATCTACTGTCCCTAAATCAGGTCACCTTAACTTTTCTCTGCTTGGACACCCATAAGCAGAGCCACTGGAAACCACCAGCAGGTTGAGGAAATATTTGTTTTTGTTTCCAGCTATGAAACACTTGAGGATGCCATGTCTCCTGCTTTTATGAATACAGTGAAGCTGGCTGGTCCCAATGGAGAGCCTGTCCTCCCAAGCACCTTACAGGCATTCAATGGGAAAAAGTCCATGCCCTGAACAGCACAAAGCCCAGAGCACACTTACACAGTCTCAGGGTTAGAGGGGAAAGCACAGAGAGATAAAAGCTAAAGACTTCTAAGCCAACTATCTGCATTTAGGAGCCAGTACCCACTGAAAATCAGAGACATTCGAGCTGTCCTGATGGTTTGGTGAATTTGCTCGAGGCCACCCAGGGCATATGGAGCAGAGGTAGGAGCCATGTCCAGAACTCAGAACTTTTTGGCCAAAACTTAAACCACTCTCTTCCTGCTCCACAACATCCCTATCCACACGAGCTCACATGGAGAGGACTTGGTTAATGTGCTCAGGCAACATATCTTTTTTCCTTTCTTATTTTTTTCCTGTCTGCAGAGAAGATAATATTAATTACTCTGTATTCTGGAAAGTGATAAATAAATAAATAGACGGAAATCCAGATGAGAAAAAAATCCATAAATTGGAAACTGATGATTTATGAGGCACCACCTGAGGAAAATTCTCCATCTCTTTTATGCTTGGCTATTTCAGTGCTGTATTCTGAGGCTGGGAGAATGAATCCTAATATGCAGATGAGGCTGTGATAATGATTTTGTGCTGCCTGGATTACAGAATCATATTTTTGATGCAGATGTATTTAAGACATCTTATCAGGGCTCTGAGTTCCCTGCATAATTTGATGAGCAATAAGTAAGACACAGGTATGCCATGCAAGCAGCAAAATGTTAAAAGGTTATAGAACTGTATTACATCCAGTCATGTGAGAGAGCAAATTAACAGCACTGTTCTTCCAAAGAGACATGGGCTGTAGAGGGAAAATCATCAAGTTGATCTCACTGGGAGAGTTAAAAAAAAAAAGAAAAAGAATAAAAGAGACACTTGCTTATTTTGTGGACTTCCCAGCTCTGGCTGGTGGGCTGCAGGGACTCAGCTGTTCTTCCAGCTGAGTTTGAGCTTATCTTCAATCTTTTTTATATATATATTTATTTAAATAACACGAGAAAAATATATTTATTCATGCAGTGGCATTTCCTGTGCTACTTTGAGATATCAGTAAAAGAGTCTTGGCACCAAAATCAGTCACTTTAGAATATTCTCCCATTAGTTTGCTCTGTCAGTAAAATGGGAAGCATGACTCTCCAGCATACAATTCCTACTGACATTCAATCAAAACATCTGACCTAACATTTTAGTACTGACACCCAAATTACAGGGCATTTTCTGAATAGCTAACCATCTTTTTTTTCCTTCTTTTTTTCCCCTTCTCTACCTCTTTCCCTCTCTCCTCCCTGTCCCCTTTCTTCGTTTAATGCGATGTTTGATTGTTCCTTGTCAGGCTGGAGCACGTTCCCATCCCGCTAAGTGTCAGCGTGCTGCTATCGGCTTGCAGCAAATTGTGCTTTCCCTGGGCTCTGGTTGATGGGGTGAATGGCAGCCCGGAGATAGTCCTGTCCTTCACAAAGCAGAAAGGCCCAGAGTTCCCACAATTGCTTTTCCCTGCAAGCCCATTATGGTAGCAGGTCAAGGGAGTCAGAGAGTTGCAGGGGAGAGAGAAGAGAATTAGAAATAGTGGTCTGGAAAACTTGGCAATATCCTGGTTGTAATCAGATGGAAGCAGAAGAGTGAGGGCATAACAAAAAATCACCCAGAAAAAAACTCTTCCTCTCTCTGTAAAGCATTTGTGTCACCTGAACCTAATGTGGTTTTGCAATGCTGAAGTTCAAGGCTTTAAGCTGAGGATGAAGCCACAGCTTCATCTCCTCCTGCCATCACAAACAGAAAGGTGATGTCCAGTAGCAGCTCTTGCATCCATATGTGCTTGTCACTGAAAAGAAACCCAAACCATACTAAAAATGGGGCCTAGACCTGGATTTCACGCAGCCTGCTGTATTAAAGCATATTAAAGGTGGGTGGTAATTGCATTACATGCTGCATTACACAGAGCTGTTGGTGAAATCTGAACACAGACTCCAGTTTTCCTTCCAGATGTCTGTCTTGGCTGATGCACTGAGAGAGGGAGGCAAGTGGCATTTTGGATGGGTCTCCTATCACCTGCCCCACTGAATATGAAAAAGCCATGGGTCTCTGCTCCAGGAACTGCCTGAACACCTGTGTCACCCTCAGTGTTCCCAGGTCAGGATGGGGCAGACCTGCACATCATTGTCCTGTTACATACAGGGAATATGTCAGGAATGTCTGACAGTCCAGTGGCTGCTCCCAGCTGCTCCTTTGCTGCTCCAGGCACCTCAGCCCAGCCCTGGACTCTGCCCCTGCCCTGGCCTTGTGTGGAGGAAATGGGGACACTGCTCCAGCAGCAAAGAGCACTACCTGAGCTCATTGCTGGCCATTGCTCCAGAGAGCACCTGCTCTCTGTTAAACCCTGCCAAAAATGCTACAAGGCTTTCCTGAAGAGCTCTGAAGCAATAAACCCCTTTTTGCCCTCCTGCCACCTCAAACAGCAATAACAGCTGTTACCAAGCCAACAGTAAAGCAAACAAAGCTCTTGTGCTGGGGCTGGGAGATGCTGCTAATGATATTCACTTGCTGCGGTTCAAAAGTGCGTGCAGGAGATCACGGAGCAGTCAGGTATCCGGACCTTGAAATGCTGGATGAGTGTCCCCTGTCTGTTCACAAATTCTTCGCCTGCTTGCACCGGAGGTTTTATGAGGAGAGCCTAAAGATAATAACAAAGTAAGAAAGAAGAGGTACTTTACAGGGGCCCCATCCAGCTCCATCTCCGTTGCCATGCGTGGGAGTTGCACCGGGCTCTGAGCAAACAGACGGTTTCTCCTCACTGTCTGGGCTGGCGGCATATGCCTTTCCAAACGGGTTTGGTTTAAAGGGTTGAGCTGGTATCCAGCTTCTAACTTCCAGAAGGTCCCCATCACTGTGCTTTGTCTGCCTGCCAGAGTGATGGGCCAAATGCAGTTCCTGTATGCTCTGTATATGCATTCCTGTAGCACGGGCAATATTGCGAAGCTGGACCCAGAGTTACCCACATCTCTCAGAACTTACATGCTGGCATGGGAATATGGTGGCATTTCAGCCCTGCTGGGTTCCAGGTTTGCTTCAGTGAATCAGTCCTTGTTCTGCTGCTCCTCCTGGGAACCAAGTGTTGCCAAGACACAGGCTGTAACTGTCCAGAGAAGGACGTTTTTGTATAGCTCTGTTAAGAAGGGTGTTAAGGATTTTTTACTGATTTTTGGTGATACCTCCAGCCTTCTCAATGCAAATGAGTGGCAATAAAACAGAGCTAAGAAGATGCTTTTCCAATGGCAGTCATATTCCTGCCCTTACTTTTACCTCATTTGACTGCATTTGTCCTTCTAGGCTATGGCATCTTTGGAGCACAGATGTCTCTGTACCAGACCTACCACCCTATAGACTAACGTTAATTCTTTCAATTCCTTTCTTATCCCAAGCAGTGATTGTCCACTCCCAAGCATTAAGGTAGCTACCTTAGCAAATGTTTCTGCAGCAAGTTTCTGTCTGCTAAAGGGCTCTTCTCTCCAGGGCAGAAAGGCAGAGCTGGGGACTAATGGCCAGGAGTTGAAGCCAAATAAATTCAAAGGAGACATAAGGAAATAAGGTTCGCATTTTAAGCACTAGTCCAAAGAAAGTGGTAGATTCCTTATATCCACCTGGCCTTAAAGCAAGCCTGTAAGCACTTTCTGGAAGATCTGTTTCAGCAGACACAGGTTGTTACACTCGCACGGGGACATTGGGTAAAATGTAATGGCCTGAAATAAACAGGAGGTCGTCCGAGCCGTGCTAATGGCCTTTTCTGCCCCTGAGCTCTATGACTCAGTGAATAGCACGCATATAAAAATATACTCTCTAAAGCAAGCTACTTAAATACGTGCCTGACTCTAAGTGTGGAAGTATTCCAGCTCTCTTCTGGGGGACTTGCCTACTAAATCAAGACTCTTGTCCTGCAGGCTTGATCTGATACACCTTGAAGTCAGCGGGGATCTTATCCCTGACCACTTCAGGCTGCAGATCAGGCTGTCAGAAAGACACAAATAGGTTAGTACAACTCCTGGAAATGTGTTTCATGCTGAAAGCACTTTGCACTTGTATGCGCTCTGTCTGATGAAGGATCTCAAAGCACTTTGCAAACATTAATTCGCTACTTAATTAAACTTAAAACACAAAGCAGATGAGCTTTGTGTCTTTCTTCAAGCACCATTTATCAAAGGAACAGGTTGCTCTTGTCATGCTGATAACAGCGAGCAACTTTCCCGCTTGCATTGTGTTTCTAAATCCAGTTTAAGTTGTTTTCCTTCAATATGAATAATTTTTGAACCATTTTTGAAAGAAAAATGCAATCCAAGCACACTTACTTATTTTGTTGGTGGTGCTGGAAATTAGAGTACAAATGCTTTATCTGCATTACAAATACTATTACAAAGTGCTGTGGTGCTTTAATCTATCTTCTAGATTTTTTCTTTTTTTTTATTATTATTATTCATGCTTGAAGTGCTTCATCTTAATGCTCACAGTAGTTACCATAGGTATACACAGCAGCACCAACCCCACTAGAGGGTTTTCTGTGTTTTGTTTTCTTTTGCCTGATGCTCTTAGTATTTGGATGACATTAAAGTATAAACAAGCCAACAGATGTGCCCACAACCTGGTAGCTCTCTTGGTGGAAGGAAATACTTGATTGCAGGAAGAGGGGTTTTGTGTGTGTGTTAATATTGGGATAATGTCCTGAGTGCTACTTGACGATGGTGTTATCAGAAAGTAGATTGGAAAATGTTGCCTAAAAATCATCTGGGAGACAGTACATAGCTGCAGGGAAAGACCTGATGGTGCTGGATTTATATTTGGGTTGGCTTGACTAATGTTTCAGTCCCTATTCTGAAGCACAGTTATGCCTGTCTCCCTCTGGCTGTTAAAAGCCAAAGAATGATGGATCTGAGGCTGCAGCATGAGGGGAATTACTGGAGCTTCAGTTCCTTCAAAATGCACCATCTGTTTAGCAGCCGGGGCAACTCTAAGACAGGAGACCTCTCATTGCCGAGGCTGAACCCTTATATTTGCTCCTTCCTACAAATAGAGGGAAGCCTGACAGATGTGGTATGTTTTTATCTAAGGACAGTGGTTGTCTGTGAAGAATAACATCCTGTGAGGATGTCCCATCTCCTCTGCTCATTACTTGCTAAAACTCAGTATGGGCTCAACCTGAGACGTGGTGGCCTCAGGGACAGAACTGCTGGAGGAGTGACCACACCAAACAGGCTGCAGCCGTGACAAAGCGGAGTGGTTTTCCTGTATTGATGCATTTTGGGGATGAAAAGTCACTGGCTGTAAAGCAGTGGTTTCATTCAAGCAGCAGCAACTAAGGCACTTTGCAGCAGGTGAGGGTCCACAGCAACCAATTTTATTCCTTGATTGCTCAGAAGGGGCTCAATCCTTTCCTGGATCATTTGTAGTTTGGTGAATCATGATTTACAAATATTCCTATCAAAATCCCCCAAGCCAGCTTCTTTTATCTGATTTCCCTCTCCTCCTCTTTTTAAAGCAAAATCTCATCAATCAAGCTATTACGAGGAAATGTTAGTATTTTAAGTGCATTTGCTATGTATGGACAGAGTCAGCACACACATCCAAGCACATAAAAATTTGATAATCCACATTTCAAAAAGAGATATCAAAAGGCATAATTTAATATGTTCTCATTGAAAAAATAATGAACTGCACATTCCTTAGTACTGTATATTCAACAATCCTAATTACTGAAGCTATTTACATTAGAAAGATGATTTGCACAACCTGAAGGGTTAGAATATGGTGATGCAGGTGGGCTGGTTTTTTGTTGCATTTCGATTTCCAGTGAAAGCCGAATCTTCTGATTCCTGGGAACCTGATTCACCAGCCTCCAGGACCACCACTGAACTACAGATCGAACCATGGAAATGGTTCATCATAATCTCTCTAAAGATGGAGAATGATTGAATTGGGCTATTGCGTTGGAAAATACCTGGCAGAACCAAAGCCTCTGGGATTTCTTGACCGGTTGTGCTTATGTGTGGTTGCTGGAGCCTACAAGCCTGGCAGCTTTTTTCTCCATGTTTTCACACCTGTGGAAGGAGGAGTAGAGTTGTGGTAGTTTGGTGAACACCCCATAAATTTCAGATGGGTTTGTGGACAGTCATCCTGTAGAGGCAAAATTGCGAGTGCTTGTGTGGGACAACCCGCAGCAGGGCTTTGCCCTTGGTTTGTGTTGTGGGCCAGATATGAGCAAAGAGATATGAAATTATTTCATAACCTCTGTTCCAGGCTGACCTGCTCCATGACTGAGATGCTGAGCTGTGGAAATGGAGTGTTTAGCCCGTAAGTATTTGTGACTCTCCCATCCTGCCTGTGTTCATGGATGAACACAGGAAGATAGTAGCACTTTCACATTAGAGTTTGGTGGACAATCACTTCCTAGCGGGAGGGCACGTACCTCTGAGGGAATGTGCTGAAATGTATGCAAATATATGCAAATGTATGCAAATTTACAATCTACTTTCCCCCCACCTTCTTTTGCAGAGGATATTAGCAGGTATGCAAAGATCTAAAATTATCCAATTGAGAGGAATGCTGTAAAAGAGTCAGGAGGGGCAGGTACCCAAAGTTTGGAGATTCAGTAGATACGGATGTTCACTGAACTCTCTCCTCCCACCCATCCCTAACACAGAGATTAATCATTTCTCCCTCCTACTGCAGGAAAACCTAAAATCATAAACACCTAATTGTGCTGGGGGCAGTGAATTTACATGAAAACTGTTGGTCTGCTGCTGAATTGGAAGGAGTTGCCAAACCTAAAGGCAGAGTTCCTTTCACTTGCTTTTTTTCCCCGGTAATTTGGAAATTCAGTGACAGAAGGATGATTTTCAAGCTAACTACTATCTGGATTGCTGAAACACAGACACCCAGAATTTGACATTTTGAACAAAACAATACTTGATCCAGACAAGTAATACAGCACCTATGTGATTGTGGTGTTGGGTTTTTCTTCCTCCTGTAAGAGATATTTTTCCTCTCTGCTCTCAAGAGCAAACCAGAATGTTCTGCACCCTCATAATTATACAGTGGTGGATTGGGTGATTCTGTCTATGTGTTGGGAATAAGATGTCTTCGTTTCTTCATGCCATGTAAAAAATTAAAAACCCTAACAATCCAAATATGCAGTTATCCGTGAAAAGAAACATTTGCAGAGGTGGGGCTTGGGTCTGAGCTGAGCAAACTTCTGCTTAAACCTTGAATGCCTCTAGGTCTGGTTATTGGTGAGCCTGGGAGCACTTTGTATTTATGGTCCTGCATCTCCATCATGCTGCTTTCACTGTGTGTGCCTGAACAGCTCTGAGAGTCTGGGTCTGGATTAAAGATGAGTGATTCTTTGCTGCACTTTGCATTTGCTTCGGTGATGCTCCAGCCTTTGCCCAAACTTTTCAGCTCTCCACAGTTTTCTGAGCACAGCTAGCAATCTCACAGGCAAAGATATCCTTAGAATCATAGGATCAGTCAGGTTGCAAAAGACCTCTAAGATCATCATATCCAACTATTACCCCTGCACTGCCGAGTCCACCAGCCAGAGCCATGGGATGATGCCGGGATCACATCAGTCCTGAGCTCTTCAGTGCCAGGCAAACACATGGACGGGAGAGCAGCAGGTTAAAAGGAATCAGCCGCCTGGGGACAGAAAACCTCTGATTCCACTGCAAGCCTCAGATTTGGCTGAAGTTCCAGGAGGCTCGGAGAGTCATTTGCCTTCTGAGTCAAACGGTGGCCCCTCTTCCTCCTCCCGGCTCGAAGAATTGCCACTCTGTAGATGGCGAGAGTAGAGGAATGCCCTGGCGGAGATCATGAAACCATCCCACTGCCATCCCTTGCTCTTTGCGAGCCCTGGCGGTCCGGGAGGAGCCCGGGGAGAGGTGACCACAGGGTGTCACTCGCACCCCGCGAGTGAAGCATCCCCGGCGCTCCCCGAGCCCCTCCCGGGGCACGGCGGGGGAAAGGGCGTGCGAAAGGCTCCGAGTTACACTCCGGAACAAGAAAATAGAAACCTTGGTGCCGCTCGTCGGGAATCGCCATCCATTTGCACATCTCTTTTGATAGCCAGGATGCAGCCGAAGTTTCCAATCTGCCCGTGCCTTCTCTTTCCAAAGAAAGTCTCCCAGGGAATGAATTATCATGGTCCAGTGCAGACACAAGCAGGTCTAGAGAGGGATGTGTGGGAGTGTGAAGGAGAGGAGGATCAAATAAATAGAGATTTGCAATAACCTGCATTATTAATGTTTGCACATTTCAAACTGTCTTTAGGGTTTGTTTCTAAATTTCTTTTAATGGGATTTATTTTCCTTAGACTCACAGGATTTTTCTCTTTTGGACCAGGTTCTTGGAACATTTGGTTTTAAGAACAATTCTTATTAAGATCTATCTAGCAGTCTATCTGTCACAGACATTTTCTGCATATACAATCGCACTGACAAGTGTCTAAGATTTTCCAGGCTAGAAAGCCTTCCATTTGGAGTTGGCAGCTTGGGGAATGTGAGCCAGGTGGCCTCAGGAAAGCTGATTCACCACGTGGCTTCTGCCACTGCCTGCAGGACTTGGCCAGCAGCAGGGTTTGTGTCCTGCTGAGGCAACGACGATTTCCAACGAGCTTTGCTTCTTGACCTAGGAAAAGGGATTGGGCAAGGAATGGAGGCACTGAGCTTTCCCCTTCTTGATGCTTTTGCTGCATGAATCACCTCTTGTCTGCCTCAGGCATAATCCCTCCCGCTGTGTCTATAATTTGCCCATTTGTGTCAATTTACAGGTTAAAAAGAAGGGTCCCAGTCCTGCTGCTGATGGGTCTCCAGACAGCTTGGGTGGAACTTTCCACCTGGATATTCGCAGTGTTTGGGGATATGGGTAAAGGACATTTTCTTCTTGGTATGCAGATCACCAGGGCTCATTGTAAGAGTGCTTGGCCTAGTTACCTCTTGTTCCCCGTTTTCTGCTGTGAGTTCTCTAAGTGTAAAGAGCCTTATTTTTGTCTGGAAAGACTCAGCATGATCCCTGAAAAGAAAAAAATGAGGCGGAGAAGACTCCTCCCTGTCCCCCTCTAATATCTTAGCTGGCTCATCAGCAAATTTGCAGTGAATTTCTTTTCCTGGTCTTATGCAAACCCCTGTTGGGGAGAAAAACCCATAGATTTGAAGAAAAGGAAAATATCTGCTCTTTAAAAGTAATAGCTGCCCAGCAATTCAAAGATATTAAAAGATACAACCTTTGAATTAATCTTCGTGTAGGTTCCTCTCCACAACCCTTCGTGAATGGCCACAAGAAGCTCAGTCTGTGCAAAACACTGAGGAAGTGACACAAATAATTCCTTAGTACTCTGCACACCCCACAGCTGTAACACTGTGATCTGCTGGCTACTTTGGCATCTCGGGAATGGAGCAGAGGAAGCCAACAGATGCATTGCCTTTGTATGAGTCTGTTCTGTGCCATGCCTCCTTCAGCTACTCTGGGTGAATTGTCACTGGGATAGAGGTGCCATTTAGTTTTGTTTGCTTGGAGGGAATCCCATGTGTGCATCCAGCACCGAGATATCTTCAGCCTCGAGAGCAAAGAGTCCTGTCCTCAGTGGCTCTGTGCCCCTTTCCCTTGCGTCTCTAGGTCCTCCTGACCCCTTAGAGTGGGAGATCAGGTCTGTTTGGAGCATATGGAGTCATTCCACATCACTAAATTAGCCTGGAAATGAGAGTTGGCAGTGGCTGTTATCTATTACCACTCGACAGAGGGTTGGCTGCCTGTCAGATTTGTCTCTAGAGTCTTCTTCCACAGGCATGTGTGTCCCTATTGCAAAATTCACCATCCCAAATGACATCAACTGTGCCTTCTCTGCAGGAGCTGAATTAGCCCTAGAGACTCTCTCATCCGTCAAAAGCTGGAGCCAAGTCATGCTAGGAAAACAGCAGGATGAGGAAACTGTGCTTTCTAAGTCCCACTTGTTTTATGGATAGGTCAAGACCTCCAATCACCAGGGTCATCAATCCAATTAGAGAGTGTACTTAACGAAACCCTGTGAACACTCACTATCAGCAAGTGCTGCATCCTGTGCCACAGGAGAAGGGCACCAACACAGACACAGAGGCAGCCCAGTGATGCTGACCCGTTCAAAGAACTTTTCCATGGGCACAGTTTCTGTGGCTGCCCCTGCAGCTTCCCAGCCATTGTCAGTTAATCCGAGGAAAGTGAAATTTGTGAGTTTAATTGTGCCTGCAGTTAATGCAGAGGAAATGGAAGCTGTGGGCTGCTGCAAGGCTACTTCTTTTTGGTGAGATTAATTTCAGTGACCTTCACCTGGTCACCGAAACTTCAGACATTCTTCTAAAATGTCTGGCTCTCTCACTTCTCTGCTGGCCTGAGATCGAGTTTCAGCTCTCACTGAAGCTGGTTTCTCCTTCAGCACAGATGTCTTTGCGGACATCCTGCTGATCTCCTCCATCCTAGACTGAGGGGCTCCAACTTCCCGTTGGCAGAGACCATCAATCTAGAGGTGTCCACTGAGTCGTTCAGACTGCCAGCCCAACCATCCTGGCAGTCCTGAGCATGGTTTGCCTCAGCTGCACTACAGCTTCCCAAGTGGGCACCTGCTTTTGAAAGACTTCATCTCCCCTTGATATTTCTAAACATGATGCTTTGCCCTGCTAAGCAAAGAGCTAGAAACCAAAATGGAAACAAGGGAAAATATGACACCCTCTGTTAATAAATGCAAAGCGATGGAAAACAATTTTGCCAACTAGGCAACTCAAATTAGACTTCTCTCTCAGAGGAATATGGTCGATTTGTAGCTCTTATTACAGTGTAATGCTATTTCCCTAAAAGTTTGTGTGTGCATTTTAATGAATTCATAAAACCCGGACTGTAAAAGCCCCATGGGGGAAACCTGGCAGCTCTTTAATTCAGCATTAAAGCTCAACTGATGTCAATTGAATTGATTTCTGCGCATAGAAATTGCATTCATTGAATGAAAACTTTAGCCCTTGCCATTCCCCCTTTTAGAGCTCACTGTAACACAATTGGCTCCTTGAGTCAGGTTCAATTACATGTTGAAAGTTTATAATCTGGTGGGCTGAATGGAGCCTGTGAAATCAAGAGAGAAAACCCAGCTAACCTGATTAAACCTTACACCATGGCCATCCTGGGGCAGGGAATCCTTGCTGGAGCACAGGGGCCCAGCTCCTCTAGGAGTGGGCAATGATTGCAGCTCAAGACTTTATTTTGGTAACAACCACAGCAACCTCAGAGCCTCTAATGGGATTTCAGAACTCTGACCTAATTTTAAATTTCACCTCTTTTAGCCTCATGAGAGGCTTGAATTGAATCAGGAATTGTGAAGGGAAGGAAAAGATTCAGTGGTTTTGCTGGGTTTCGATTCTCTTCTAGTGTCAGACACATCTGTGTTAGAGTATGACCCTATTTGCAGTTGTGTTTCGTATGGGTTTTACATCCCTTGATTTTTGCTATTAGCCTGAGGAAACTCCAGTAATTCCCCAAATTTTGACCTAAACAGAGTCAAAGCCAGGAAAGTTTTACTTGTTGGAAAGTTTTAGTTGTTTCCACAAACTCCAGTCTGCAGGAGGAGTTGCTGACTCCTGCAGGTATTTCAGCAGATGCAATCTGCAACAGATCCCATATTTTGGATTTTATTTCTAGAATTGCTCCCAGTCCTCCCATGAACATGGTAGAAATCTGATGAAAGCAGCCTTCGTTTGCACTGTTCTGTTGAGGGTCAGATTAATGTTAGCTGTTCTCTTTGCTTTTCCAGTGTTTTGAGTACTTCTAATGGTTTTTCACTGCTCCCAGAGCCAAAAGCATATTAAGAAAAAAAACTGTGTGATCTTCCCACTATTAAAAACCAATCAAATGGGCTTTTTCTGTGTTTCAGCCTTCAGCAGAAGATAGACTTGTTCAAACCCTTTGCTTATCCGGAGCCAGCATCACCGTAATTTCTATGGCACGGAGCCACCTTCTAAAAACCCTTTCAGTTTGTTTGGGTCATATGCAAAGGATTATTCCCTAGTAACAGCAGTGAGTGTTGGTATGGTGTATTCCAGCCAACAGCCGCAAGGTTTACTGCAGCCACAGATCCTCACACACCCATCTGAGACAAGTGTTATAATGCTGTTTTATGGATGGAGAGAGTGAGCAATAGAGATGTTCAGCAACTTGGGACAATCTGGCTGACTTTCTGACTGAGCTGTGCTCTCCACCTCAGTTCCTCCATGGGGTGTGTGAGACATGCCTGAGCTCCAGAGTCCCAAGCTTTGGATGAAACAGCTTTCCTTATTCTGACACCTCAGCCTGCTGTTTAAACCTATGTCCCCACTGGCAGCCCCTTATCCAGCCCAGGGCTGCCTGTGGTCACTGTAATAATGCCAGACTAGAGAAACTTCAATCCTTTAGCAAAAGAAAACTGCAGGTCTCTGCTTTTATTTGGTCTGCAGATCTAAAGGAAAAACCTCATCCCCTTCATGGCTGCTGAAGGTAGGTCAAGGACAAGATGTTTCACTACATCTGGGTTAAAAAGACCTTTTAAGTGGCATTTGCACTTTGCAGTGCACAAGGAAGGCCTTTGGGGTACTGGGCTATGTGCCAAATGACCAGGTAGTCACAGGGCAGGCTCAAAACACCCAGCACAGTGGGAATCTCTCTTGGTCCTGGGCATGGATGAGATATTTTTCCATCATTCACGAGCTGGTCTCCTATTTGCAGTCCACAAGATCTTTTCAAATCCTTCTTTGGAAAAAAAATACCCCAAGCCTGTCTTGTTTAGCGATGCCATAAGAACTGAGCTAATTGCAGAGGAACATGCAATTTTATTAGAGCATTTCAGTATACACTGTGCCTTTCACAGTGGGACAGAGGCTGTCAAACACATGGAAGGGGCCCAAGAAATGGTCACAGATGATAATTAGCATAAATGATACAGAACTAAAAAACCCCAGCTTCTAGGAGCTTTGAAAAGCAACCAATAATTTTGGGCATAATATCACACAAGGGCATAATATCCCAGAGTCCTGAGCAGCCTCTCTGGAAACACAACACACTAATACAGCACGAAACTTCCCTTGAAGTTCCATTTCTGTTTTCCTTTTCTTATTTTTAGCTTCCTCAGTCTAGTGCCATGTCCTACAGACTCATCAAGCAGCACTTAGCAGGATTGCCCCTGCCTATTATTGACTTTTTCTGTGCATGCTTTCTTACATCATGAAAACTACAGAGCCTGGTAGAGCTCTGCAGGCTTGGATAAGTAAGCAGAGTATTGGTAGTGATGGCTATCCAGGCATACAGAGGGTTCATTTCTCTGTTGCCTTAAGTGGGAGCACACATTGAAAATCAACGTCCCTGAATCCCTCTGACCTTCTTTTCCCAAAAGACACAGCTGCCCTTCTAAGTTTTTGGGGAAAAAAAGGGAGCAGCAAAGCAAAAACAGAGTCTAATGTTCAACTTCAAAATGAATCCCCATTTTCCTAACCAAATACCAGGGAGAAATCATCCTCAGCATAGCCCATGTGCTTATCATTTTACAGCCACAACATACTTTGCTTTGTTGGCTTTGCCAAGCAACATGGCTGAGATGCAAATTGTGGGAAAGAAAGGAACAGCAGAAGGACTTTTTTCCCTTCTCCCTTCATTCAATTTTTTTTGCTGTATCATCAACTTTAGGCATCCAGCAAAAATAGCCGTGAAATATGGAAATGTCTTGTTCATAGCACAGTGATTTTTAAAGGCTTCTGCTGTGCAAATGCAGCTGAGATAGGCTTCTATAGTCTCTTGTCATCTTCCACTGTAACAGCGCTTCCTCGCTATTTCACTGAATAAGCAGATACAACGGGAAACTATTCACCAAACTAAAACAACATCAAAAGCCCATTAAAGTTCTGATTTAAACTCTCCAAAAAGCATGGAAATTATCAGCAAAATAACAGGCACCCAGAATCTGTTTGCAGCTAGCCATCACCCTTAACATTATCCAACTGTGCCTGCATATTGGATGGCTGACACTTAGCTGCAAGTTTTTTCAATGCTAGTGGGTTTAAACCAAACTCTTCACAGCCTTTTCTGTGCTGCTCCTTCTCAAACACCCTGAAGCCCTCCCCTGTCCCCCCTTTCTTCTCCTGTCTGTTTGGCAGTGCATGGACAGAGCAGGAGGCTCAGACTGTTCTCTTTCAAGAGCACAGATCTCCTCAGTTTACAGTGTCAGAAGGCGGTCTGTGCAGGCAGCATTAGCTCCCCTCTCTGTTGCTCTGCCCTGTGCAGACCAAGGATGAGACCCTTCTTTGTGACCCATTTACTGCTTGCTCTGTCAAGGCAGTGCTAGTTCTAGTGTTGTGACCAAGCCCTCACTGTATAATCTCTCCCCCTCATCCCAACACCAGCTTTGCTGAGGCTCTTATTTATCACTCCAAAGTACCTTTTGCCCCTTCAAGCTGAATAAGAGACTAAGGACAACACATGCATCTGCAGGCAAATTAATACCAGGGAAGTAAGGTGTGGCTATAAATTAATTAAACCTCATTAAGCCCCAAATAGATGTGGCCATTCACAATTCAAGTGGCAATATCAGGTGGTGGTAAAACAACTGAAGACACTTTTAATGTTTAATGAGAAAAGCCAAATAGATAGTTAGTGCAGCTCTGTAATTTTCCTAGAGGAACTTTCTCCGTTGGTAGACTACTGTAGCTTGTTCTCTAATCTGCCCAGCTTTGATGCTGCTCTATCCCTGGAACCAGCATGCCTGGTGCTCTCAGCCAGTTTGGTGACCTAAACCGGCACAAAAACATTTCTTTTGATTTTTGTTCCTGGTGACTTGCTTTTCTTAACCATTTCACTGGGTGTCTGCACAAGGACAGGCTCTTGAACATGGAAAGAGCAGGACTGTGACAGGGTTTGCTGCCAAGAACAGCACCCAGTTCTCCCCAGGTGGTCAGCTGGGCAGGGAGCAGGGCAGTTTTAGATCAGCCTCTGCTTGAAGAGCTGTTCCCAGAGTCCTAACTGAGCCTAATGGGCCTCTGGGCACTTTACAGATTCTATCAAGGCACTTAACCAACTCAAACTAAAAATCAAGAAACTGTATTACCAAAGCTAACATGTTATTGATCATTGTAGACTACCAAATGCAACTGTCAAATCAAAGTCAAATCAGAAAGCAAATCTCAGTATGAGACTGGAGCTATATTAGGCAAATCATCAACTATGCAGCAGAAATAACCTGTCCTTATAAACCCCTGAAAGAATCTGAGAAACTGCTTCTACGTGGAGTTTAGAAATGCAGAACTGGACTTTATGCCTGGCTGTGCCCACTGATATTCCCCTGTCCCTTGCTAGGACTGAAAATATGTGGGCTTTAAATCCAGGCAATTTTGAATCTGAACCAAGGACAGATAACAAAGACCAAATAAGCTTTATTTCCATCTGCTATCCCAAAGCAGAAAGCAAGCTGTATTTTTGATTCCAACAGGAATGCAAGAAAAGCTTGCATGATTTCAGGATCTCCCACTTGGAACAAGAAATGAGAAGCCTGGGAGGTAGTTAGCTGTGTCTCCATTCCTCTTGTGCATCCTCTGTACTACAGTTTGACATCTCCAAATATCCTTGCTGTCTGCAGAGACAGCAGGCTATTTTGTGCTTCATTCACTGTAGGCTGTCAAAAAGGAGAAATCCCTGCCCTGTAGGCTCTGTCCTGGAGGATTTTATTTTGCAAATCCAGTATCTGTCTCCTCTCTGCAGATCTCCTGCAGGGTTCAGCGCCTCTCTCCTCTTCCTTTGCCTATCGCTGTTCACCTGCTGGCAGGGGATTTCTGGCTGCCTATATCCCCATCTCACAAGGACAGAAGAGCCTCATGTACTCGGCTCTTTTAATGGGCCTGCATCCATCATCACTCATCCCTGCAGAAAATGCTTGGGAAGAGCATTAGTGTTTTCACAGCCTTTGTTGTACTGACCTGCCTTTGCAAAGCCTAGGGAAGGTGGGACAGGAAAGAGAAGGAAAAACTGCTCTGAGGACATCCTGTCCCTCTGCCAGTGTTTGTTCTGTGAGAAATCCTGTGCTGCATGAGGAGTGCACTGGTATTGTAAATCCTTATAAACGCCTGATAAAAGAATCAACCTGTCACATAAATGAAAGTCTCCATATGCTAGATACGGAAATGCAATCTGAAATCCTTTTACAGAGAAGCTGATAAATAGTGGGAATTCAGACTGTCAGCAGAGATAGGGCTCAGATCACCTTGTTCCCTTTAATCTGATCACCAGGAGAGTAATAGTAAGGAAGGTCACAGGGCACGGAGACATGCTGTCTCTGGGGTGAGAGGGCAGTGGTGACATAGGCATTCTGTTCTGCTGACTACAGTGCTGGCTCTGTGTGGGCACTGGAAAACACCACAGTGCAAACACAGGATACATTTCACCCGGCTGAAATCAGTTTGCAAATGCACGTGACCTTTACACTACAAGGAGACCCTTGTCACATGCCTGTGGCCACAGCACTTGTGTGCAATGTTTGGTACAACATTACTGAGGTGTTTGAACACACAGAGGAAGGCTGGGACAGAAGAGCTGGAGCTGCACCTTTTCCACCTCATGCCACATCTCTCAGGCAACGTTTTGCATCCCTTGCAATCGAGGATGAAGTGGAATGCTTGCTATTAAGACATTTGGCAGCTGGCATCACAAAAGATGAGGCCTAATTTGCAGCTTGGTCCTTGTCCAACTCCCATGAACTCTGCTGGGTCAGTGGTGAACCTCCCCGTGTCCTGCCTGGGACAGCTCCCATCTGAGGGACACACCCACAGCCCCGGTTTGATCCTGCCTGCTGAACGCTCAGGGCACCTCTGCTGCTAGAACAGGAGGGGAAGCAAATGAACACAGAAGGGGGACCACATTAAAACTATGCTTGGGATATGAATGAGTAAGAATTAGGATGTTTTTGCTTGGGTAGAAAGCAAAGGACTTGAGAACAAAATTTCATTGTGAGAAGCATAACTTTTAATAGTTGATTTCTTTTACAATTTATTATACATGCAATGTGCAAGGGCCATTATGGACAAATGTTTCAGCTAAACTTAGTTTTGCTTTTAGTATTTGTTGTGTTTGGACCCCTCAGGACTCATGTCCTTTCTCCCTTGGCTGATGTGCCTTGTGAGTCCAGCCAGCTCCCCTTCTGCTTACCTTTCATTTTTGCATGTGTCATTTTGAAACTCAGTTTCCCCTCTCTCTTCCTGCCTTTCTCTTTAATGTGGTCCTTCTGCCTTCCCAGGGACCTTCTGGTATCAGCACCACATTGCCCAAGCAAGTAATAGCATCAACCTGCAGGGCTGAAGGAGAACTTGTGTGTGCTCACCCTGTTAAGGCAGGGTCAGCTTTACTTATGCCTTTCCTACAAACATCTGACAGAATTAAAAATTTTCCCACAATGGAGACTCAGCAGGAATTGAAGGTCACCTGCTCCAATGCTTAAACACCTGCAGGTTTATGGAAATGGTGTCCAGTGGGCACAGCTGTATATGACTGGGCGTCTTCAGACCATGTCTTTTATCTTCCTCCCCAGGCCTTGCATCTCTCTGATTTGATATTTTCACTTTAGCAGAAGAGTTCCTCAGGACAGCAGCCCCCTGTGACACTGGGGGCAGTGTCAGAGACTTCATGCCCTCATGGGTTCTGAGGAGGACAAAAATCCCATTTCCTGGTGGATTTTGAAATTGTGCCAGATACTCAGTCAGAGCAAATCCAGGAGATGTCAGAGTTCTCTGCAGTGGAAATTAAAAAAGTAATACCCTTTCAGGTAGTTCAAAGCAGTTCACTTTTAACAAACAGAGATGTCATGCCTCAATTTTCCTTGATTTTGTGTCATATTTATAGCACATAATATAATGAAAAAAATAAATGGAAAGTAATTTCAAAATGAAAACCAAAAATGTTTCACTTTCAAAATGCTGAAACAGGGCATTTCATCCTTTTCAAAACTATGCTTTAAATCTCTTTTTTTTTTTTTCCCCAAGCTAAGAAATGCATTGAAAACAATCCTCATCTACAGAACTTTTCAGTTTCAACAAATTGACATTTTTCACTGGAATTTTCTTTAAAAAGATCCAAGGATCTTAAACATTAATTTGTTGTTAGGCCTCAGAGCACTTCTGAGAGGTAGTTAAGTGTTATGATCCTCATTTTGCAGAAAGAGAATCTGACTCATAAAGAAATGTAAAATGCAATTGAGTTCCCACTTACTTCAGTGGAAGAATTGATGTGCCCAAGGTCAGAGAGAAAGTCAATAGTAAAGCTGGAGGAAAAAAACGTGGAGTTTTGAAACCAGTGCCTTTTCTGCACCCACCAGACAGCCCTCCCTTGCAGAGGGATCAAAGCCCAAAGTCAGTAATGCCCGCTCTACTAAAACCTATCCTTGAGCTGGAAGGCAAAGTGGAAACCACCCCAAACTAGGAAAGAACCTGAGACCTTCCTTCCTGGAGGTGTTTGGAGCCATGATTCAGCTGCTGTGGATTGGATCCCATTTGGTGCCCAGCTTCCACAGGAGGTGGACTGAGCCCTTGGAACTCTTGTGGTTTGACTTGTGGTTGTTGGTTTCTGCACCAGACCAGCTTCTCTTCCCTACTCATGCTTCAGGAAGAAGGAAAAGAACAAAGCTGTCACATTTTATTGCAATACTGAATAACTCGTTCTGAATTAACTTTAAAATTTATAGAGCTAAAGTACAAGAATGTACCTGGGATTGAAAAACAATATATTAGTGTGCACAGCTGCTGCACACAAAGTTCTAAGTCCCTACATGCTACTGTGCCTTACAGACACAGCTGTTAAATCTCTTCCCACCCTGGATTGATGCACCTTGTGTGTGGTGACACAAATCCACCCACCCTTCCTGTGCCTCTACCTTTTCCTCCCCAGGGACCTCACCCCACTAACCCCTAGTGCCAGCAGGTCACTGTGCTCGCTGCTTTCCCTGCCGAACGACGGAGATGGACTTGCAGATACCAGGGTCCTGCTGAGGTAGTGCAGGGTAGGGCTTCAGGAGAGAGACACAGGGAGGAAGGAAAAGATTTTGTTTGCCCTGGCTGTGATTGCGTGTTTCCCTGACAGCCCTGCACCATCTCCTCTCCATGCTGTGCTGTGCAGACAGCATTCAGGTGGCAGCTCAGCCCTTCTGCACATACCTGCTCCTGCTCTGAAGCCGGTCACGGGTTGCTGCAGCAAAGACACGTTCTGTGCTCTCCCTCCCCCCACCCACATCATTTGGATTCACATAATCAAGCGTCTTGCAGCTGAAATTGCTCATAGAAAAATAATTTTAAATTGGTTCATTAATGCTCATTTGCACAGAATTCTTAAATATGATAAGAACATGAGAGCGCAAGAGAAAGGATCTGAGTGAGAGTAGGAGGAAGTTGAAAGCAACTTTTCTGTAATTGTAAAATCTTGTGTCTAAATATGTTTAGATAATGTGAAAAGTCAATTTAGGAAGCTAGGATACATAGAACCACAGCAAGGGAGGAGATATCTGAGAGAGTGCAGACATTCCATGCTTAAGCTTTTTAGTTTCCCTGGGTGGTACAGGATTCTGATTTGGTGCAAGACTGAAGTATCACCACAACAGTCAGAAGCTGCAGCTTGCAATTGGAGAAATGGGATGAGAATGGTGCTTTTCATAAATAAGCTTGCCATTCACACCCCCATCTCTTTTTGGCACAGGAGAGGGCAAAATAACAGGTAGTGAACCCTCAAATTGTGCTGAATTACACAAGCTGAGGATCTTTGTATCATGTAAGGTCAGTGGATCTGTGCTGTTGCATATTAGCAAAGGATCTGGCCCTGGAAATGCATCAGCAGAGAGGTGTTAACCACTGTGGCAGCTGAGAGATGAGCTGCTATGGCAAGAGTCCCTCCCGTCCAGTTCTCTTATTCTACATCAAAATTTACCAGCAGTTCTGTGAGTGCAGAATATTGTCCCTTATGCAGGCTATAGACTCCTTGGAAAGAATAAAACCGCTGAAACACATCTAATTGTCCAATATCTTAACAAAGAGGTGCTCTGGCAATTACTTCCTGAGTTAGCCACTGATCAACTTACACCGTGAAGCATGAGGATTGATAGCTCCTGTAATTTTATTTAATAAAGATCAATTTAAATAGTCTGCCTTAAAAACAAAAGGAAGGTTAATGAAGGTAGAGTCTTAAATTATATAGATCACAGCTCTGATTTTCATGCTAACAGAAAACAGATCAATGGAAACTGTGCAGTATAATTGGAAATGTAAGAAAACTGAAAACAGCCATACTGTGGAAAAGGTAATAAATACTGCTGGCAGACTGGAACGGGGGCTACCAGAGGAGGCTAATACTGAACACAAAAAGATGAACAAAAGTCTCGCCAGGGAAGAGGCAGGAGAGGTCAGACTGCAATTCAATCAATGGGCAGCGCAGGCTCTTCTGTATTACTTTGCCAAGTCCTATCAAGAGCTGTAGTGCACCAGACCCTAGATCAGACCTGATTCACCATTCAAGTAGGGAACCTCTGAAAATAAGCACACATCCATCTTCCCAGAACATCAGAGTTAGGCTGGGGAACTCTCTAACTCCCGACACAATTGTGTTCCCAGGACCAAAAGCTCCAGCGCTGGAGCAGGGGCTGGGGAGCAGCGGGAGAGCAGCACCCTCAGGGTGAGGAGAGGCCGAACGGCACCGTCAGGGTGAGGAGAGGGAGAGCGGCACCCTCAGGGTGAGGAGAGGGAGAGCGGCACCCTCAGGGTGAGGAGAGGCGGGGCGGCACTCTCAGGGTGAGGAGAGGCCGAACGGCACCCTCAGGGGTGGAATAGAGGGAGAGCGGCACCCTCAGGGTGAGGAGTGGCAGAACAGGACCAGCAGGAGTGAGGAGCTACACAGGGCTGTGCTCCCACCTGCAGCAGTGTCTGAGGCTGGCAGTGCAGGAGGCGGTGCTGCAGGTTAATATCCCTCCATGGTGACTGCTCAGACATGTAAACTGCTTTGGCAGTAAGGGGGCAGTAAGTGGATGTCAGGACGGTCTGGAGCTCACCAGCCGCTGCTGGGCTTTGGCACATCATGACCATCACAACGGCGCCTGGCTGCTGGGGAAATATTCCTGCGTGCAGCTAATGAGGTGCCTCGTTAGCAATGTGCAGAGCCATTGATCAGACTCACACTTAGGGACAGGAACCACACGTGTGTTTGGTTCTGTGCTACTTTCTCCCTCTTCAAGGACGTGCCTGTAATAGTTTAAGCCATCCTGCCCTGAGAAGTAGAGGAACAGTGCTGGGTGATTACTAATCAAATGAGCCTTCTGCCTGTTTGATAAACTGGGCAAAGCTTATTTTTCTGGCTTGTGGAGAAATCTCGTACTGAATTGGACTATAATATTCATTACAAGTGGTCTTTGGAGAGCTTGGACAAGTCCTTTAAAGTCTCATCAAAGCAATCCACAGTATAGAGATGATTGTCCCGTCTTTGTATTAGCAGACACCTAAATAAATGCCTTCATAAAATGAGAAATTATCAAGGGGATCACTGAAGTGCCAGGTACTAGGGTGTTTCTAGCTTTTTTTTTGTGATGGAGAGATAAATCAGCATGGGCAAACTTCAAAAGGTTAATGGCTTAGAAGAGCATAGCATGTGATATGGCTATCTCCCTGGCCTTAAGGCAGGAAATAGCATGGGATCAAACCCTCCTATTAGTATTTCAGCATAGACAACCCACATCTGACTGTGTGAAAATCAAGCCGACTCTTAATGCTCAATCATGTATTTTCTGATCACAGCAATCAGTCACAGATCAAGTTTAGACACAGTATTTGGGTTTGTTCTAATTTTACTTGGAGTAGATGCTCAAGAGTTCCTCTGTTCCACACATACACCAACAGCCTCGTTCTTTACTCTTTACCACTCAACTCCAGGGACAGGTTCCCACTGCAGATGGGTACCTACGTGAGGGACTTTCTTTTTCTCAGTCTCTTTACTGTCTCTGACGTGTGTAACATGAAAAACTCAGTTGTCACCGCTACACAAAGCCCGAATATCTTTTGTGTGTTAGCCATCCACAATATCCCCCACTGCCCTTGCATGAGAGGTAGCCAAAACTTGAAATAAAATTCAATATATGCTAGTTACATCACTCTACTGCAGCTGCAGAAATACTGCTTCATCTTTTTACTGGTTATGGATGTTGATAAAGAATGCAGATGTTTCCAAAGTACTGAGACAAGCTCAAAACACAGCTGCCTTTGGATCTTGACTCTGCCATCGCTTGCTGTTCAAGGACTGTCCAGACTTCAGTTCTGGGATGTAAACTTCCTCAGAACATCCTGCTCTTTTATTTCAAGGAAAAATAAATTCACATTTGAGGTAAGGGAGATTTTGTCTTTCTCTTCTCTGCTTGTTCTGATTAAATCTCATTAAGTGCTTTTCTGCCTCTTGTTTTAATTTTAAAAGTCATAATCCCCCAAATTGTATGCAAGCAGTCTAGAAATGCCTCCTCAGCCTGGCTGCCTTTACTGTCAAGGGAGAGAAATGAGCACCTGCAGAGCAGAGTCAACACCTAGAATTACAGAAAACCAGTGGAAAAGCCAGAAAGCGGGGGAGTTATCTTCTGCTTGCTTTAGTCAGTAACAAAGGGCTCTGCATTGTATCACTTTCACTTAGAATACTCTTGTCCTTACCTGTTGGCTGTTTTCCCCCTGCTAGGCAGCTGGGTAAGTTTTTTCAGGAAACAAAACTTAATCATTCAACCACAGGAGGACTTTGCCTTGTTCTACGTGATTTCTCTAAAAGTTATCTGTCTGTACCTAATCTTGGCACAATCACACTCCTTCAGTCAACAGAGAACACCTCAAAGTGCTGCTCCTTTCTAAAAGGGTGCCCAAGAAGGACAACATGAATATCTTTAAACAAAAAAATTAAATGCACATTGACAGATACACACAAACATATATACTCCTGTAGATATGAGGGATTTTACCACTTTTCCTGGCAGAACCATACAATCAACTTGAGCTTGGTAGGCTCAACTCCTCTCAGGCCTGAATAAATCAATGGCAATAAGCGCATTAAAGTGAAAAGAGTTATTCCAGTGCTAGGCAGTACAAAAGCAGTGCAAGCCAACTCATTCTAATACATCTCTGTCTGCCGTCCAGGCATTGTATCTTCTTATATGGGTGAATCCTAATGGCTTTAATCCTTTCTGACTTCCAGCACTGCACACTTCAGCAGTGGGGGAGTGGGGTACAGGGAATTCAGGATTTGGGCTGCCAGCCAGAACGATGTCCCACTCCTCAACCAGTGTATACCTCTGTTTACTCTGGCATGCTGCTGCCACTTGTGTCCTCTCAGAGCATCTGAAATGGTTCCTATTATATCTTCTCCATGTTAATTCTTTCCCAATACCAGCAGATGGTCAAGTGTCACTCTCTAGCCCTCTCTTTTCTACTTCTGTATCTTTCTGATTGTTGGCACAACTTCTCCAGAATATATCTTGGAAACTTTCAGCATTTAACTTTCTCAGCCTGTCACCTGGTTTTGTCCCTTCAGAGCCATAAATGGAAATGATTGCTTGAGGGGCAGAGCTACATACATCATCCAGAGTGTATCATGGTTAGGTGGATGTAGTGAAAAAAATGTATCTGTGTGGAGGAGGGCTGTCTTTCAACACATCCATTTGCCAGGAAAAAAAATATGGCAGTTGGGCTTCTGAAAAAAAAAAAAAGAGGAGGAGGAAAAGAAGCTAATTAGCTGTGTAAGTCAGCTCTGAAAAAGTAAATAGAGAAATAAAGCAGTTAATGCTCGGATGCACTTTAAATCCCAAGACTGCTTCCTTGCTCTTACATGTATATGTTTAATAATGCACAAGTTCCTCACATGCTGTGTTCTTGTGCTACACCCCAGACTCCGGGGGAGTCAGAGGACACAGCATCTCACCTGAGACCATGCAGTGGCCCCAGAAAACTCCACAGGAACCATCCTGAATCTTGTTAGAAAAGCCCAGCAGAACAGAGAAACACCAAGCTTTCAAATTAGGGCATCTGTGTCCCTCTCTAATCCACATGTCCCTCTCTGCACTGACAAATATTTGATTACCTAACTAATTTGCAGGGGTAGTGCATCCTGAAATATGCTTTTCCATCACATTTCCCTCTATTAAAAATCAGCTGGCCTGGGAGATCATTCGCTGTTTGCAATGCAGAGATAAGTGCATATTCTGGACAAACAGCTTGTTAAGAAAGACTTTTAGGTCTGGCCTCGTTGCTAGGAAACTGGAAAAGCTACTAGAAAGCTGCTTGAATGTGGTGGAGTGTATTGCTGGCAATCAGTGTCACTTGCCCTCGGCGATAGCCTGCAGCCTTTAAAAATACTGAAACGTAGCCTGATGCCATCACATTAGTACGAGGTGTTGGGAGGACGTGCAGTTAATTAAGTGGCCCATGTTTGCATGTTTGGAGCTCAGGAGCCCAGTAAATACCATCATTTGAAAGGCAACGGAGGAATGTTTTAAGACAAAATAGGTTATACGTGTTGCTGGCCTGGCTCATTAAAAGTCAAGGCTGATCAAGGTGTGAGTTTGCAGCAGGGTGGTAGAAATCTCTCATGCACTTTTGCAATACTGGCACAGCCCCTCAGTGTCACATCCTGTTTGGATTTGGTTCCTAGTTAGAGCCTGGGAAGTTATTTTGGCAGCTCTCCTCACCTGGAGTTACTGTATTTCTCATTTATGCATCTCCAGGTCCTTCTCTATAGGATGCATATTTACCTTAATCTTCTTACTGTATGTCCTCTTAAGCTCAATAAATCCCCAGAGTAATTCCAGTTGTCAAGAGACATGTTCTGGTGTGGCACTGGGAGTATGTGAGAACATGGGGATGAAAACTTCCATGTGCCTTGAGAGGGCATTGAAGGAAACTGTGAGCACAGCAAGCAGCATCCCCAGCCACAAATCCTCAGCACAGCATGGAGGATGTGTGCACCATGGATCCCACACTCCCAAGCCCAGCACAGCCCTCAGGGTAGGAGCTGCTGCAGCAGAGGAGGCAAAGCCCTTGACACCATCTGAACCATCAGGTATCGCTGGGGCTTTTCTGTGAGAGCCCTTCTTGTCCTCTACGCCAGGCTGCTTCCCTGCAAAGTGAGCAAAGGGACTTTTCATTGCCACTTTTCCACATCTGTGGAAACCTTCCTTGCCTGGAATTTAGGTTATGGCTATTTTTTCTTGCGTTTCTTTAGTACCTCAAACTCTCCAGGACTTTCTCTTCACAGAAGCTGTTAGGTGGCTCTGAAGTGCTTCTCCTTTCTTTGCTAACCAAGAGAGAAGTACAACTGAAAATAAAAGCCCAGTTTCCTCATGGAGGATCAGCATTTTTTCAGACTAGTTACAGTGCCTCAGATTGTTAACCAATAACACAATTTTAGAGATTCAATTGCTTTATGATGGGGACTGGCATGACCAAAGCATTTCTTTCCAGTGCCAAGACCATAATTTGGGATTTAATTAGACAGTGATTTTTCAGCCATTCTTACTTTGGGGATCCTGACTACTTTTCAAGCAGAGGTCTTTGGACTCTTTCTCCCCACCCCAAGATACATAAACTGCAGCTCAATAGCCCAGAACTAAAGGATCACTCCATAAAAGCCACCCAAAACTGAAGACAACCATTCTGAGGGTGGAAAACACACTGTAGACATCAGCAGATAAAACTTCATATGGATTCTTCCCCCGCCTGCATGGGGTGAAGGCATTGCACCCACCCAGGCTGCCTCTGTTCCTTCTGCGGCTTCTGCCAGAAAACTTGGAGCTCGGTGTCATGAGCTCCCCTCCCTTGAATGAAATTAAGGCTTTATTGCTGAGGAAATGAAAACAAAACACAGGTGCCACACAGTAAAAGGAGATATGAGGAGGGAAAATGTGGGATTCAAGGGTGCAATAAAAGTGTTTACAGTTGTGCTGTCTGCTCTTAGGACTGAACATCGACAAAGACATAGCGCAAGAGGAGGCAGGAGAAATTAAGATGATACCAAATATTTGAAGTGATCCAACATCACCACTGAAGGGTCCTCAGCTGTGGTTAAGGGATGAACAAGGAATGAACAAGGGACGTAAATCCATGTGGTTTGTTTACTCAGAATCAAGGTGGTGCGACTGTAAAAGACCTCTCCGTCATCTTCCAAGCTTTGCCTAGAAAAACTCTCTCTCAAGGTAAAATTCATCCTTATAGAAGTTGTGAATGAAGACTTGCATGAAGGGAAACTGCTGATGCCCTGAAGGACTTCACTAATTTTTTTTGGTGGTCGTCTAGAAAATTCATGTAAAAAGATGTCATCACTTCAGGGCATAAAGTGCCCCCTGTGCACAGCTCCTTCTCCCAATGTTTTGTCATCTAAGAGGCCACTGCCTCCTTAAGCCTGTGCTGATACTGTGGAAGGACAGTACCAGATGTGCAATTTCATCAGAGGTGTCACCTCACCCATATAACCACCCTACTTGGAACTTCTATTCCTGACTCTGTTGCCCATGTGCTTCCAGCCATCCTTCAGTTTAACATGGTGTGTTTGAACTGAAATAAAACTGTCAGTATTCACTCTGCTCCCTTATCTCTGCCTTGTGGCCAGGCTTTCCCTTACTATGGAATCTGGGAACTCAGTGGTCATTAACAGACACTGTCACTACAATGCCCCTGAAGGGAGGTGAGGCAATACCAAGCCATTGCATGGATTGGGCACATAGGCACAGATTTATCCCCTTCCTCAGGGTCAGGCAGAAACCTTGACTGTCGTCTGAAGGCTGGTATTCAAAATACTTGAGTATTATTTTCTTTCAGGGCTATTTCTAAAAGGTTGTGATCCTATAGAAATCTCTCACAGCCAGGAAGGGAAGGGTGGGAACAGAGACCATGAAAGAGCCAAAGAGATGATTCTCACCATGCAGTTTTCTGCTGGAAGCAGTGCCTTCAAAATCTGTCCTCTTTCCACCTCCGAGACTCCAAACTATGGAAAATCAAGGATTTGCTAGGTAACAGGGACACTGTGGGGGGCTTGCCTGGCCTTGTAATTGTCCAGCTCCTTCTTCCAGTCACTGCTGAGCCGGAGACAGCTGGTGGTCCCACAGCAGGGCTGGCACCACCACAGCTCACGTTTCCCCACACACCCTGTCCGGCTCAGTAGTTTTTCCATGAATTTATCTGAGCAGCTCTTCATGCTTTGTGCTGTGAAGATCAAAGATGAGGTGTCCAGAATAAAAAGCTCACAGTTACCATGAGGCCTGTCTCTCAACATGCTGGGAATAGAAATGTGGCAATCAGACTTGGGGATGAAATCATATTGGACATGCTGGCTTAATCTCTAAAATATGAAATTGTATGGAAAGAATTACAGCTAAAAAGCATTTTACATTTTAGAAAGCTGCTCTGACCCATGCTGGATCAGGAAAGAGAAGGAGAAGAGGGGGGAAAAAAGCCTGTGGGATGCAAAAGCTGGTTGGGCTAAAAAAATTCTATCATCAAATTATATAGTCTCCTGCTCCTGTACCACGGAGCGTGATTCTGTTTGAAAAAGAAAGGTCTGAAATATGCTTATTTCAATTCTCAGGATCAGATTATTTGCTATTTGCAAATATCTGGATGTTACTTGCAAATCCTCCCCAAAGCTTCATGTATTTTAGCCCAACTCATACATTCATTTCACAATCAGCTTTAGGTGGGATACAGAGCAGGACTGAGTTGGCTGGTCTCTCAGTACACCTTTATTTAGCCAGGCCACCAGGGAGCAGAAACAACAGGCCATGGATAGCCAGCTGCAAGAGATAAATTACAAGTAGAATAAATGAAGAAATGTGCAATTTGTGGGTTCCTTGTTGAAAAACATCTGCAATTCAGTGAATATTTTCTAATGCACATCCAAGAACAGATTCTTGTGCTCCTGTACTCTGGGTTGCAAAGCAACACAGAAAGTTTGGGAAGTTTTTTGTTGTTCCCATGTCATCATGAAGAGAAGACTGGTGTGATAAGGACAGTGATGTTGAATGCTGCCACGCTTGGTGGCACACCTTGAATTTCTTCATTAACACGAAACCAGGGCAGATTGCTGTAACATTGTTTGAACCGTATCTTTGCTATATGGCAAAATTTTCAAACCCAGAGATTAGGGAGCCCTTACACTCGGCAGCAGAACTTTGCTCACTTCATTTTTCGGTGTTGTGTCAAACAGTAAAAATAAAACAAATGTTCATGCTTCTTGGCTTTCAGGGTCAGAGCTGGTTTTGGATGTCACATCCAGAAAGATTTTTCCTGAAATACTTGTAAACTATGTAAACACTGTCACATGGCAGGTTTTGGAAGAAGGTCTCTTTAGTGTGTGCCCAACCCTGGCCCGGGAGGGCTGGACTGACCCTTTGGGCAGGGGGCCCCCAGGAGCAGCACTGGAGGGAGGGCTGGGCTTAGTATGTTTCATTTCTCACTTTTTCCCAAATGCTGATTTCTGATTGCAGGGTGATTTACCCATCCCATCCCCGCTGAAACAAACACACACCAATCTGTGGGACCCCTTCCCAGCCATGTCCATCCCTGCCACTGCATCAGCACAGCTTCTGTCCCCTTCCCACTTAAAATCCTGCTTGGCCAGCCGGGAGCCCACCTGCCTTTGGAGTCCACAGCCTCACCCGCCTGATTACCCATGAAAACGGCCCCATTAAGCTCCTGGATGAGGGGAGTCTGTGTCAGAGACACTCAGCCAGGCTCAGCAGGAAGCCAAGTTTATTAACAAGGAGCAGGAAGCGCTGTGTGTCAGAATATCTACACTTGCAGTACCTGGAGGGAACATTATCACTTATCAGCCTAATATTTCACCACGCTCTTTCTTTCACAGGCTCTTGCTCCCTTCTCCTCACAAAACAGCCTAAACACACTAACAAGACAATTGGCAAAATGTGCCAAAAAGTGTTTATAATTTGGACAAATCTTCAGAGTTTTTCTGACCAGCCTGGTGAGAAGAGAGAAAAGAAAACAAAAGTAAACAGTAAGTGAAACACATTTGGGCTAAAACCTGTGTATTAGGTCAAAAAGGAACAAATCTCTGCAGGATCCCAGGGGAAGATTATATTTTATTGGTGTTTTTATGTACAAAGGGAAAGGTTAATAGAAGGTCTGAACAGAAAGGTTCATAGAAAATTGTCATCTGTTTGTGTTTTCTTTTTGAAGTAATAGTTTGCAGGAGCCAAGGGAGGAGGTAAAACAGTAAAGGCCAGAGGTAAATTGAAGGTGGAACAGTTTGGAAGAACTTTGACAAAACCACTTAAAACTGAGAATGCAGATTTGTCAAGACTGAAATTATGTCAAGACTGAAATGCAGTCCTAAGTTATGCCAAATTTTGCCCAAATTTAGTTGTGGAGCAAAGAAAATGGGAAGGGATGAATGCTAACATTGAAAATTGGTTTTTGTTTTGGAGGAAAGAAAAGAGGAAGGGATGAATGCTAACATTCGGAATAACAGTTTTTTATTTTTCTTCTCCAAATGAATTTTCAATTAGATCAATTTTCCCAATTGAGATGACCTAATAGGTTGTCCATAAAATAACAATGAATTTAAAAACAGTGCTGATCTAGAAAGTTTAAATTAATCCTAAAGGAATCCCTGTGGAATGTTTTCTTTTGCAAAGAATGGTGTAGTTTTCCATGCTTGGTTTTAAGCCAGACTGGAAACAAAGCTAAAGAAAGATGATGCTGGGCAAAGTGCAATTTCCATCATTTATCCAGTGATGGTCTCTGTGTGGAGCAAGGCAGAAGGAGGCAGCGGCCGTGTCTGAGCTCCCCTTCAGTCTGGTCTGAAGAGCAAATGACTCTCATGTTAAAGGGCTTGTTTTAATTTTGATTTATGTTTTGTTTAACATAAAGTCTGTTGTACTGATCCGACCTGAGGTCCTCCTAACACAGCATTCAGTCCCAGCAGTGGCTAATAGAATGGATTTTTTCAGGGAAGGGAGATAAAAACCAATTTCTGGATAGAATGATTTTTGCTATCGTGTCAACTCAGCCTGGCAATGAGCCCTCTAGGAATTCCAAGGCCAGGTTGGACAGGTCTCCAAGCAACCTGGTCTGGTGGAAGGTGTCCTTGCCCATGGCAGGGGGATTGGAGTGAGATGATTTTTAAGGTATCTTCCAGACCAAACCATTTTATGGTTCTCTGATTCTCTGATTCTTGTTCCATTGTTTGGCACATTTTTAAAAAATTGGGATGTAATGGAAAGCCATCAGCTAATGTAGATGTTCTGCTGGGCTCTGAGGATTTCTGTGCTAGAGAGGAGGAGCAGTTTGGGCAGTCTGAGCACGCTGCTGCTGTGTGTGCAGAGCATTCCCAAGATTGACACCAGACCCCTTAGGCTGAACATGAAGGCAGGAGCAATAGTGAGCTGCAGCAGCATCCCTTCCCTTAGCGGGGCAGAGGCAGAGGAGGGCAGGGAGGCTGTGTCACAGCCCACGAAGCTGCTGTCATCTCCAAGCACAGCAGATCATGCTCCCCTCCCAGGCCTCAAATGTGAGGAACATAACAAACACAAAAACTGTTTCTGAAGTAACAGAATTTAGGTGGTCCTTTGTGCTGGACTACCTCCCTTTCTCAGGGTTTATGAAATAGATTTCATCGTGGGCTGGGGAACCTAGTGATAATTTTTCTCTTTGGGATGTGTTTGATACTTAACCTGCCTTAAATCTATAGTCAAGCTCTAAACTCTTCTTGCTGTACACAGTTTCCTCCTAACACAAGTGTCTTAAGCCTGGAATTGCAGTGAGATACTCAAGAAAATGTTTTCCTCGGTCAGGCAGCATTTCCTGAGGGTCTGCAAGCAAGACTGTTTGTTCTCATGTTTGACAAAGGCATGTGCATGGGACAAGATAAAAATTAATCTTAGAAATTAGAGAGAAGCCTTAAGAAGATCTGCTTTCAGTGAACTTAAGGATATGACTTGCCAATTCATCATGATGGTGTTCTCTGTGAATGGAAGCTGTACTCTGTGTTTCTAAGATGTTTTACGCAATTTTCCAGGACATTGTGTCATATCAGCAGAAATTCAACATTATGCAGCTCTTAAGCAGCACAATTTGACACTTCCTTTCAGCTTTAAAGAAAGTAGCTTTGGTTCTTCTGATCCTGATACTTGCCGATAAATCAGGACAAGCAGGCTTAACCAAACCATAGATGCAGCAGTTTGCTCCTGGCTATGTTACTCGCCAAGCTTTTCAATATATATTCACATGGAAACAGGATGCTCTTCAATTAGTTGGCAAACTGCATCAAGAGGAATGGTGAGATGTTGAGCATAAGTATTTATGTGATCATTATCAGGAGTGCAGGTAGCTGGAAAACTTGTGAGAAATAATGACAGGCTTGCAATTGAGTTTGAACAGAGAACGCATTTGAACATGAGAACATAACCACTTTGGTCTTGGAAACATGGAGAGAATTGCCATGGAGAGATTAGACAGTCTCAATAGGTGGGTAGGTGAGTAGGTAGAGAGAAAGGAATAGAAAGAAACCTGAACAGAAGCAGGAGAGAAATTAGGCTAGTGAAATAAAAGGTGGGTGTAAATGACATTTCAGGGTTTTCCTCTGCTAGAACTCAGAGCACTTAAAAAAAAAAAAAAACCAACAAAACCAGGGTTTTCTCTACAAGAAGAGCTGCAAAGGCAGGAGGAGAAAAATTTTTGCCCAAAAGGGCAGTGCTGGAACAAGGAGCAGTATCAGGATGCACTGGCTGTGTTGCTCAGCCCCACAGTGCTCTGTGAGGATGATGTGGAGCACATTTAGGGGAAAGGAGAGCTCCACAGGCAAACAGGCAGAATATTGCTGTGTGAAACTGCTCTCTGAGAGCCCAGCACAGTAACTCATCTGGAGGGAGAGCAGTGGGGAACTGCCACGGCAGGCTCACTGTGGGAAGATAAGTTGTTGTGCTCCAAGACAGATCATCCCCCAGCTGTCCATTGCACTTTCTGCCTGAACTGCTGCCGTCTATGGAGAATGTCAAGTCCTTGGGGCCTCGTCTCCCTGCATCTCCCACATGAGATCGAGGGCCTGGCAACCACCTTCCCAATAAATCATTGTTATTGCAAGGAAGGGAACAGGCAGGGAAAAGACTTTTCAGTGATCCTAGCAACATTCTGCCTCCAAAAAGCACGTGTTGTGGGAGAATTTCAAAATGCTTCCAGGAGCCGAGAAGGCAGATGCACGTTGGAAACCTTTGAAGGAGATGAATAGCAGGAAGCATCTCTAAAAGACCCACAACGGCATTACTGCAGAAAAACCAGCTGCAAAATGAGGTAATGACTCTTCAATACTCTCCAATATGCTGGCACAAGTCCTCTGCGTTTCATCTTGCTATCTATCAATGTAGCATTAGAAGAACTTAAAGTGTTTACCAGTGGATTCAGGGTTGGTCTGCTGGCCCCGTGGGGATGCTGACCCCTCTTTCGAGAGGAGGCACGACAAGGCAAAGGTCATCCTTCTCTGTGCACTCAATTACAAAGGAACCAGACCCCGCTGGGGTTTTTTTCCCAGAGAGTCCCCTCCTGGATACTTACTCTAAAATTGTCCACTGCCACATTTTTCTTTTCTCCTCAGATATTAAAAAATAATTAAAGACAATAAGAGCAGAGAAGGGCTGGGGGAGGAGGAAAGATGATGGGGAGGCCCTGTCCCTCAAGAGCTGAACAGCATGTACAGAATCATTGCAGCTCGATGCACAGATGACATCCTGATTTGTGCAGGACCTGAGCTGGCTCTCCCAGTGCAGCACAGCCAGGCAGTGCTGTCACATCCTGCTCCTTCCCTGCCCCACTGCACGAGGGGATGTCTGCTGACATCCAGGGCAGGATACGGCCCTCTGGAAAGGAAACTTCAGGAAAATAAGCTTCCAAAGGGATCGACTCAAGCAAGTGCCTCTTCTTCGTGTGAAAGGGAGCTTTCTGCATGCAGGCAGCAGCAGGATAGATGGAGACCTGTCAGAAAGTGATGCATAGGCAGCTAAGTGAAGCTCAAGCATTCATAAAGAAACAATGTTATCAAAGATGAATAGCTTGAAAACTGCTTTTAGGAACATTTACACAGGGTTTCACCTCCTGGCAACACAGAAACGTCAATGCTGCTCGGGCTGACTCACAGCAGCGCAGGAGAGCTCTACAGAAGGCTCCCGCTCTCCTTTTCCTTCCACACCAAGGTCTGTGCAGAGGTGTGTTGTGCTGGGTGGAGGTGCTGCACCGAGGAATCACCCGAAATTGGCTCAGAGAGGAGTTGTTTTCAGAGTCCTTGCCATGCTTTATTAGTGTGGAAATTCAATAATCTCATTAATTACAGAAAAATAATGTAAGGTGGATCTGCTGGGCTCCTGCACAATTTGAGCTCTCCTTCTGTGGGTAATTGCCAATGACATGTCTGAGAGAAATATCACAATGATACATAACAAAGGGCAGCGCAGCTTTACAGCATAGATCTTGTTGCTATGGGAACTTGTCTTTGCTCCTATCCCAGAGCTAGATGATTTATGTATGTGCAAGAGTTCCTTTATTTTAGGGCTTTTGCAAAAGAGAAAAAACCCTATCAGATCTCTATCCACATCTATCCATCTGCTTATCTATCCAGTTATCTAATAATTCTTTCTTTATTATAATTACCTGTCTATTATAATCTTTATCCATGGCCTCATTCTTCCAAATATTCTACTCTCTATCTACTTTTGGGGACCAAGATACAAGACAAGCTGAGGGAAGAAAAGAAATGTGGACATCAGTTACTCTTTGTGCGTGCTGCCTGGACGTGACTGCCGTTCAGAAGCAGAGACAAAGCAGCCAAGCCACGAGCCACAAGCCTCTCCTGCCCCAGTGATGCTCTCTGAGCCCACATGCAGCAGCAGAACAAAAGCATCTCCCTCGTCCCTGGGGCATAAAGGGAATGGTGGAGCAAGAAAAACCCTCAGATCTCACTCCTTGTGAATGGTGAGAGAGCACAAGGGTCACCCACAGCTGTGCTGGGTATTGAAGGTGGAGCTCTGGGAGGAAATGCTGAAAGTCCTGAAATAACTACCCAAAAGACTGAAGTTGGAGCATAACTTCCATTAACTTTGTTCTGTTCATCCTGGGTGGCATGAAGATTGGCTAAAAGGTGAAAACACAGTATTTTAATTCAGAAACAGGCACCTTTGGCTGCAGCTGTTTGCTGTCTTTGCATTTCATAATTTGTTAGACATTTCCTAAAAAGCTCTTGGGTCCAGATATAGCTGAGGTTAATAGGAGATCTTTTTTTCTCTGGTAAGATTCTGTTAGGGTCATTGGTTGCTCCAGTGGGACCTTGTAAATTACCTGTGCATTAATAAGAAACTACTGAAAGGTTCACACTCAAAAATTAGTATATTGCAATCTCAGGACACCCATCAAAGTAGATGTTCAAATTCTGGTGTGCACACAGGTTTAGAAGATTTTGAGACACAAAGCTGGCCCTGGCAGCTTCTACCTTTGAATTTATTTCATTCCACATTGTCTTCAGTGATATGAAACTGCCTTAAACATGTGCATATGCTTTTGTAGGGTATTTAATGTAACAACTTGCAAGTTCACGATATGATACAGGCAGCCTGGCCAGCAGCCATATTCAGATCCAGGTTAATCTATAAATCAATCAAAACAAGAGCCTGAGAAGCCACCTGACACTTCTGTTAAGTCACAACAGTATGTAAAATTCCAGCTTGCTCTGATTTTGCCACATGCTGTAGCATTACTCAAGGCTATTATTTTACTGGGAGAGTGAACATGATGCCCATGACTTTGTTCACTCAATGGCTGGAAATAATCTTCTTCTTCTATAATGTATCAGAAAGCCAGGGCTTTAAATTTGCAAGGAAAAAAAATAATCACATGAACCACTTGATCTTGAAAGGAAAGAAAGTGAAATTCCATATTTATGAGAATTCTCTTTCAGCCTAGAAATTCACTGATCAGTGAAACCTCACTTTGCAGGTTCAGGGAGCTGATTACACTCCTGATCTAATCAGTTCCTTGCTGCATGGAAGCCTCCTCCACACAGACCTCCCTCTTGACTTTCCTTCCCCCCAGCCCCGTTGTGGCTGAACCATCGCTCTGCCGAAGTGCTGAATCACGAGATGGAAACTGCCTGTGAGGGTCCCACTGATAAGACAAGCCTCGTGGCATTGGAAGCACTCTTGTTCTGTAATTTCTCAGGTCCTCATGATGTGGATGGCACACTCACAGAAATCGCTGTCCTAATTCATGTCAAAGATAAAAGTTAATCCCTCAGCACAGCTGATCAGCTCTTCATACCAGGGCTCCTGATCCACCACGAGTCTGTAGCCAAGAGCAACTGCTCCCTCCTCCCGAGCTCCCTCCCTCACCCTGAGTTTCAATTCCTTAAAGCTAATCAATATCCTTATTAATGTTCCAAAATCAATTATCCTAATAAAGCCTGGAGGGAGCTGAAGGGTTGCTATTCAGCACTCACCTTTTATTATCCTGGCTGTTTATTTCCCCGTTGATAGAACTGTCTGACTTTATGACAGATTATGGGTGAAACTGCAGCACTCAACACGCTTGTCAGCCCTAGAGATATGTTGTGTTATTATTACTATTTCAAGGGCCTTTTGCTTACATTTCCTGGTTGTATGGGTGCTTTAGGAAGAGTCCCTGGCCTCAGTCTGCTGGAATAGGATGAGTACTGCAGCTCCATGCTGCACATCAAACGGCTAATAATCTGTTATATCTATTCAATTATAATATTGCCCCAGGCCATGGCACTCTGTTTATGCAGCAGGCAATGCTCTGTGATCTGCAGCAGGATTGCAAGACATGAGCAGGGTAGATCACCTCGTGGTCATCCACAGCAAATCAGGTGAAGGTGCATTCAGAGGCATGATCCCAAAAGCATCAGGGGAGAATGGCAATTCTCCTGCAACTGAATCCCTCTGTTCTGTGCAGAAGTTGTGTCAAGAGCCTGGAAGAAAGATTGCAATTCTCTGCAGAAGTGCAGCATCCCAGAGTCACGGCAGCTCAGGGGCAGGGAGCAGAGGCAGTGCCATGGGAGGGAAGCAGCTGGAAACGCTGCTCAGTCTCCTGAGCACTGAATTCAATCCCTGGCTGCCGGGCATGGCTACATGTATATTTTAAGGAAATTCAACCGCATGTTTTTTCCTTCCTTCCTGGGCTTATTGATCAACCATTTAAGAGCAGGAGAAGAGACTCCAGGTCAGGTTATCCTCCAAGATTGTTCCAGCAAGGTGCTGAGGCAGGAAGTGACATGAAAGTCTATAAATGAAATCAGCCCTTCCTAAGTGCCCTCCTTCACCTTGCATGCAGTGTCCACCCTGGCCAGCAGCCTGTTCTGCTCACCAGCACCCAGGGAGCCTCTGGCCAGCAGAGCTCTTTGGTTGTGCAACCTCTCCCTGGACTGGAATACATCTATTCCCTGCCTCCATCTTCAGACTATTAGCTCCCAGGGAAATACCTCTACTTGTCTTTGGAGGAAGGTGTTTGAAATGCTTCCCTCTGACAGTCTTGGAACAATTTCTATGCCCTGTACAGTAAATCTTTTATCCGCAGGATGGCAAGTGAATAGGGAGATTGACCCTGGAAGGACTAACAGCACGGCAGAGAGAGGCTTTTCTTTCTTACTGGGGCCAGTAAAGAATATGTATCACTTCTTTTCAGTTAACCAGCATTAGATCAGATCATCCACACCAGTCGTTAAACTGGTAATGAGACAGGCTCCATTTCAGAGAGATTATCAGTTTATTATGAAGTGAACATTCAGCAGATGTTTTAATTCTACAGAATTCATTTCACATTATCAAGATTTTTCTCTATCTTATTTGATTTAATGCTTCCTAAGAGTGATTTGTCTCTCTCTAATGCTTAAGACCAGTGCAGTCCAATCAGGCAAATTGTCTGTATTAAACAGTTCCTGAGGGATTCATAACAGCAATAGGACCTTTTGGGTTTTCTTCCGAAAAAGGTTTCTTCCGAAAAACCCCAGAAAATACATCCTGTGCTAATGATTTCTCTCATCCCAGTCTTCTTTTATCCCAGCCTTTCCTGCCAATATGCCCGTATAGCACAATTCCAGATAAATCAGAAATGCAGTGAAAAGTGGCATGAAAGCAGCGTCACAAAAAGAAAAAAACTTGATTGAAGTTGTGAGCTAGTGAGAGAAATGTGAGCCCATCTGAATCTGAATTAATTAAAGATTTTATTAGCATCTGATGGCGCCCCAGGGAAAAGTACTGGGTTTTTTTTAATCCTCTCTCTGTTTTAAAGGCAAAATACCAAGCAAAAGCATTCAAGGGTCATGCCAAAAAAAATTTGTTTTGAGGGTGACACAGCCATCCTCCGGATGTGCCTAACTACTGATGATGGTGTAAACAGGGCCAAGCCAGTTGGGTATTTTTCTGTAACAAGGATCTGGCAGCCTATGCTGATTGTGAGCTCAGCTGAGTGAGAAAATCAAATGCATTAGCAAATTTTACTGTTCTTTTTTCAGTTTTTGAAGTAGAAGGGAGCAGTGAGAAGTCTGGAGAGGTAAATAGCCCCGTGCCTGGGTCACACAGATCTCTCTGGTAGGTCTCACCATGTTTAACCTACTAAGGCAGCCAAGAGGATGAGTCCTCTGCTGTGTTCCATGCTTAGGTACATTGCCTCAGTTGCATGGGGCTGGAGGTTTTGCACAAAGAACATCAGTTATGGAAAAGTGTATCTGGGGAGCACTTGAGGTAGAGGAATTCAAAAATCAGCAGCCCCAAAGAGCAGCGTGCATTGTGAGCTCCACCTGAGTGCAGCAGGAGCAGAAACGCTGCCAGGCTGACGCAGTGTTTGCCACTGAGCTGTGAAATCCAAGCTCCACTCCCTGGACAGGCTCTGCCGAATTAAGTCAGGAGGAAGGAAGCAGATAACTCCCCCTTACCCCCACCTCTCCCTCCCCTCCCCATCCCACTCAGAGCTTGGCCTTTATAATGAGGCATTTTCCTCCCAGGTAGGGAATCGATCCCCCAGACTCCAAAGGCTACGTGCAAGACACAGACTCCTGCTCACACGTCAGTAATGCTGCTGTTTGCTAGTGCAGTGATGCATTAAGGATAACCACAAAAGCAGATCAGGTATTTTAAGAAAACCAACTTATTCATAATTTATTTTTTTTCAAATCAGCGTGTTGGCTCTCTGCTGCACCACTTAGCTGAGTCATTGCATGTCGTGTTCAAAGGTGAATGCCAGTAGATGTGTCACCAGAGATCTTGCTTAAAATTCTAACATGGTTATGAGCAATCAGGAGGAGCAAGAGACCTGAAACTGCAGAAGACACTGAGTAAAGGTATGGCCTTTATGGTACAAGTCACAGCTGACTGAGCCATTCCTTGGGAGACAGATTGAGCTGGTGAGAGACTTGGCAGTGGGCCTGTTGGGGAGAACACCAAAAAGTGAGTGGATCCCATGTGAGGTGTGAAAGAGCAAGAGTTCTTTGGGCAATGGACTTTCTGGAAAAGGCAGTTTGGAGAGCTGTAAGCGAGGAAGCTGTTCAATGCTGACCACGTTCTGGGAACCATGTTTTCAACCACATTTTGCAAAGAAATAAAACCACTTGTCAAAAAACCACCTGGCTCCATTGTCAAAATCTCCAAAAGAAACAGTTTCCAAGAGATGGATTATTGGCTCACTTCTTGGACCAAAGCACAGCAATAATATAACCACGCCATGCCAGCTATTGCCCGTCCCCCGAATTCACCAGTTTTAAGCTCAAACAATGATTCATCCAAAGATTTAGACTTCAGCCTTTCTGCTTTGGACACACATTCCAACAGCAAAGAGGGACTATGCTACTTCTGAAAGTCCTCCTTTAAAGCTTTGCCCTCAAACTCCTACTCCTGCACTGTTTGAGAGTCTTGACCCTTCACATCTGCCATGATCAATCCTGGCTTGGTGCAAGGCCCCCAGCACCTCCTGAGAGAGATGCTGATAGCCAGTCCCTGTGAAATATGTTTCTCAGTTGGCCCTGGTGGATAGCCCTTGTGGCAGACACAAAGGGGAGCATTAAACAGGCTGATCTAGTTTAAATGAATAATCCTTATAAAAAAAAGCACTTTTCTTCTTCTAGTCAGGAACAAAGCTGGACCAAACCCATCCTCTTCCCTGGTATCAGAGAACAAGAGGTAGAGGCCTGGGAATTACCGTGCTGCATTGCATGAGCCAAAGGCTCGTATTTCAAAATATAGATTTTTTTCAACAAGCCTTTGTGAAGAGAATGGAGGGAAAGAAGGATCCCTGTAGAGCCTTGTCCTCAGACAAACTAACCACCCATTCATGAAATCCACAGCCCAGGCCCTGAAACTGCTGTTCTAAACTGCTGAGAATAAAAATAACATGATAAAATTTGCTTTTGTGTCAAAGGATCCTGCAAGATTCTGTAGGTGGGAGCAAAGGGTAGAAGAATAAGGAAGAGTCTTGAAGATAATTATTTTTATTATCTATTGCAAACCACACTTCTGGCTTAAAAACTGTGATGTGTTCAGCACCAATACTGTTGAAATACCGTTTTCATTCCTGTTTTTATTATTACTATTTTTTCCACTTTCCATCTTACTTGATTCCTGATTGTTCCCCACTTCAGTAGCCTCGCTTGTTATTCTATTATCTTCCTCAAGAGGCTTTTATGTGGAATCTGTAGGAGGAGATGGAGGCTTCAAGGGGGAACTCCTGCAACAAACCCTCTTCCATTATTTCTTTACTCCATTTCATGCACTTATTTATTTTACATAATAATACACATGATATCAGGAGAAGCAGAAGAAAATAATACAGAAAGAAAGGCCAGAAAAATTAGTTATAGTTCAAGAAGGCTTAAAGCAAATGCCAAGAAATGAGCCTTGTTTTTTTTTTCAACATGCAAGTAACCAGGGCAGTAAATTACTTGTCATGCTTTTGCTGGACATCTTGATTGCTTCAGTTTCAGCGGGTCTGTGGACTGCATGGAAAAGTAGTTTGCAAACAACAAAGCCACATCCTAGCACTTGTCTCAGCAGACACTGAGTGAGGTGACCTTGGCAGAAGTGCCTCTCTTCATGCCAGGATGGCTGGGCACATTTAGCAGCATTTATTTGCGAGTATCAGGAAACCAGCTCCCATGCTGGTTGAGGAAAGTATCCCTGGGGGACAGAGAAGTGTTAGCCCCATTTTACAGGTTAAAAACTGAGACAAAAAATAGTTTATTTGTTTAATTTGAGGCAAAGCAAGAAACCTGTGGGAGGACTGGGGAGCCCCCTCAGTTCCAAGCCCCAGACAGATGGCCAAGCCAGCAGCACCACTGTTCTTTCACTCTGAGCTTTCAGCAACAGAGAAGCATAAAGTGAATTTACTTCTGGATATGAGCAGATGCTGGAGGGGAGATTTGTTTTCCTGTTCTTTTTTTGCAGTCCTTGCCTAGCTCTGCTGGAGGCTGAGTAAGTGAGATAAAATGCTGAACCAAAGCTGCAACACCCACTGATGCAAATTTTCTTGGCCAGTGCTCATGGCCACCTTCATTTTCTGCAGAGAAAGGAGTGTCTGGTGTTCAGACATGAGAAACCCATGAGTTTCCTTCAGAGCCTGATAATTTCTCCCAGCCCAGCTTATGTGTAACAAGGGAGCAGCCAACCAAAAAGTGGTTTTCTAAACTTTGAATACAGCCAGCCTCTCAGGAGAGTGTGGGGCACTGTCCTGGCTTCACCCAGAGCTTGGTGGCCTGATGAGGCTCAGTTGTTCTGAACAGCAAAACTCCTTCTTGCAGAACCAGCTACAAGGCCATCCCTATGGGATAATGCAACTCACTCACTTTTATATCCTCAGCTTCATATTAAATTGCAACACAGACCCCATTGACAGACAAATTAGCCAAGTCAACATTTGAAGGATTCTCACTGCTAATGATCTCTGGTCTATGAAAGCAAACGTAAAGACTTCAGGCTACACAAAACACTGCAGATGAGGAACCCAGCTGTTGATACAGCTGGCATCAATAAGCATTTCTAACGCAGAGTCCAAAAAGATCTGTGTATAAAGTGCATTGCTGCAGAGAGATCATGCAAAAGTCAAGGGCTGTGCTGTTTACCTAAGTTTGGTACCAAAATCTCCCTCAGTCCTCCTCGCAGTACAGACAGCTCAGCCTACTGGGACTGAAGAGTCTGCAAATGCACACTTCTTAACACACAAGATTCCCTCCAGCAGGGACAGCGCTGTGGGATTGCAGCCACATGGAGGGGAACAGCCACATGGGGGAAGAGACAATGTCAGTAAAATCAGACCTACCACAGGCAAGAAGGCAGGAGCAGATCCAGGGCACTAACTTAAGGATATACGAATATTCAGTGCATAAGGTAAAAATAAAGGGCGTTGAGCTTTCTCAGAAGACACGTCTCAAACGTGTTCAGGGAAATGATTGGGNGGCCTGTAAGTCCATTCCTCCCCAGCCTAGTCTGGGGCTCCACCACAGCCGTCAGGCACCACCAGGGAAGGGATCAGTGGTGTCCCAGGACTCTGTCCAAATACTTCAGCTTCATGGCATGGCTGAGGTGCTGAAGAAATACTTTCTAATGCCTTGCAAAAATGAGCTTGGCTAGGCTGGACTGAATTATAGACCGAAGGAGTGGAGTGAGGCAGGCTAAGAAAGGAATCAGCTCCTTTGGGTAGAAACCAAAGAAAGACAGAGATGTGCCAATCCAAAGGGCAAGGTGAGGGCACAGTCAAAATCCAAAGTAAGGGAGATAGCTGGAATCCAAGGAACCAGCTTGTAAAGTCAGGTGGTGGCCGTGGCAAAGTTGAGAGGAAAGGGTCAGGTCTCAAACAAGGCTGGAAAAGGCAGACCTTGGGTGCTGGATTGCAGGGTAATCCAGTGCCTGGGGCAAAACAGTCTTAGGTGCGTGTAAGTTGAAAGCAACGCTGTGCTAACAGCTATTTTAGGCAGTGGAAGTGGTTGGGTGGATGCTGGGAAGCCTTTCTTCTCTGAGCTGGTGCTTTTGTGTGCTTGCTCCTGTTTGACCTGCTCCCACCTGGGACCAGCGAGGCTGTGATACACTCTAAGACTGAATCAGGCCCAGCAACATTTACCCATTCAGTACAGACAAGGGATTTTTGAGGACTGATTAGCAAATATTTGTACAGAGCTTTAAATATGTCAAGGGCTTGGTTTAACTAGGCTTTACACTGCTGTACAGGGATGTGCAGGTAAAAAAGGGAGAGTCAGAACATGTTGTCAAACAGGGTCTTAGCTGGCTGGATTTCAGAGCTGGACCTGTCCTCTTAACCAGCTTTTGTAGGAAGTATTTACAATTAAGCTGAAATGTGTCTTAAAGACCTCACTGTCCAGGTCACAAAGCATGTTTGCTACACCTTTGGGAGCCACCAAAGCTTTTTGGGGGCTGCCGAACTTAGATACAGTGAGTCTGGTTCAGAAGTGATGTTGGAGGAGCTGTACCAGGACTTTCTGGTCTCCATAATGTGAACGCCAACCTCACACAAGCTGTTGCAAACTGGTACCCAGCAATGTCCCAAGCACACATGGGTGTGAAGGAGCTGTAATTGCTCATGGTTATATGGTATTTAAGAAGATAAGCAGCAAGAGCCACAAGAAAGTTCCAGGGCTGTTCACCACCCTTGTACTGGCCAGACTGGACCTTCTCAGCTCTCACTGAAAGCCTGGTTTCCGCGACCTTTTTTATTCCCTGCTTCCACAGCCTCATTTAGCATTGATCTGAGGAGATCCCCTCCTCACTGCTTTCCTCCTGGGGCAAAAAGGCCTCTTGAGGCCTTGCTCAGCCCCACAGGAGTGCCTGTGAGGGACTTGATTGCCTGCCCTCCCAACAGTCTGCCTTCCCTGGGGACTTCCTTCAGCTGTTACCTGCCCAGGTCTGAGTTACACCTCACCCTCCTGCTCCATCATGATCAAACCAACAATGGATGATGCTGAACAGGACGGGAATCCCTCACGCAGCAATTGTCCCAGCTAATGTTAGGGAATTAATTACCCTTCACCTTCCATAAAAATGAGGAACCCCTTACTGCCCACTTGTAATTGGGAAAGTGGGATAGGTTTGATGATAAACAGCAATGTCCGTATCTTAAAACAGAAATTATCACAATAAAAGAGGCAGTGGTTGTTTTCCAGGATGGTACACGCATTTCCCTTGCCCTCATGCACTGTCCCACTACACCCCCATGGCATGGCTCCATATGGATACTGCAGCTCCAGCTGTGGGGAGCAGACAGTGCTGGGGTACAGCACAGCAATTCTGGGCTTTTAAAAGCTTCTTGCCTTGTCTTTTTCTGTGGCAAAGTCAAGTACCTGACCCAGAGGCCCTGCTGTCCATCTCCATGCTGACAAACCTTCCTGAAACAACCTGAACTTCAAAGTTTGGTGAGAGCCAAATTACTTCCCCAGTGCTTCCCAGAGGGACTAGATTAGTTAAGAGGCGAGACGTCAGCACTGTCATCAAAGGGCACGGAGTATCTCACAGGGGACCCCTTAACAGGGAAAGAGAGAGGGAAATGTGGGAATTTCTGTCTGGGCTGAGTATCCACTTCATCCCCCTGTCATCAGAGGGAAGAAGGGGCAGGGGAGAGAGAAACAAAGCTGGTAATTAACTCGCTTGGGTATCCCAAGATGATTGCAGTTCAAAGTGTTTGGTCAAGACCTTGGTACACACTTTCTCACTGCACCAGACAGCGTGAAAGAGGACAAACGAGTGAGAAAGCAAGCAAATTGGAGAGTTCATCTCATTGTTCATTATGTGTCTGGTGCTTAGAGGAGCAATTTCTCCAGCTGCCTCTGGATGGAAGAGGCACTTGTGAGCATTAGGAGAGAATCCTGTAGGTAGCATCTTAATGAAGTCAACGCACTGCACCAAGGAAAAATAACAAGGAGGAGAAGAAAATTAAAAGAAGGAATTAAGCTTAGTGTCTCACTTGCAAGGCTAGAAACTGGGCCAAAAACCCTAGCAGAGCTGGCTGGGCTAGGGCTCCATTTCCATGGGAGACAGCTGACAGGAGATGTCTGGCTAGAAATGAAACCAGTTTCCTTAGAAATAAGAGGATAGCTGTTCTACCTCTCTCTTACCCCTGGAAAAAAAAAAAAAAAAAAAAATCAGACTGTGCTCTTGGCTTTGTTGTTGAAGGTAGATGTTCTCAGTAGAGTATAAGGGGATCATCCTGCATTTCCTCTCTGTGGTGACAGCACTGTGCTCTGCCCACCACTGTGAAGTCAGTGCTCAGAAAGAACCTGCCCACAGCTCTCCGTGGATATCAGGAGCCTGGGATCTGTGTCAATCCCTCAAGGAAAGCCATGGGCTGGGTCCTGGCTGCTCTGCTCTGAATTACATCAGGTTTTTTAGACTGTTGGTGAGAGCTGGCAGAAGGTACAGTGCCCTACCCAGGGATGGCAAAAGCCATCCCCACTCCTCCACTAGCTCAAGGAGTCATTGCATTAAGTTTTTAGAGGCAGACGTGCAAAGGCATTGACCTGCCTGACTCCCACATAGGTGCTGAGCGCCTGTGCAAATCAGTGGAAATTCTGGACATCATCTTCCTCATGGAGCACTTCCCTGACTGCTTGTGCCAGTTCATGGCCTCGGTTGCCTCACGGTGCCTTGGGAGGGAGCACAGCTCCCTGCTTCTCTTCAGTCTGGATAATTGTGTGCTACCAGGGGGCAGGATTAAATGTACACGTGGAGATATTGTTACTCTGTTCCTCCCAGACCCGATCTGGGTAGGAAATCTGAGTGCTGAGCCAGTTGTGAATTCTCTCCTACACTGCCTGGCAGAGAGCAGGAGCTGATGTCAAGTAAACAGAGAGAGGATGTCTGTAAATTAAGGGAATTCTGAGAAATGTTTTAATACAGAATAGCAGAAATTGCCTTCTCCTTCATAAACCATCCTAAGATGTGTAGCTCACAATGTGTGATAGAGACAGGTACAAATGCCTCCGTGCACTCCGGTTTATAAGTGGCTCTGTAACAGGTGTTATCATTTTGTCTGCTCAGTATTTTAACATCATTCATTTGTGCCATTGCAACGTGGCACAACAACGCATCTTAGAATAATTTACTGTGAAGAAGCAATTGCTATGAATCACATCATATTGTCATTATGAATAAAGTACATCCACACGCTGTGCCTTCAAGGAAAGTGTGGAAGAGACGTGCTCACTATTCAGCTTCTCACAGGCCCCCATTTGCTTTTCTCCTTTCATTTCAGTTGTTCTCAATCTGCCTCTGCACAAATAATCACATCCCAAGGCTCAAAGAGGTTCTTTTGCCTCCTTTTTATTATTTTTTTTCCTTTGTTTACCAGTCACAGAGTCAGTCTGACCATGACTTGTGGGCTTTCTGGAACAAAGAGTACAGCTGCTGGTGCTTGTAGATGGATGCTTTCATGACTGACTTAAACAGAATCACAGAAAATGTCAGGTTAGATGGGATTTCTGGAGGTCACCTTTACCACCTTTCCTCAAAGCAGAGCTAACCTGTTTGCTACCAACTCTCTAGTACATCAGCCTGAGAAACTGAAACCTGCAGGGACTTGGGAAAGATGAGAAGTGGAAGGAAAATCAGAAGAGCCCTTCACACTCAGACACATGAAGGTCAAGGCACAGTCCGTAGGTTTGGGTATGCTGATCCTGTCTCTGCTTGCTTCACAGTGATAGAGAATATGTATTTACTGATTGATTAATTAATGAATTAATTAATTTATAGAATGCCAAACCAAGGAATGCTGATCTCACCCAGAATAGGTATATGACCTTGAGACTGCCAGAGCCTCAACTTTCAAGACACAGCCTTCTCTTCCTTCAGAGTGCACTCAGATTTCTCAGTGCTCGACTTTTAGTCAGAAAACAAATGTTTTGTCCCAGTTCCATTTCTGAAACACATCCCCATACTTTGAGTTTTCTCTGTCACAATTGGAGAAAAAAAGCACCAAACAGAAAGCAAAAGACAATTTTAAAACCTCAGAAGCTGACACAAAACAAAATTGCTATTTTCTCCTCCAGTTTCACTTTCTTAAGTCATTGTTCTGAGAGATCATCCTGATATTTTTTATTTCTCTTCCCCCTTTCTATTTCATTTTCAATCTGGTCTCTCTCTCTCTGACAATTCTGCCTGGCTGCTATCCAACAGGCCTGTCCAGTTTCTTCTTGTACAAGCATATAACACAAAAGAATACAAAGAAGACTGGAAATGCAATTATAAAACTGTCTCTTCTACCCAGGCACAGATTTTTTAGACAGCAACCTCCCTTTCAGCACAGTTGGAAGGAAAAAAAATGTAACTAAAGCTCTTCTGAGCAATGTCATTATTTATTCTGGATGAAATGTCCCACAGGAAACTTTAATTAGACCACATGTATGATAAACTAACAGAGCAGGCTGAAGGAAAAAAAAATTAAACAAATAAAAAGGGTAACGGTGCAATTACCTATATTCCTTAAAGCCGTAACTCTTGGAGGTGAGCCCAGTTTATTCAGAGTTCAGGAGCTGAAAATGGGACATGCACATTGAGGCTGAAAGTGACACAAACACACACACACGGTTGTCACTGAAACAGCTTTTCACTGGATGTTTGGGCTTTTGAACTAAAATAAAATACTGTAAAATACCTCATTAAGAGCAAGAATTGTCTGGGAAAGGAAAATTTTGGGCTCTTCAGCTAGCACAAGAAAAGATTTAGAATTATGGGAATGGAAATCTCCCTGTCAGAACTGCTGTGAAATAGAGTTACATGTCTCTGTGCATGTGTGTGTGTGTGTGTGTGTGTGCATATCAATACATGTACAGGCATATGTGTATTTGTACGATGGAGTATTTATTTTATGAAAAAACTTTTTCAACTATCAGCTAAATTGTTTAATTGCAGAAAAGTAGGCAAAAAGATTTGTCATAAGATCAGCACTGTCTGAAAATACAGTATCAGCAATTAAAAGAAATAGCCAACCCACCAACTGCTGAGCAGCAATCTATAACCCATGCTGCAACATTCTGCTGATGCCTTGTGCATCCTTCTCCAATACTCATAATAAAAAATATATAATTCCAGACCTCAGGTGAACATCGTTCAACTGTTCCCTTCTTAAATGGTAATATTTATAAGCAAATATATGGCAAAAAAATAGAAAATATTGCAGAAAAATGAAAACTCAGGAGGGGACTGCAAGGTGGGCTGGAATTTGCTGGACCTTTTTATTGATGGAGAGAGGACTGTGGAGTGCAGTTTTAATTACATACAACATTTCCTATATTTCCCTGGGAAAAAAATGGGTCTTTTCATTCGGCTCCTGCACTGCAAACAGAAGCCAGGTGTGGGGCCAAAGCTCCTCTTCAGGTATTCAGCCACCTTTAAGCATGAGCAGGGACTGGGGAGCTCTGCAGAGGGTCATGCTCTAGCTGGCTGCACCTCTCACCAGCACCGTGCATGTGCCTTGACAGGGGCCAAGAAATCCAGCAGCAGAAGCAGAGCTAAGTCTCCTGGTCCCTGATCTCTTGGGAATCTGTTGTGGTGAGACTGCCATCCAGGCATCTTCCTAGCTAGTTCTCTTTCAGATGGAAGGAGGTAGGACAATTGTGACTGGATTTTGAGCCATTGTTTGGGAGCAGAAGGCTTTTGAGGTTTCCACTGAAGTACAACAGAGCTAATACAGACTGATGCCAAAGACGGTTGAGGCAATTGGATTTATAGAGAGAGAAATGTAAGCTATTACTAAAGACAAACTTTGACCATTGCTAATGTGGCAGTTTTCCATGAGTTACCTCTGGTTTTGATTGCTTTTTAGGCATTTAGGGAACAGCAGGTAAAAAACATAGCTGTTATTTCTTTTTCACTTGGCTCCTGAGATTTAGATGGTCTATGGGACCAGTGTTGTCCAAAGCATGTGGAGGGGTTCAGATTTCAAGGGCTCTCAAAGAACAGAATATCTGCATTTTGGATTCTGACTTCTGACCATCTGTCACATTTAATGTACTGATAAGAATATTGCAGCCCCTTGACACCCCACATGTCCAGTCTTTCCTGAAAGCAACTTGTTGGAAACATAATTTTGGGGATCCTGTTTTGGTCTATACGGCTCTGGGTTTTCTCTCTCTTTCCATACAGGAATGGAAGACAAAGTCCTCATCATTTTCAGATGGCTCAGAATAGCTTTGTGCACTTACGGCAGTGCCTTGGAGACACCTGGGCGTCTGCATCTCTGCATCCTGACATTCCTTTGTGTGCTGCATGGGAACCTTTGGCTTCATTTAACCGAGAGGCAGCAGCAGAGGCGAAGGACTCCAGGGAAGAAGGGCTTTGGGTTGCTTCAAATGTCCTACAGTCCTTACTCAGCACAACATCTGAGCCTGTGCTCAGGGATAAACGTGTGCTCCAAGCTTCACTGCCTTAGCCAAGGTTTAATCCTATCAGTTTAAGCATATGCTTATGAACTCTGCTGAATTCAGTCCTTGAACTCACAAGCCTATTTCAATGGAGAAAAGGCAAAGATCACCAGTGCTTTAGTAGAAGAAAGATAGGGCTTCCAGCCTTCATGCAAATATCCCAATTCAAAGACTAAAAGGGAATTCAAAGAGAAATTCAGAAAGGATCTGCTCTGTCAGCAGCATTGGCTCCAGCTACTGTGTTTTTCAAAGTATACCATGAATGTGGTGTATTAGAACATAGTTAACATACCGGCACATTCATTGGATGTATATGCAATGTGCCTTCCTCTTACACATGGATTTCTGTCTGGGATAAGCATAATGTGCGCTGATGGAAGGTGGCAAAACCTGAAGGGAGCCTGCCTTATCAACCACAAACATCTGGAGGAATCAGAAGCTGAAATCAAAGGATAATAATATCTACATTTTTAAATGGACCTGTCACGTGCATTAAATCAGAGGCTGCATCAATCTTGATGCCATTGGCCTATGGCCCATCACATCTCACCTTCTCAGACACCTTTAGGGAGGGAAAGGAGGGAGGATACATCCCACGGGAAGGCTCCTGGGATGACCTGGTGTGCGTGTGCAGCCCAGGGGTTCAGCAGTAGCTGGGGCTCCCTGCACTTTGCGCCCTCTGCAGAGGCACCGTGTTCATGGGTGTGGAGACACACTCTGCCAGGAGAATCACCCAAATCCCAGCTCTCCTCTCCCCCCTGGGATGACTTTTGTCTGAACCAGTCTTTACACTACCCTTGTGGCAATACAAGCAGTTAGGCCAGCCTGTGTGCCAGCATCCCTTCTACACACAGCGGTTGCAGGCACACCAGAGCAGGCACCATTCTGCACTGATGCAATGTTCTGTGCTAGTCCACCTTGAGAACACCTGAAAGGACTTAAATACTTGTACTCTACAAGCACCCCACTGAGACAGTGGGAATAGGAACAGACCTGTAATTACCATGTAAAGACAATGAAATCACACATACTCCCACCACCTGCAGTTCTAAATGAGGGGAAGTGTTAGTTACACTGTTGTATTTCTATAGCATCTGAGGAGAAAAAACAGAGGGTGTAACGAGCTCCCAGACTTGTGATAAGCAGAATTAAAGTGCATTCACAATTTACCCCAACTTACCACTCCACGAGGAGGGACGCAGAGGGAAGCACAATTAAAGTTTTGCACTTCCCGTTAATTTGGGGAACAAAGAACATGCCTGAGAGAACAATTTTGTGTTGTTTCCCAGACCTCAGCCATTTGCCACCCCCATATGGAAAGATGTACCATGGAGAGAGAAAAGGTGCACCTCACAGTGGCTGGAAACTTTTGCTATGACGTTGCAGAAGATCTGAATCTGGGTGGCTTGGGCTGAATTTTAATCACCAGGTGCCTGCTTTGCCCTGTGGAAAGAGGGAGTGCACAGGACTGATAGTAGAGCTGCTGTTTGAAAGAGATCTACAGAAAATGTCCCTTTCTTCTTACATAGACTTAAGAAAGCTTAAGGATATGAATATGAAAGTAGGATGGTGAAAGAAACATATTCCCCAAAGTAAGTTCCTCCATGAAGGCTCTCCTGAGGGGAAGACTGGGTTTTTTCATGTCTTTTAATGCTTTATTTTTAGTACTTTTTAGAGAATATTGGTTGTGAAAGTTTTTTCTTTGTTCACCTCTTTGATTACTATTAGTTTGGTGTTATGTGGTTGGGAGTCCTTTTGCGGTGGAAAGATCTTTCCAGAGATCTTTCCATCTGCAGTGTTTGCTTTGGATGCTCAAGGTTTGCATTCAGAAACATCATGCAGCCTTTTCACTGGGGACCCGAGACGAGTGTCTTGGGGTGACTTCGGTGTGTATCCCATATCGTCTTGGTATGAATCCTGTGTCTGTCTGTGTCTTTAAAATTGGGTGCGAGAGAAAAAAAGCCAGATGAACTTTTTCAAAGCAGTTCTGAGCTTCAAGGACACTGCTATCTTGCTGTGTGCTTCTGCGGGAGCGGAGCGGAGCAAGCACCCTTCTTCTTGTTTTTTTTTCTTTCGGCTCTGTTTCTTCGGAGAGAGACGGAGAGTCAGAACTTTGGTTTTTTTCTGGGACTTTGGTTTCTTCTTCTTCTCTTCTGGATTTGTTCGGAACATCAGAACATCAGAACCTCACCGGGGGACCATACCCCGGTCCGGAGGGGGGCCCCCACGCCGACCCAGCTCCGCGGAGGAGGGGAGAGAACCCACCCACAGAAGGACTCTAACTCTTCCAGGTTTTTCTCTCCACAGCGAGAGATTTTTTAGTATTTAGCATTATTATTCTTTTTCTGTGTGTTTGTTAAATAAATAGTTTTTTTCCTCTTTCACTTTCCTTCGAGAAAGATTCATTTCTTTCCCGAACCTGGTGGGGGAGGGGCGGCTGTAACTCGCTTTATATCAGAGGATATTTTCCTCCAAATTTGGCCCAAACTACCACACGAGGCACAGCTAATTCAAAAGCTGTCAAATAGGCATTTTCTTACGGGCCAAAATCATAGTCCACATTATCTTACTCGTTTTATCAACAGGGCAGTTCGTTTGAAGCATCTCCTTGGGCCAGTGGATTAATATTTTAATTCTTTCCTCAGATGGAGCAGGTTAGAGAGGACGATTTATAAGTATATTCTTTAATAGACTTCTGAATGGAAACTGTTGTGGATTCAAAACTGATTTTCTGACACTAAAATTGTGCTTTGGCCTCATTCTAAGGCAAGAGCATTAATCTCTTCTGGACAGACAGGCCCTTTGGAAATCATTCACTTAGAAGGAGAAGGAAAAAAGCACCCTGAAAGCCATTTTCTTTATTCACAGAAAACAGAATGTCATGGAGAAAATGATGAGCAAGTGTGTGTGTAATCATGTATTTATTTATCTGAATCCCACACTGCAAATTTTGTAGGTACAGAAGATGATGAGAAAGATAAGGTACTGAAGTGATTGTTTAAACTGAAATTGAGTCTCACCCACTGCAGAGTTTGAATTAAACAGAAATAACCCAAAGCAGCAGTGTAATAACCTTAAGTGAGCCACTTTTTAAGCAGCTTATACATAATGGAATTCTCCCAGCTTTTTACAAACGTTCCACATATGTTCAGATAATCATCAAACTGATGGGCTTTCCTCGCAGATGCCTGAAAATAAACATCTCAAAACCTCAGTGTGGCTTCTTTCTTTCCTCTGTACATCCGGCTTCCACACGTTGTTCTTTATCCAAGTATCTAAGTGCTTTCAGTAGACCAGACCATCCTGGTTTTATAGATGTATAAATATGTTTTATAGGCACTATAGGGATTTCTATGCTACAAGACACTAATGGTTCACCCAAGCAAGGTAGTGTGGCCATAACAGTGATCGGTGCTGGATGTTTCAGTGCATAGAAAGGCTCCAGTGTCTCTCTGAACTAGGTAACCTATAAATTGTGTAACATTACCGGTGCTGCCTCTTTATTTTCTTCTGGTGAGTGCCACTGTAGAGATAATATGCCAAAAAAATAATAATTCTTAATTGTTAAGTACCATTTTCAGATTCAAAGACATGGAGTAAAAGCAAATAGCAACCTAGGAAAAAAATAATTGGAAGATAAGGAGAAAGGCTGTAACAAGGAAATAGTTATGAGGCAGAAGTATAAATCCTGTTACAGATGGGTCTGAAAACAGGGCTCCAGACAAATCTGGTCTGTGCAGACACCAAGCACATTTAGATTTGGATTTAGTAAGGTGGACTCTACCTATCATCTCATTAGCCTATGAATACAATTATAGCAGAACTATCTTGATTAGCCTATCCCTGAAAAAAAAGCAGGAACAACCCGTTTTCTTTAGATCATCTGTTCATCTTAGAGGCACAGGAAACACCTGCATCTAAATTGCAGCACTGGGGACATTGTTGAGAAGAGATTTAGGCCAGGTGGGCGGCAGCAGCAGCAGCAGATCTTAGAAATGTGCTCTTCCATGATCTGTTATTAAACATTTTCCAAGCAGCACTGAGCTGCTCCTTCAGCTGAACTCGCTTCATCCTCGGCTTCAAGTCTCATGTGCAGCACAGCAGCCAGCAAGTGACAGAAGGCAAACGTGCTGCCTGTGCTGATGCAGCCTCTTTCTATCAAAGGGAAGAGTGCCTGGACTTGAAAGAGACTCCCCGTGACTGAGTAACACAGTGTCGGTTCCTCTAATGAGTGCCGATCTGGAGCGCGTGATGGGTAATTAGTGACTTTGATACCTGTGGGGAGCAGGTCATGATTTTCCTGTCAGGAGCTTCAGTGCAGGAGACACATCATTACTCCACTCAGTGCTGATTATCACCATACCTGCTCAGTGCAATTTCATATTGCTTTTGGGGAGGAAAACAAAAATGCTGTGAAGAGGTGGAAGGGTTTCTTTCCCCATCCCCCTCTTCCCTTTCTTTATTTTTGTTTTGTTGAGAAAAAGGAGAGCACCTCTGTGTTTTCACACAAAATTGTCCCTCTTATAAGAAGATGAAATTGAGGGATGGAAAGAACCTGACAAGTATCCACTGAAAACAATTCTTTAAAGCAGCAAAACACATCCACAATGCACTTGTATCAGTAGAGATCAATAGAAGATGATGTTACTGTGATGTCTGTGTATGCATTTGCCCATCTTACATGTCTGAGATAGGAACAACGTGTTCCTGTTAAATACATCTCAGGAGACAGAGGAATTCAACAGACCTCCGCAGTTCTCTTAATAAAATCCTGAAGGAGTCAGAAAGATAGATGAAAATAAAAAGTAAAAATGTTAGAAGAGGGCTAGGTTACATCCTTGGGAGAGATGAGGTACTTCCAGTGGCCACAGTTCAGAAAAACCCTTTAACATGTAGGCTGCAGTTCTGCTGAGCTATGATGGGCCACTGGGCGTCCCCTTGTCTCCTGGTGTCTGGGAAACACTGGCCAAGCTCCACTGGAGATATGCAGTGCACCTATAGCTGGGGATGCAGGCCACACACGGGGCTGTGCTGGGATCCGTGGCACTTATCAAGGTGGAGTAGCTAATTACGGCACTGAGGCTGAGGACTGATTTTGTTACAGCCATATCTCAGTGCAGTGCCTAATTCAGTAAATGGCTCTCAATAACTTTCTTCATTTTAAATACAGTAGACATGGTATGAACCCAATCTTTTGCAAAAATGGGATGAGAGGGTGCAGGAAGAGATTAATGCAGAACTATTTGTGCATTTGCCATGGCTCACGCATGCTCGCTTGGTTAAATAGCTTTTCCTGGTGTGGAAATGCACAGAGTGATTTATTTCCCTTTCATAAATAAAAGATTTGGGATGGAAGATTGGCTATTTTCTTTTATACAAACTATGACATCCTAATGGCTGAAGCAGAGATCTGAGTTCAGCTTCCTGTGGACTGCTTTGACTTGCTCTGATACCTGCTCTGTGGGGGGGAGCTGCTGTTGACATCAGTGTTTATGCAGCCCCTGACTTGAAGGTTTTGGATACCTCAGTATCAAGGGTGATTATTTTACTGTCACAAGTCCCAGTAAATGGACAGATGAGATGGATTAAGTTACCTGTACAAACTTCAGGGTAAGTATGAGGTGTAACTCGGAATGAATTCAAAGCCTCCACAGTCCCAGCAGAGTGCTGGTCCCACCAGGCTCTACTGCCCTTCTCCAAGCAGGAGCACATTGTGGACTTGTCATCATTGCACCTCATACTTCGCAGCTAAACAAAAAGCAGCAGAAATTATTTCCCCAGGAGCAATACTGAGCAAGCAGGGTGAGCATCACCCCAGGCCACCAGCTCCTGGAGTGTCCCAGGGTGTCCTCACCTGGGAAGGACATGCCAGGTAAGGACTCAGCCATTCTCATCAGTTCCTTTTCATCTAGAGCACTCTGGTAGAAAAGTTTGGTAAGGGAAATTTCGCCTGCTGTGCAAACCAACTACAGTTTCCAGGTTCGAAAGCTGGTCTCTTATGAAAGATACGTTTCTTGTCTGGAGGAAGACTCTCTATCCCAAGTTACAATCTGTGTACAGAGTGTAGTTACACCTTCACTTGGCTTTTCCTCCAGTGCATTCTTCAGTTATTGCTTATTTATAACATCAGAGACATTAAACTTTTCCAATAATGATCCTGATAATTACAGCCATCTCAGTCTTAACCGACTGGCGATTGTATCCTAATTTGGGATCAATGGGAAGTTAAAAGAATATACTTATTAAACTTAATAAGGATAAGTTACTAGTTAATGATGTGAAAATTATGTCACCAATAACTGTGTAATTACATTCTTATTAATGCATTCAAACATCTTGCCATTTAATTGGCATTTAACAAGCTCATTATAGCAAGATAATTAGATAGCCATTAATTGGTAAAACACTGATTGACGTGTAGTATGCTAATAGATGTCTAGTGTGGTATAGTAGTCTTGCTATACGGTAATTTAATGCTTTCATGCTCCTATCAATTAGGTTGTTTAAAATATACAAATGTAATGTATTATAAAGTGATTGTATATTTATTGGCAAAGTCATCATGACTGAATCAGAGTCAATGCATTATTTGCATACGTGTTTATCTTACATTTCAATGCAGCCTCTGCTGGCATTTGTAGGAACTACAATAAACAAACGAGTTCCTGGGCCGTCCTTTAATCCCTATCTTGCAAAACAAAGAAGTGTCCAAGGAGTGGTGACCAACGTGTGGCTCTTGAAGCACATCTGAACTGAGCCCTCTGACCAAAAGAAAGGCCTTTCTGGATAATCCTGGGCCTGGTACAAATAAAGCAGCACCAGCCACTGAAGTGGCATCATCAGAATGCCCAGGGGGGTAGCTGTGTGTTCAGCACAACCCAGCAAGGAGCTGGTACCCCATGGGGAGCTGTTGTCACCTCCCACCTGTGAATCACCACCAGAGCATGACTCTCTGTCAGTGCTGCTGGCCTGAGGTTCGAGTTTGCTGCCTGTAGGATCAGGAAAGTCTTTGCCTCTCTTCTAGGAGTTATGGTGCCTGAAAATCTTGTAAATGTACAAAGGCACAGCCCGGACTTTCCTATTCTGAAGTTCTGACTGCGTGTTGCTACCAAGGAGGCTTGAGGAGTGTTCTGAGGTTTGCCTAGAGCTGTAATTCTGTTGATGGCTGCTAAGCGATGTACAAACATAAAGACCAACCCATTATCTTAATTATCCTTCCCAATATCATCCCTGTGACAGTTTGGGGTTTTGTGACACTCAGAAGATGATCTGGAATTATGTGCTGTCCACTTGATGCTGGAGCTTGTTCACATCTGTATAATACATACCTCTTTTTTTTCTAAGAAGGTTGTCAGATGCGTTGAAACAGGACAGAGGGTTCAAGGATGTAATATTATTATTACATGCATTACACTAGCAGCTAAAGGTCCAGCAAAAATCAGTTTTCCTTCATGCTGGGCACTGTATAAACACAGAGACAGAGATCCTGCCCTGCTGTCAAAATGGGCTGGACAGCCAAAGGGCTCATGGTGGAAAGTCAATGTCAGGAGGGAGGAGAGGACAGAAATTAATATTGCAATCTATGCTAACACATAGAGACAAAAAAGGTTTTGCAATGGTGCTCTGAGAAGTCCAAAAAGCAGAAAACGCATATCTCACTGCTGCCTCAATGCCTCACTCTAAAACACTGCCCTGGGCAGCCTGGTTCCCTGGCATGTCTCACATTGCCAGGTCATGCAGCCCTTGCAACCCCTGGATCTCTGTTAGCACCCTGGCACAGCCTGATTGCCAACAGCTCCTCTGCAACACCCAGGGTGGAGATGTTCAGGCTCAGAGAGAGAAACTGCCTGGAACTGACTGTTCTCAGGGCAACAAGTAGGTTCATTGTGCAGAACAGGAGATCTCGATTAAGCATAGAATCATATCAGAAATAATGAATTAACTTATAATACATTTCCCCAGCTACCACAGGATTGGTCCCAATGGTGCATTAAGTGGAAATGATAATGTGAGTCTGACTGCAATGATGACGTGAATATTGTTAATGTTCATATCCCCATTAGCTCAGGGGGGAGGGTGGAGTTTCACCTAGAATTTTGCAAACAGCATGTGACTACTGTAACGTTTAGAAGAATCCTTTAAATTCTCTTTCCATTATTTTTAATTTCAAAGACTAGGAGAATAACAGGAATGACTGGTCCACTAAAAATAGCCATGATGTGACCATGGAGATACAAGCTTTTCTTCAGAAGACAGTCAGCACTGCAGGGTATACAACGGGGTGTTTTGCTTAGCTCTGGCATCATTCATCCAAATATAGGTAGTGAAAAAAGGCTGGAAAAATGTGGTGTGTTTATATTAGCAGAAAATTTTAGCAGAGCACTAGGGAGAATGTTTTGTTTCTTCCAGCCATCATGGTAAGAAAAGAGATTTAATGCGTTGAGAAGCAAAGATGTTGCTCTGAAAACTTGGCAGTGAAAAGGCTGTGGGTCAGCTGAGGTGCAGGGTGTGAAGCAGAGAGGGTGGAAGAGCAGTCGCAGTGCACAGGGATGGGACTGGGCACCTGAGGATTTGTGGTTATTGAGAGGACTTTGCTTGGGCATACGAATGGGATGGATTGGAAGTGTGGATTGGAACAGAGGACCATGCACAGGTTTTACATCGTGGCCTGGGGAAGAGGACTGGGTTTGGAAGGGATGTAGCACAAGGGATGTGGGCTACCAGAGCTTGTCCCACATGGTGTGAGCGGCACAGGAGGGGCTTTGTCTGGCAGTGGGGCAAGGCAGGGGATGATGGGCTTGGGGATGCAGCTGTGGCATGCTGGAATAAGTCTTCTCACCATTGCCTTGGGCCCCATCTCTGGGAAGGGTAAATCCCAGTGCCACCACCCATGGCAAGTCAGCAAGAGAGCCTTTAGCAAAATGCAAACTTGATCTGTACCAAANCCTCTGTAAGTACAGGTCAAATAAGCCCAAGGGACAAACTTTCCTACAGTTCAGGTAACTTGGAGAAGTGCCCTTGAATGCAGTGGGAGCACGCAGTGATGAGCAGAACAGGTTGCTCACCCCCGGGCGCAGTAATTCCTGTGGTTTCTCCAGCGCTCCTTTTTATTTTGAATTAGCAGCCACGAGCAGGTAAGCAGCTCCTGAAATCATTTGCTTACAAGCCTTGATACCCATCTGGGATCAGGATGGAAATCAGATTAAGCTTGTTTGTGTGTTAAATGTTAGGGAAAAAATTACTTGTTCTAATAAGGGACAAGGGCTGGAATGTGCTCCCCGAAGTGGACAGCCCTTATACTTACCTGCCTGAGTCAACTCCGATCACACCAGACCCTTCCCTCATCACTGTGCTGCTTTCCCACCCTTCCAACTCGCCCTTTACCTCCCACCACACAAAAAAAGATGGGATTAAAGAAAAAAAGTACTCCTAGCAAAATGCCAGGGTTTTAAATTAAATTTAAAACAGTTTAATTGCCTAATTGCTCAGCTATTTTGTGCAGTTTATTAACACAAGCAATTCTTCGGCAGTCATGCCAACATAGCAGAAAATTGGCATTTGAGCCAGGGGGAATTAGAGAGGCAGAGTGCGGAACTAAAACAAAAAGAATGCCTCGAACCTAGTGGAACAGACATTTGAGGCTTTCATCTCATTTTTATCTCTTTCCCTAATCTGCTGTAGAAAGATCAAGGCTTGGTTTTGCTTTTTAATGTGGGAATGACAGTTGCTCATCACCACTGCCTTTGCATTTGGAAAAGTACTGGATTTCCAAGGAAATGAATGTTTAAGGAAGCAGCACATTTACAAAGAAAATAAAATGCAATTCTTGCCAATAATATTGGCATCTTTTAGAAGAGTTAATTCGAGGGCATTTTTCATAATAAACCTCACTGTTAAATATGCGTGTGTGTATTCAAACAAAACTAGCAAATCATCCATATAAATGAATGCAGGCACTGACTGAATAGAAGAGATTAATATTCAGTTATAATATACTACACTCATTGTATGCTCTTTCCTTACCATACAGAGGGAAAAATAGAAAGGAGAGGAGAGGAGA
>VWZT01011968.1:371182-577356 GCA_013397055.1 Pachycephala philippinensis
GGGAGGTGGGGGGAGGAGAGGAGAGGAGAGGGCAGTCATGATGAAAAATAAATAATCCAGTATTTATTGCCTGTAAAAGAGAAATTCTAGTTGGCTACAGATGATGCTATTGCTCTAATCTTCAGGGCTGCATCCAAGTACCCATCTGTGGAGTTCTTGGTATGTCCTCGCTGATGTCTCCTCTCTTTTCAGGGTAGGCAGCCACTTGGGAATCTCTTGTCAGGTGTTCTTTAGCAGAGATATTGAGAAGGGAACCCCAGATAAACTACTGGGACTTCAGTGTTAGTTTATTTCCTATGTGTATAAAGGATGCAAACAACTCACTGTTTTGGGGAGGATTTCTATAGTTGTGATGACCCTACTGTGTCACAGCTCACCCTGCCTCAAACTGAGAGTCCTGTGCACAGCAATCACTGAGATGGTACCCAGGAAAGCTTTTGTTATTGGTGTTAGTCAGGGTCAGGGTTACACCCGAGTGTATTTAAAGCAGACTGCTGGCCATGGTGTGGAGAACTGGAATATGTAATTGCAGGAGTGGCATTCACAAACTGAATTCCCTGCTGGTGTCTAGTAAATTGGGGCCACTTAAGAGATGACACATGGCAGGTGAAAATGAGCCAGAGCAGAGCCCCTCATTTCTGTGTTTGAAATGCATTTCAAGATGCCCCTTTACATTTACAGGAAGGTCTGCTTGAAATAGCAGCTAAATCCTTACAGCTGTATGAGCACATCACGGTAAACAGATTTTTCCAGATTGCATTCATCCCGTGCAATTTGGCAGGTTTCCTGGGGACACCCAGAGCAGCCCTCGGGTGTGTCCCCATCTCGGAGGGGCTGAGGTTAGGGGTGGTGGTGAGCGCAACCCCGTCCTGCGGCGCTGCCAGGGATGGGGAGAGAAGCAGCCTCTGGTGCAGCATCAGGCAGGAGCTCCTGTTTCAGGCTTTGTCTGCCCCCATACCAACACACACAGCACCAGCAGCTGGCGAGTGATCAGTGCGTGACAATACCTGGGAATAAAAAAGGGCAACACTTGCTAGATTTACGCTGAGCAGCGTGCCAATAAAAGTGTCTCTTCTGTGAGATAATCCTGATGCCTCCAGTGCTGATTGTAGAGTGTGAAAGAAATGCCAGCTGACCTCACTGGGGCTGAAGGCTCTCAGAGAGCTGATGGAATGGTAACAACTTTATCCAGAACACTCAATGCCCTGTTTCTCCCTTAATTTCATCACTCAGATATCTCAGGGTTTTTCCTGTACGTAGAAAGGACACGGTTATACCGCACTGTGGATGAAGCCAGCTGTAGTAATTATTCAGTCAGAGAAGTCTAACTTCCCCCTGTTTGAATTTTTGCAAACAACTCCACCTCAGATTTAGTTCAGACAAAATATCTTCGATATATTTTGACATATGACATTTTAATGCATTTCTCTATCTGAAAAACTGACATTTTCCATGCGACACGGGTATTTCCTGCGAATAGACTTATTTAGGTGCTAACTGTTTGTTTCCGGAACCCAGTTTCAATGGAAAACGTTCACACTGGCTCCATTCTTTCATCGTGTGGAGAACAGGTAAAATTGCCTTCTCTCCTGGTGAGCTTTCGTGATGCCATCTCTCATTCATGGTCTGCTTGTTTCAGCCCTTGGCTGTAACTGTAGAGGAAAGGAACGTAGGTGACAGTCAGATCTCCAAAACCTTGAGGTAGAAAATTGGGAATCATGAAGAGCAGTAGCCCTGGTGATATTCAAAACAATACCCCACCCACGCGTGGGTGGGATTTTAACCTAGAGGTGAAGGGGAAGCTCCCAGTCTTACCATCCTTTCCCTGCAGGTGTGAAGGGATGAGGTGAAGCACTCTGTTCTTCCAGTAACACACAACCGCAGTTTCTTCTGGCTTTTTTGCCTCTTGTCTAGAAAAATGGTGAATGGGGCATTCAGCTTCCTATCTGTTAGAAGCTTCTGACACTAGGTGATGACCACATTTATTTTCTCTCAACCTCTGTTAATCTCGCTGTACTGAGATGGTTTATCTCAAGCTTTGCCTTTGTCACTAAGAAAAAGTGCATTTTCCCACGGGAAAACACATGTGCTTGAGCCAGGAAGCACCTGATGAGGGCAGAGAGATAAAAGTGCAGCCAGGACATGGAAAGTAAAGCAACACAGGGTTGCTCTGTGAGCCAAAGGACATCACAGCAGCACCAGGCACTGATAAGAAGCATGGGAAGGCATCCTAAGATCTGAAAGCCGAGATATCTGCTGCCACGGGCCATCACCCAAGCTCTGTGTGCCGTGACATGTGGCACCTGCTGCTGTCCCCCCACTCCTGCCAGCCCCTGCGGGGCGCAGCGAAGGGAGCAGCCTCCAGCCCTGCAGCGTCCCCAGAGCAGACACTGCGGGAGATGGATGGCGGAGGCTCGGTGCGCTCAGGAATCGCTGCTCCTGCCTCAGTAGCACATGAAAGAACGCCTTGATGCACCTGAGAAGAAAGAGTTTGCATCACAGTGAGCTGTGACCTACTTTCCGAGCCCCTCCTGGCGCGGCGCGGTGCAGACGCTCGGAGCCGGGGCTGGCGGCTGCTGCCCAGGGAGAGCCCTGCTCAAACACGGCGCTGCCCGGGCACCGCTCCGGGGACTCGCCGGCTATTACACCGAGATCGCACGGAGCCTGCAAGCAGCCCTAAAGGAGCCTGTTTCACAACGAATTTCCACTGATTTTGACCCCTAATTCACTTTGATTCTCTTGAAGGTCCCGGCTCCCAGCCCCTGGAGGCGGAGGATGCTGGAGGATTCACACAGCAGCCTGAGACGCCTCACGCCCCAGAGATTTCCAGCTGAAGCGGTGCCATTTGCTCTCTGTGTTGCAGTCTTTCTGCCAAGTGCGTGTCCTGATTTTGTGTCCTCTAGGTTTGGCACCATTCATCTTGCAAATGCCCCACAGCACAAAGTCCACCTCTTTTCTGTGTTCCTTCTGTGATCTGTTTCGACTCAAATGTGTGTGTGACAGAAGTCAAACTCCGCTGTGCCTCATGCCCCAGATGAGTGACCTAGAAAAGAGACTGCAGGTAACCCCTCAGACCCATCTTTTTACATCCCATGCCAAAGCTGAGGGCATGGATCACTCAGGTGCTTTTTAAGGATTACTGAAAAATAGTATTTCAGCTCGCTGGCAATACTAAAAACTATGTATAGAACAGGTGTGGGAGATACAGCCCAGTCCTCCTCCTTCTCATGGTAATTTTGGTGAATAGAAAAGTTGACAGGCAAAATGATATTACACTTTGGTTTTTCAGCTTTATTTAATACTTTAAAACCAGTAAAAAGAGTATTTAAAACATATAAATGCCAGAAGTTTTATTTTTTGGTCAGTGTTTAGAGAAAGAAGGAATTACTTTTATTTATTAATTGATTTCTCCCCACCTATTTGCAAAGTGTTTCATCTGACCTGATGTGCCCCTCTGGGCTGAAAACCACTGTGTTGGTCTGAAAATTGTTGCTGGCCTTCCTCAACTGGGTGCAGATGTAACTACATCAATGAGTGAGAAATGGCATTAGAGTTCCTCCAGAGCCTGGGAATTGTTGGGAGGAGAATGAAGCTGGGGGTCTTCTCTCTGCTCACTTTTTTTGTGTTTCTGCCTCCAAGTTTGTCTGAAGGGCACTGTCTCGCATGGCTGGGATGGAACACCTTGCCAGGATGGTCTGGGAACACCCTCCCACCCCACCACCCAGCGAGAGGGAACGGATTGGAAAAGGTGGGGTTTGATGTTTGTGCAAGCAGAGGTACAAAGAGGGGAGGAGTAATCTCCACTACAAATCTGGCTGAATCTCTTTTAAGGATAAAAGAGTGGAGTCCGTGAAGCAGGGAAGATCAAAGTGCTGGTATTTAGATGTGAATTGTAACTGTGAAAAAGGTTTGGCCCTCAGGCAAATCCAAAATTAAGCTCTCATTTCAGGTTTGATGGTAACAAATTCCCACCAGTGGATCTGTGAGGTGCCCACCAGCCTGGAAAACACATGATCTGGTCCTGAAAAGCCAAGTCTTTTATATGTGGGTTCCAAGTAAAGGATTAACACTTTAGAGGGGAAAAAAATAATCTGGATTCAAGTATACAAATCCTCACCACCCACAGTCATAATAATATAGCTTATAGATCAGTGGGAGGTTATGCTCAGGTCATGTCTCTGTTTTCCAATGTATCCCTTGGATGCAGAACTGGGAAAATAACAGCTCCTGTAAACTTCTCTGGTCACTGAAATCAACTGGAAAAATCAGATATGAATGCATGGCTGAACCCCACCTTCCAAAGTTACCGAAACTTCAAATCGTACCTGTATCCCAAAAGGAAATGTCAATATTGAGACAATTTCATAAATTTTAATGTTCATTTCATGTTTTTAAATAAAAATAATGGATAGTTAATATGACAGCCCAGTAATTAAAAATACTTAGTTCCTATTGAAAAGGGAATGGGTTATGACTCGATACACAGGCAATGTTTCATTTCTTCTAAAAAAAAGACCCCAAATGATAATTCCTTTTAACAGAAATGGTTTCTTTGGCTAATCCACTTCTTCACTCTGCTGTGGCCAAATTGTTTTCCTGGGAAGACTAGCATATGATACGGATCTGGTAGCGTGTTTTATTTTGGACCACATAATTGCATTAATTGGTGTGGCCAATGATCAATGTTAATTAAAAAANACTGCAAAGGCATACCATTTCAAAGCTTTCCAAGAAAATATTTGAGTAGTGAAGCCATTTTAGGCCTATAGTTAACCCTTCCATCTGCAGCTCTGTCAGATAAATCCTCTGCTAGGCTTGTCCACGCACAGTGGCTCCATTGATTTTAACTGGTGCTATCATGGGGCCAGAGAAAGTAAAGAAATGCAGTTGACTGCAATCATTCCCTACATCCCTTCCTCATCTGATATGATGGAGAATGGACCCTGACAGAAACACTTGGTATAACCCAATGGATATTTTCACATCTTACTGCAGAGACACAGTGAATGGGAAGATCCTTCTAGGAGGACACGTGGGATGAGTCTTTCCTGTTGCTGGACTCACTGGACAACTTCTCCTTGTGCCCTTCAGGTGTCACATCATTTGGGCTCATTAAGGGTTCTGTGAGGGTCTCTGATGAAAAACCTGACTTCTGGCAACAGGAGTGTGGAACGTGAAATACTGAGGGCCAGACTGGGATAGATTCCCTTCCTTGCTTTGAAACTGGTGGATTGGCAGATTAGTAATGACCTGTGCTGAGTTTTGATGGCCTCAAGAAAGATGTGGTGCCTGTCCTGAGCCACTGAGAAACTGGAAACATTATGGTTTGAACAGCTGTTTAATGCAGACCCTTTTGAATCAGTCATTTCCTCCTGCCCCAATAATCTTTCTTGCTAGGAAAACCTGCTGACTAACATTGTCAGAAGTGAGTGTGTGCAGTGGGAAGCCAGGGATGCATCCATCTTCTGACAGTAGGAGCTGCTGTAGCATTGTACATGTCCCTGCAGACACCCAGATTAATGGTTTGACCTGGTTCCAAGAGCTAAAAAGTGTTTGTGGCAGAGGCTTTGTCACAAAAGGCTGCCAAAATATTCTGCCAGACAGCAATAAACTCAATTTACATTATAACTTAACACTTCTTTACCCCTCGCCCTCCTGCCAAGTATGACAACATAACGTGCAGGAGCCTGCAGCACAGTGTAGGAAAAACCTTCTAACGTTTTCAAGCAGAAAATTCCTGTGAAAGACCAACTTGCTCTCTCAAAGAGCTGCTGGAAACTTCTGGAAAGCACTTTTAGTGTTGTCCTTTCCTCAGAAACAACCTCCTGCCTAGCTCCAGGTATGTACAGAAGACACTGAGCAAAATCCCCATGCTGTGTTCCTGCCCCGTTTCCATTATATCAAGAGACACAAAGGTCCTGGCTCATCTCATGTGACATGACTCACGCTGTTTAAGAAGTGCAAAAGGAATTTCAGTCAATGATCAGTGAAGTTTCCTCTTCAATGGTAAAGGTACACACTCCTGTCAAGCGCTGCAAAGCATTACAAACTATTTTGTTGCTTGTGTTTTTATCTGTATTCAGACCTGAATTAACCAGCACTTCAGAGTATTTTTGAACTTGAGAATATTTTGCTTGGTTCCTGAAGAGCAAAGCCAACAGTCCCCATTAAGGAAGCACAACAGATGTCCAGAGGACACAACGAAGAGCTGTTCATGGAAGCAGTTCAATTGCTGCTGGAATTCTGCTGTCTTCACCAGTTGCTCTGCTACAGTGACCTCCAAACTCTGCTAAGGACGTTAGAAACACCAGAGCCAACTCTGCTCAAAAAATATTTCACATGAAGGGAAACAGGTTCAAATGGAATGAAAAGCAGAGCATCAGCAAATTGCAACAAATCACAAGATCTGCTTGTGCTTCCAGAATAATGAATGTATTGACTACCTCAGCTGTGTGTATCTGTGCAGTAGCCAGCCATTTTCAATACTTTTAATGCATACAGCCATATTTTGTCTCCAGCAGCAGACTAGTGCTGTAATCGCTGCATTAAACCCCTCATATTTTCTGATAAAAGAGATCCCTCTCTGTACAGTTCTGAGGAAGCTCCTTTTTTTTTTTTTTAAGTACAGGTAAATTCACCTACATGCACGTGGGTTCTTGTATGAGCTCTTACTCCAATTCTCAGCTTCTTCTGCCCAGTGTGGACTGCTAATGACAAAGACCCATCTATTTTCCTCCCCCTCCAGACCTAGCTGTATCTCTGACAAAGGCCTGGTGACTGCTGTACTCCAGTATCATTGAAAGAAGAATTCCTTGTTCATATGGTTGTCTGAAAACAAGCCCGTGTGTTTATGGCCAGCTCGGAGGACAAGCAGAAAGGACACACAGATTTCTGGGTGTTGACATTGACATACCACAGAGTTTTGCCATTGCCACTCCTAAATTTATGAGCAGTTTGGAATGAAAGTTACGCTGTGCAATCAGGCTCTTATTTTATGATAAGCAGGTACAGAAAACAATGTGATTTCCCAATGAGAAAATGGTGGGCGCAAGCTTTCTGAGCTGGAAATGAAAATAAAAAGCATTCCTGTGTGTGCAGTCTGGAACAACACCCATCAGTTTAACTCCAGCAGGAAAATACGATGGTCTCCTGGATGTCTGGAACTGTCTCAAACAATCCACTCTTCCATTAGTGCTAGTGATTTTCTTTCTTTTTCAACACACAGACACAGTTTTATCAAGCACCAAGGCTCAGTAACAGGACAAAGCTATTCTCTCCTCAATTCCTGCCTCCAAATCAGCCACTGTGGCTGTCACCGTGAGCTAACGCTATCAAAAGCATCTTTGGTGATTGAGGGGGAAGAGCTTAGTGGTCTAGCTCAGGTCCTGCCAGGGAATAGCCTATAACAACAAATAATACATGCCTGAGGCCAGGCTTGCATTGGCCTTCCTGCTGGAAACCCTGTCAAAGAGACTGGGCCAGAAGACTGCACCCCTTTCTGGCCCTTGGAGGTCTGTGGCTGTGAGGAGTCTCCCTGGTGTGTGCTCCAGGCTGAACCTGTGTGGATTTGTGGTTTCACTCTCAGCAGCTTGTCAGGCAGGCTGCTCTCTCCAGCACAAAGAACTGCTGCTTAAAGGAATCCACAAGGCAAATATCTTTTGTCTCCCTTGTTCTGGTAACAAAGGCAACACAAATTACTAAGAAGGCTGAAATGAAAATGGAGAATGAAAATAATTAAACCCCTCTCCCAGCAGCCATGCTGGGCCTGGCTTTCTGCTCTGGCATTAGGCAGTTAGTGCCAGCAGGAGCAGAGCTGGCTGTAAGAAGGACTCTCTGCGTTATCTTATATAGTTCTAATATGGTTAATATTTTTCATTTTTTCTTCCATGTGCCAGCAAATGGCCCTGTGTATCTGTCCTGTCAGTTCAGCACAGTCTCCACAGTGAGCTACACTTCGGAGCCCCATGCATCTTGTCAGCCCAAAATTAGCTATGGAAATAAACCTTGCCAAGCAGGGGCAATGTGCTGGTCCCAGAAAGACAAATATATGCTTTTAGTGGGCCCAGACACTCATTTCTTGCTGCTGGAGAGTTGTTTGGATGTGAAAACATGAAACTTACTGGTGCTGGGATACACCTCGAAGGGAAAAATTCCTGCATATATTTTCTTTGCATTTTCTTTTTCAGGGGTGGGTGTAGCAACCCTGAAAGAGCCAAATATTAGTGCAGATTGGAGACAGGAATCCTGAGGGCAGATACCTTGCTGGATTCCCCACACAGCTGTGCCAAGGCTCTTCACTCCTGACCTGAGCACAGAGGCCTAACTCTGTCTATAGTCCCTGTGCTTGCTTTCAACAACCTCTGACATGGCCTCTGCAGCACCCTGCCAAAAGGCCTCTCTCTCCTGACCAGCAGGATGCTGTAGTCCACCAACGCACATCACCATGAGGATGAAACCCCCTCTCTCCATCTTCCAGCAAACAGAGGGTGAGGCACTTTTCTTGCAACCTCCTTCGCTACTCCAGGTCTGCTTGGACATGGACAGCTTCTCCCAGCCCAGGACAACTGAAGAGATGCGAGTGGCAGAGGAAGGTGAGTGTTAAATCTCTCAGCTGAATATGGTTAAAGCCAGATAAGAATCCTGGTCTCCAAAGATGAAAGTTGCTTACATGTGACCACCCTGGAAAACACTACTGTGGGAGGATTTGCAAGCACTTGGCACTGATTTCACTCTGCTCCCCTGAAGTCTGTGGGACTGCAGCCCTTGTAGGAGCAGAGCTTTACCCTTATGAAGCGTTTCAGTATTTTTGGCTGATGAATTTGCACATTATGTATGTGAAGCCATATGTGGCTCTGTCGGAACCGCTCCAGTTTCCCATCCCTTGCAATGTGTTGTGCTGCTTTTAGCACACAGAAACATACGCCTCCTATCACTCATATTGACATCCATCAGTTTGCTTGGACCACTTCTCGACCGCTGGAGGCTGGAGTAGCACTGCTCAAGACAATGGTTTCCTTTTATTTACATCAAGTACAGCTTTTCCCCAAAATGATGAATATGTTCAGAAGAGTGGCACACTGGAGGGAAAGCAAGAGTGCATTTTTGGTCAGAAAATCAGGGGTATCTTTTCATTTCAATACAGCGATCTTTTAGACCTGCCTGCTGTGTTCAGCTTGGACATTACAGGGACTTCTTCCCATGGAGATGAAGCCTAGAGACCGAGAGCAGTGGTCTCTCCAAATTTAAGTCTGTCTGTGGTGCTGTACTAGGAGCTCTAGTCAGCCATAGGAGTCCTAATCCTTCACAAAACACTGGCAGATATTCAGCAGAAAGAAAATCCTTGTCCAGAGCTGTTACAGTCAACGTGCTCAGCATCCTACTCACAAAGGTAAGTTTGGCTCTGCACCCAGCTGTCAAAACAGGCCAGAAGTTCAGATACCAGAGGGAAGGTGCAGGAACAAAAGACAGAGAAGAACAGAAACCTAGAAAGCTACTTATGTTCATTAATAGCTTTCTTTTTTCTCCCCTGTGAATAAAGGCACGGAGAATAATAATGGACTCTGTGCTTGTTAGCTGAAAAACACTACCATCAAGTTTGCTCCAAAACTCCTATCCTCTGTCATGCAGTATACAAAAGAAAAAGGCAAAGAAATTCAAAGGCAGGAGGGAGTCTAAGTTCAACTTGTTGAGCAGAGTTTGATACCTCTGAGTCTCATTAATATTTATGTAGGTTGGGAGAATAGAAACTCTGTGCAACAAGTATGGAATATATATACTCAAAACTCCACTCAGTGTACAGACACACACACATCTTCCTCTGTACAAGTTTGTAGCCCTTGATGCTTTACAATTCTTAGCAAATCATTGTGCTTCAGTCAGAGTTACACCTCACTTTCCCCTCCCCATAAATATATTACGATCACATAATGTTTTAATAACTTCACGGGAAAATTGAAAATAAGGCAAAGATGACAACTTCTTATGGATATAAATTTCAACAGCCTGGGTTTTTCCTTTTTTATGAAGTCATTAAATGCTTCAAATTGAACAAAAGGTAGTCTCATAGCTTTGTTTAGCAGGGAATTGGAAATGCGATCAAGTCTATAACTCTGGGAAAATAAACCTAACTTTGTCGACTAATTTTGCTTCCATTAGGCTCCACAATTCAACAGGCAATGATACCTTTTTAAGAGGATCAGTAGACATGTTGATGAATTCCCAGCCTGACCATTGGCAGTGATTTCATCACATCTCTTTCATTCACAATTACTTTAAAAAATATGCTCTTTACTGTGATTGATGGGGAAGGAATGAATTACAGCATATATATGAGAATGCTCTGAAGAAATAAAGCTGCTATTTCAACTTAGCTTCTTAATGTGATTCTCTTTTTGTTTTAAAATTAGGGACTAAATTTTCACATGGGCTGAGTCTGACCCTTTTTTGCTGGAACTCAGTTCTGTGTTCAAACCACCTTTCAACCTGCTGAGAGCAGCTCTGAATTTTGGGAAATAATGGCTGAACACAGCATCAGGGCTGAAAACCAGGGGTTAACCTTCATGGCTGGAACAGCCCAAATCAAACCCACCTCGTCAGGAGACTCCTCATTCCGTTGACACTCTTAACTCAATCTCTCTTTGTTGGTTCATCTCCCACAACAACCACTCGTCCTACAGGATGGGCTCAAAGCATTTTTGGAGCAGTTCACGAGGAAGCAGGTGGCATCTTTGGGCTGTGAAGCTTTCCCAGAGCAGTGTGAAAGTCCGTAGCACAAGGGAAGCAGTCAGAAGCAGCAGCTGACAGCCTGGTGAAGATGCTCAGTGTGTGGAATTACAGAAGATGCTCTGCTGGTGGCTAGAAAATTCACATGCTGACTTTTCATGGAAAGAATTACTACTTACCTCAATTAAAAAAAAAAAAANTGCTAATTCTTTCTAAGACTGATTTATTATCTGCTGAGCTAATAGATTAACAAAACAAAACACAAACAGTGGGTGTGATATGCTGGAAAGTCACCAACCCAGTGAAGATCTACACGTAGTGATAAGAGGGGAAAAAGCCATTGCTTTCTGATTCAACTCATTTGAACTTGTGCCAGATGCCACAAAGGAATTGTGAAGATCTGGTGCGTGCATAATCCGAATGGGAACACGTGTACATCGGTTACTGTGGGAAGCACAACACACGCAGGGATGCTGCCCTGAATACAGGTCAAAGTGCAAACAGAGGGAAAACAACGGTGGGATTGGATAGTACACAGCTGGGAATAATGAGAAAGCCTTTGTGTTTGTGTGTGTCTGCACGTTCTGGACATGCACTCACAGGGGGAGTTGTGAAAACAAGCTTTGTCTGATGAGCTTTTTATCACTCCCATTGAAGTATGAAAATAGGCCTGGACCCAGGAAATTATTCACTTTCCATTGAACAGCCCTGGGAGGCAATACCAGAAACACAGGTGAATGGAGAGCTGGTTTGGGATAGCATGAGCAAAACATCAGTCTCTCTGCTTTCACTGTGGCTGAGACCCTCAAAACTCTCCAGCCCCTCCTGAAGTCCTTTGCCTTTCCTCTTTCTTACCCTTCAGGGTAGTAGCATCCCACAAGGGGCTGTCAGCAGCTTATTTCAATCAGATGCTCCCTGAAGTTTTGTGTCAGGGGCTCAAGACCCAAGTCTGAGTAGCTGGAAGAGTCCCTCTTGTTGAGTGGCTTCTTGAAGAGCAAGAAGCTTTGTCTTAGACACAGGACTACGTGACAAAGTCACATCCTGTCAGTATGTGAGGAATGATTTCCCTCACACTAAGTTGTGGTCAGCTTTGGGGGTATGCAGGGGATGTTTAGTGAGGAACATGAGTGAGGAGACATTGCCAGAAGCTCTCCTGTTGGCAGAAAGAAGGCTGCATAGGAGCACACAGAGCAATTCCTCTCCTACCTGCCAAAACACTGGCACTCAAAAAATTGCCTCTTCTCCTCAGCCCCCTTCTGCAACATCACATCACCTTCTAGCCAAAGACAGCAAGAACTCCAGACTGCCTGGGGGAATGGACTATTTTATCAGAGCCATCATGAGTCTACAATGTCCCAGACCTCCTGTGATGGTCTGGGTGGCCCAGCCCCCCCGGAGCACTGCTGAGGGGCTCAGCACACCACCCAGCTGGACTCCTTGACATAGTAGTAAGCAAGAGGGAGCTGATCACCACACAGTGCAAAGGAGCCACTGCTGAAATATCTTCCATATTCAGATGTATAAAGCAGCTCATTCCCAGGCTATTTGTGGATAGGTCAGTCTGCTACCCACCCACCTTTAACTGCTTTTGAGCACCCTCTGACATTTGTCAGTGAGATGGATCCTGAGTCTTTGAGGCCAGAGGTGTATTGTGGTCTGTAAGGCCACATGAATCATCCCAGAATCAAAGGCAATGTCATGTTGTTTTCTCCTTAACTGCAATCAACAGGGCTTTGGCATGGAAAGAGGTGAGCACCTGCACATGGACACATTGAAAATGCCAAAACAATCCCAGGCTTGGGAATTACAGGCTTGCCAGGGCAGAATTATCCATCATGCAGAGAAGCAGATGAAGTCTCAGAAAAAAAATCCCTTATTAATCAATAGCTGATCTCTTTAAGCAAATAATTTCCAAATTTAGGATCTGTGCTAGAGGTGGGAGACCCAGCAGGGATTACAGCAGCAGTTTTATAGCACAGAGTGCCACCAACATCAACTTAATTTACTGAGCCTTTAGAAGGAGAAGGGTAAAATTGGACTGTGGTACAAATCATATTACTACTGTAAGTTTAGTTTGCCAGGCACAAATATCCTCCCAGCCAGGTAGCTTAGTGCTATAAGTTAATGTATGTCAGACTGCCATAGACCCCCAATTTAAAGTTTCCATTTGGCTCAGTGGGAATTAATTGTTGGATTCTGGCTTCCTCTGTTTTATTTTTAATGTCAAACACCCATCCAGCAAGAGCTGCAAATAATACCCTCCTAAGGGTAAATTGTGAGCTCATTGCTCGTTTAAGTCACATTGAGTGAGAATACTCCCTGGCTGTGCTCTGTGAATCAAAGACAGAGCATATGCAATCATCTGAAGCAGCAGCAGCAGCTGCATTTCCCAGAAACCTTTGGGAAACCTGACACAATTACTGATCAATACCGTCTCCAGTTAACTGATGAGCTACGGAGCCAAAAGGAAAAAAAAAAAAGAAAAAAGAAAAAAGAAAAGAAAAGAGGCTATCAATAAATAATCTTAGTTAGGAAACTGAGGTCTGAGGAGAAGTGCTTGGAGTTCAAGGGATGATGACCATGCCTAGGAAGAAAAATGAGGGGCATTCACAGATATACGTGTCTTTTGAAGGTATTGGCCATGGTAGAAACTGAATAAGATGCGATGATGAACCCTGGAGAGAATGAAACCATTGCATCCTCAAGAAAACCTGTGCTTATTGCTATGAAACTGCTTCCCAATACTCTCATCCTGACCTCTGTGTGCAGATTGACAGACAAAGTTCTTTTCTACATCAAACTACTTCCAGACCCACTTCACCATGTCCAGTAAATGAGCCAAGTGTAAAACTTTGAAGAGGTCATAGAAGAGAGCAAGCAGCAGCAAGAGGCCACAGCACAAAGCCAAAGAAGATCCTGGCCACTGTCTTCTGGCAGTGACAGCTGTAGCCACACTGGCTGCTGCTTTTCGTCCTTGCTCTGTCCAGACATCTGCAGATACACCACCCATCACCCATGAAACAACAGAACCAGATCACCCTGTAGAAGAGCTGAGCCCAGAGTTCACCTCATCCCAACTAAGGAGAGGATTGGAGCCCATAAATTAGGCCAGACATGTCTGTCTCTCTGAGTCTGAAACTCAGACGGGAGCTCTGCTCCTCGCTCTGCTGTCTGTTTGTTCCATCACTGTGGCTTCAAGTCACTTCACTGCATATGCCACTGTTTCACCCCTCAGAAAACAGGGCATGACTTTATCCTGACTTATGTCTTATTGGTATCAGGAGGCTTCAAAACTGACAGCCAGGATAAAGGTGTTGAGAGGGGCTCTGAGCCTGTTGTTTTTATTGAACACATGGGAAAGGCTGTTTTATCAGCTGTCACCTGTACTAAAGACAACACCCTCTTGTCTTTTGGCAAAGGAGCTGCTGTGCTTTTGTGGGTAATCCTGACCTTTTGGGGAGCCATTTCTGAGCCACTGGTTCAGCTGCATCTGTCTGTGGGTTGAGGGCAGGAACGGATGCAGTGCTTTAGCTGGTTAATCCCTGAATGCTGTGTCTGTGATGGGGGATTGCGAATCCCCCCATCGGTGCTGAGTTTAAGGAGCAGTCCCAGCAGAGGCTCAGTGGTTTCTAAAGGCAGGGAAATACGTGTGTGCCCGTGTGTGCACGCGTGTGTGCGCGTAGAAATAGGGAAGGGGGAACAAGGGCACCCCTTTGAAACTCCTTCTTGTTCTTCCCTTTGATGTGATGGCAGGGCTGGTGCTCACACACACAACTTCTTTGCTTTGATAAATCCATGCCTCACAGGCAAGATTTCAAAGGGAATTTTCAAGCACCTTCCCTCCCCTTTCCTGAGGAGTTTGAGCTGGGAAGGGGGGAAGCTGGGTAGAAGTGGAGGAGTCGAGCATCAGCTGTGGAGGCACAGATGTGATAACCATCAGCAGCACCAAAATCACTTTTGGCACAGGCACAGAGGAAGGACAAGCTCTCACCTCACTTCTGTCTTCCAGGCTGATGGAGGGTGCTGTGCCTTTGCAGCAGGAGTGCCATCTGTGGGAATGAAGGTGGGAGTGGGGGGCCACCAAATATCATTCCCACCACTCTGGGGGTTTGTTGCCAAGGTCTGTTTGTTGGGTTCTGACATTTTGGTTCATAGAACAAAAATCCACTGCAATTTCTATTGACTCACCTTATCACTTGGACGCTGTAAATAATGATGTTGGTCTCTTGCACTGGGAGCAGTGCAGTTTAGCAGAAACCGTGAAAGGATCCCCGTGTCCCTGCATATGGGGAGAAGGAGGCTTCCCTCAATCCTCAGCCAAAAAATGAGATGCTGTCTGGAGACAGAATAGGATTTGGAGATTATGATTCAGAAGGAGTCTAACGTAGGAGCCGGTGGCCTCACAGGAGAAATCTGGCTTAAGAGTTTTAGTGGGGAAAAAAACTACACATGCAAGAAGAGATTGTAATCCCTAAAACTTTTTCAGGGTGAAAATTCAGTCCTATTAAAGTCACCATGAATTTCACCATCACCTCCAGCAAAAAGAGGCTTGTTTGCCCCTTTTGGTCTAAAAGCCTCCCTGAAGTGAGAGCATGTCTGGCAGGGATCAGCCGGGTGTGCTTCCATGCTCCCGTCCCCAGCAGCCACACAGGAAATGCTTCCCCAAAAACACAGGAGTCTGCACCCACTCAGGAGTGCTGAAATACACCTTCACATGCCTGGTGTGCTCCTGGTGGCTCCTAGAGAGGAGTCAAGGGAAAGGGGATCCTGGGGAGCCTACCTTTAATACACATGCAGGTACTGATCCATATGTGGGCAAGATTAAATCATCAAACATCATGAAATATCCTAAGAACAGATTTGCTTTTGCTCTGGGGATTTTACCAGCTCTGCCCAACCCTTCTCAAGGGTGATGCAGGTAGCACATACAAAATTGAGCACACCTCTCCCACACAGAACACCTTTTCTGCCAGAAGAGACAGCAGAGGTTAACTTAAACACAGCAGCTCCAAAACGTGCTGCTTCGTTACAGGAAACTCAGAATGGACGGATGAGGAAATGGGTAGATCACAGGGATTCAGTGACGCTGTCTGAAAAATTTCATTAAGTTCCTTTTACTCAAAACTTCCAGTTGTTTGATTTCTCATGTTACATTTTCCCTGAAATTATGCATTTTGATGACAGTCCAAACAAAAATAATTTTTTTCTCCAAGAAAGTCTTAACAAAGTGATTTTGTAAGGGTCTTTTTTTGTTTTTTTATGGGATAGTAAATTACCTTCAAAAAATGATTTGAATTTTTATTTTGGGGGAGGGGAATTGAGTAATTTTATCATGGCAAAGTTAAGAGTAATTTGTAAGTCACTGTCAAGTGTAGAACAAAACCCTTTTTTTTCCCATGTGAAACATTGCTTTCCTGATCTTCCCACAAATCTCTTTTATTTTTCTTTGCACATTTTTTTTAACCACACTTTACCCAACCTACTTGCATACAGATGAGCAAAATAGTTCCTAGAATACTATTCACATGCATCTATCTAACCTCAGATTTCTGTCAGGGATACAAAAAATAAGCCCAATTATTTTATTTCTAATGGATTAACAATCTATCCATTTTATTTTATATTGAGAGATTTGGATTTATTTACAGAGACAGTGGAATATTTGGCTGAATTAACAGTTTTTGCCTGCTTTATGGTGAAAAGCAGAAACTCCCTCCTATTTCACCTTTTATGTGTATTATAAATCAGCTTAAGTTCATAAGGAATTCTATGATTTTCTGCTCTAATATACTCATAGAGCAGCATAAAGGGCTTTAACCTGAATTGGAAAACGGAAGTAGTCACTATATACCACATATAGCCAACAAGCAAAAAAAATCAATGTGTTCTTGTAGCAGCAACATATGGTTTCCAAAAAAATCCATCCTTAAATATACATTGATTTTTCTGAGATGGGAAACTCAGAGTGAAAAACCTGTAGGAGATAGGGTGGTGGACATCAACTCAAATATTATGATCTGCTGAATCAAATCTGAATTTTAGATTGATCTCACAAGCAGCAGATTCTTGCCTGAACTTCTGTAGTGATTTGAAAAAGATGGTGTTAGGGAGATTTGCATATTATTACAGAGTTACAGAGCCAAATTACCTCTGTCAGGATGAGATAGAATTTCTCCTCTGACTACACTGCCACAAGGCATCCTGAGAGCCCTGGTATGATAGATTGTGTTGGGAAAAGGAGTTCAAAAGCCAGAAAGTACCTGAAATAAGCCAAAATGAAACATGCTGGTACTTCCTAATAGAAATCAGTGACCTTATTTTGCCTAAGTTGTCTATTTTGCATCAACCTGCTCATAACCAAATGTTGTAATGTCAGAAATTCACATGGGGTTGCAGCTTGCATTTCCCATTAGCTCTAGCAACAAGCTATTTATGTAGAACTTGTCATTGTTCTGTTAGAGTCTCTCCTAAACTTTAATTAATCTGTCCTTTCAACACCCCTGCAGCCCTGTAAAGTGAGGATACAGCTGGTATTCCTTTTTGCATGATTAAACGCCTTGCCCAGGGTCACCCCAGGAGTATGAGACAGAGCCAGAAACACAGCCTCGCTCTTCTTAATCTCAAAGGGCTATCCTTCTTCAAATCTCTGCCTTTGATGGATCTTGGCAGAGGTTCAGTCAAGCCTCATCCTGAATTCCTTCAACACTCGGTTCACATTCACTAAGAGCTGAGCTCCAGGGGCGTATGATATTGAGCCAGCCTGGCTTCTGCCTGTGTTCCTGGCCAATTCGGCTGAGGGTGCCATATCTGAGTCAAGCCAAGGCTTTGAATTTTTTGAAATTCATCCACTGCTCATCCTTACAGCTCACACCTCCAGACAAAGGGAAGCAACTGCTCTTCTGGTACAACTAGAAGGAAAAGGAACTTCTCTTTCTGCATGTATTCAATCTTATTCAGCTCCCCTTCTCTCTCTTCTTACAGAATTTATAGTATATATGTAAGCTATAAAAAGCAATGAGATGCAATTTATGCAAGTAGCATGCTAGTGCACCACAAGTTCCTGTCCCTTCCATGAATTAGGCTGGGATAAATTTTTATGTCTGGGTTTCATGCTGATATGTCTTTAGGTGGCTAATACAGCAAGTGCCAACTGGAGGACACTAAAAGCATCAGCCTTGCAAATCAAGGTCAACTACCCATATAAATACCTGGCCGAAATATTGCCAAATGGCAGTGTCACTGTTCTGCCTTGCCCAAGGGAAAGTGCAGCCACGGCCATTTGTTCCTTTCCTGGCACTCTTTGGTGCAACACATCTGTTGCTTCAGCTGCTATCAGAGCCTTTGGCTACTCCCAGCCCCTCTCTGCTCCTTGCCAGCCTGCTTTGCACAGTGATTTGCAACACACACCCTTTCAGTTTGAAGCTATGGCTAATGAAACAGGTGGCTGTCATTATTAAGAGCCCTTGCTGCTCACTCCTTCTTGATCCACCACTTCTTGCAAGGTGTCAGTGCCATTTCTTCCTTCCACTGTATCCATCGTGGGCACAACTGCCAATGCCATTTTTCCAGCAGTCCTGCCATTCCTTCAAAGGGAATGAATAGGCTGCTGCCAACCCATCCAGAATCCTCTACCCACAAGCAAAATACCCTCCCAGCCCAGCAATTCTTAATCCAAATGCTGCCATCCATGGGGAAGGGAAAGAACAAGTGGACAGATGGAGAGGGCTGGAAAGTCTGGACAGTGACAATGCCACAGCCGCAGGAGATCTGTTACAGCAAGACCTCCTCTATGGCAGAACTGCGGGAGCAGAGCTGGAAATGCTGGAAGGAAGAGCTGACCTGTGGGGCTGATGGCCTGGCTGAGCTGGCCCCATCCCTTGCTGTTTTTCCGTTCCCTATTTCACTTCTCGCCTCAAGTGACCAGCAAAAAGTTTGGTCTTGGGAGTTTCAGTCTGAGCAGGGCTTTAGGAGAAAGCACAAAGAACAGTGCAGCAACCATTCATGAGCATCCTCGTTCCTGCAGAGCACAGAGTGAGCTTCCCTGAGAGCAAACCACCCACCAGAAGTCAAATGAAAGGACCTCATGGTACTGTGCCACCAGGCAGCTCTCAAAGGTATCCTTATCCTTATCCTTCAGCATCAAACCCTGCCCACTGGCCCATCAGCCTCACTGAAAGGCTTCTTGCCACTAGCTCCTCAAAAAGTCAAACTTCCTTTTCTGCTTTAGTAAGCTGTATTTTAGTCCACTCAAGAGCAAACGTTTGAGAGAACATTTCAGGGTCCTCTTTGACTACTGAGATCAACCAACTGTTGGGATCAAGGCTAATTCTGAAAAAGCAAGAAATAACTTGTGTGTATTTTAGCACAGCATAGATATGTCTTCTTCTCCTGCCCTACAACAGAATTTCCACTGTCCTCAGTGAAAACACCTCTGTATTAATGAAATATATTAAATACTGCTATAACAAACAAAAATCATGTTTCTTGGGGCTCCCCCAGTCACTGCTCACTGTACAGCATTAGTAAAACAGCAAAATAAGATTACAGCTTCATAATAAAAGAACACATTCTGCATGGTAATTTACCCCTTCAGGAGACATCTTCTCAAATTCATTAGATTACAACACTGATTTTCTACAGTTCTTTGAGGAACACAATGTTGAATATGATATGCTTCTCTCAAGTCCTCTCAAGAGCAGACATCATTCTCATATCCATCAGTGGGCCTCACACAAATATAGGTAGGAAATTCAACAAGATTCATCTTCCCCAAAGGCCTCTCCTAGGTAAAAGAGCAGATTCAGCCATACCTTAAGCTCTTCTCTCTTTGCACTGAAACATCTTGCTATCAAAGACAGCCTGGGTAAGTTTTTAGAATCTGCTGCAAACAAAGTTCATTGGCTATGGAAACATCCTGCATTATCTCTTGTTAAGTGTTGTAAATTTGTTCTTTTAGTGACCTCAGAAATTTACTTGAATAACCTTTTCCTGTGATCTGAATTAGCATTTGATCTTTTCTGTGATAGCTGGTGTGGAAGTGTTATGGTAACAAGAGCTTTGACTTGAAGGAAACCTCCAAGAAAGGCTCTTCTCAAGTCATATGTCACTGCAAAACACAAACTGTTTTCATGGCCACGATTTTCTTTGCTCACATTCTTATGTAGCCTCACATCCTTGAAAATTCTCTCTTTTCTTTGTATGCAAGGGAAATTTTGCAAGGGAAATGCAAACCATTCTAAAATACATAAAACAACCCTGGAGGAACTTCAGAAGTCCAAATATTTTGCTTTTCTCCTTTATTTACATTCCATTTGCTTGTTTGCCTTTTTCTTTTTTTTTTTTTTTTTAAAGTTCTTTGCATTCTTATGTTGGAATAATATTATCTGAGAAACCACATAATCATGCCTTTTCACAAACACAATGTGGTTAAGGAATAAGGAGTAATTTAAGAATGCTCTTAAAATAATCTTGCATGGCTAATCCCTTTGTTTATGAGGATTAAAGAACACATGATAATTTTTTAAGCTCATTGTCTTGGTGATATTAAAGACATATTCATGGACTCACTGTAAGTCATTCTTAGCATTGAATACACCGAAGGAAAAAAGATTCTTTGTATAAACGTGAATAAATCCTGTGCCACCTAGCATAACCTCTCTCCCTACTGACAAGTCAAAGTCATGGCAAGTTGAAGAATCTGCCTATAGATATGACCGTTTCTAACACACATCCTATCAGATTTTATAGGGCTCCCACAAGAAAACCCAGTAGTTTTGGACCATCAGTTAAGTTTCTCTATCTCATATGAGATGAAAGCGTTCAAGGCCAGGTTGGAGGGGGCTTTGAACAAACTGGTCTAGTGGAAGGTGTCCCTGCCCATGGCAGGGGGCAGGAACTAGATGGCCTTTATGGTCCCTTCCCACCCAAACTATTCTGTGATCATGTGGTAGCTCTGCACTAAGGTTGATGGTTGTCTCTCAGATTATGAAGACCAAGAGCAGGTAACCTGGAAGAAAAGACTTCTAAAGAAAAGGAAGAGGAGGAGGCACTTGACAAAGCCAGACAAGTTACCTGGTACTCATCACACCACTGATGCTGGCGAGAGCCAGTCGAGCTGCAGAGAGAGATTCTCATCTGTGTTGACTTTATTTCTTCATATTCCCTATATAAAATGCATCCTGTTGTCCACTCAAGCTCCATCCATGAAAAAGATTAAGCAACATTTTTAGCAAGGAGCACCACAGCACCGCCAGTCTCTGCGGCTATGTCTGTCACTGTTTGCAAAGGACCAGGGAAGTCAGGAAGATCCAAGCCACTGACAAATGATTTCACCCAAAAAATGGTGTTGGTATTAAGCTTTTAAAGGCTGGTAAATCTTCTGCTCTATTAAACCCAAACCCACAGAACCCATTAATTGGTGTCTTTCTTACAGTGAAGCACTGGTTCTAATTTGACATATATTTTATGCATCACTCTACCCCTTGGTTCATAAAAATTATCCAAATTCTCCTCGCCTCACTGGTTGAGGCCACTTTCCAAATGCCTGTCCATAATCTTAGATGAAAAATTATAGCCCTGGAAAGGTGATGTGTCAGAGGAGTGTGAGGCGCACCAACACACATGCAGATGCAAGGCAACAATCTGCCGAATTAAAATTACAAAAAGAGGAAATGATGAACCATCTCATTAACTCAACTTGTCACTCTGATGGCCTCACTCCATGTAGATAAATAGGGAATGGGAGAAAAAAAAGGAGCATTATTAGAGCACAGCTAAAACAAGAAAGTACTCGGGTCATCACCCGCTCTAAGCGACATCAGTAATGATACAGCTTTAACCTCACGATGATTTGGTCACCCCAGCCTGGCCATAGCATTTCCGATGTGTGATCAGATCCTGTGAGAGCCTGGGCACTGCTAGGGTAGGTCTCAGCACACAGTTCCTCTGGCTGTATTGATAGTTCAAGGAATTCATCCAGATAATGCTCAGTGCTTAACAGACCCCACACTAAGCCCTGAGCATTTTCCTGTTCTAAAGCTTGAAGCCATATATGTTCTGCAGTGGACTTTTTTTCTCTTTAAGATTGTCTCCAAATATTGAATACCTTTGCAATACAGAGACTTTTCTACCTATTTTTAATCAGTTAGTTAAATACAGAAACAAGCAGAAATTCCAGGGTGCACCAAAAGTGAAGGCAGCTGTTCAATACCAGCAGCTCAAAATGATGAATACCACACTTCTATCTGAAACACAGAAAGCAGCTTCACACTTTAATAAAGCCCGTAGGAAAACTAGAATGAAAAATCTAGCCACATTGCTAAGCCAAAAACAATTTAATGGGTTTGGAAGTGATGTCTGATCTCATGTTAAACAAGGTCCTCAGTAAATCACCAGGGAAGAGTCCTCTGGTGAAAGGGCCAGCATTCTGTGGAAGGCACACTGAGGCTACCAGCTCATGGGGCTCAATGTGGCACTTCTTATTGGATAAAATCTGCAAGCCCAAGGTTCCTTGCTTAGCTCTAGACTTGCTGATCCTACTCTCTACCTCTAATTACACCTTAACACACTTTTGGTTACAGGGTAGGCTTTTTTCCTTATCCCACCTTTCTTGTACACTCTAAAGCAATGATAATGCTTTCTAGCACCCATCCAACAGCTTTATACACAGGTGTATATGGTCATGCCCATATCTACATCTACCTATCAATACAGTTCTACTTACAGCCACAGCTGGTGTGAATCTCAAACCTCTCTTGTGATTCATAATGTTGTGCTGAGGGGTTGTGCCACTTTTTCCTATGGACACAGGGCTTTGTCCCAAACCCTTTCCTCTCAGGCTGGGAATGTTGTCAGCTGAAGTTAATGCAAAGTCTTGGGGAAAGAGTTTACACCTGAATATTTCATAGAGCCATAATCTGCACAAGACTGATGACAATATGGGAAAATGATAGTAAAATAAGGGCAACAACAATAATAGTAACAATAACAATAAATGTTTTCCCATTTATCCTTTCCTTCTTTGCTGAAAATGTGATTGGAAAGGGAGGCATTGCAAGAGCTGTGAACGACCTACTTTGAATTTTCTCATCAACTTCTATTTCTGCAAATTTTCTTCTGTACATCAGCTGCACAGAGAGGGCTGGAGCACTGTGTGAAAGACTGGTCTCATGGGCTACCCTGGCAGAGTGAATGCTAAAGCCTCTCCAGCAATGTTGTTCTCAAGTGGTTTCCTCATTTTCTGGACTTCAGAGGTCCCAGTTATTGCAATTACGGGTAACAGGATCCACTTATCCAGATGCCTGTATAAGCTCTCAGAAACTGGAGGCTTTTTTGTCTTTTGTTCCTCTATTCTTTTATATATACTGCATTTCCCTCAGTGTGTTCTACTATCAGGTCCTTCACTATGATACAGGAGAGCAAAGCTTGTCCTTACAGACTGCACTCAATTTGAATGACAGCAGCCAAATTTGATAGCCATATCCTGCAAGTTCTCAGCCATCAGAGTAGTTTCAAAAGAAAAGTGGAAATTTGTTATATTTTTAATATAGTTTTTGTTCTTCCTTCTCTATAAGATGCTTGAGGAGCACTGATGGAGGGGGGAGGGACTTGATGGCAAAAAAACAGATTCCCCTTAAAAACTCAGATCAGGGGGCAGAAGAGGCTGGGCCCTGAGATGTGTGTGAGCATCCACCCTTTTCAGGTCTAAGTGTCCATGCTGCTAATAAGGTTTGAATTGAAATCCACTTCCAGCCACCAGCTGTAAGACTCCAACTGGACCCAGATCAATATGATCAAAGGTACTCTGTGGGTGTTATAGAGCATACCCCAGACCTAAGCATAGCATTCATTTAAAGCACATTCTCACTGGGATGCTGCTGATTTGGTAAACCTCACTTTTCTTTAATCCTGACTCCTGAAAACTCACTCCTCATGTCTGCAGCTGCTCGATGCTCTGGGTTTCTCATGGACTTTTCCCTATCCACAGCCAGATGGAAGCAGGCTGGAGGAGGCTGGGTGGCATGTAGAGAAATGAATTTTTGTCCCCTGCACCACGAGGAGGAGTTGTCCTCTGTCACCTCCCAGTTTTGTCGCAGTCTGCGGCAAGGGGACGGATCTTTCCCGAGGAGCCAGGCTCAGCGTTCCCCCCGCAGACGTCCTCCGGTCCGCGGGCTGGGAACGGAGCAGGCTCCTTCGGGGGCAGCGACGACGGAGGAACAGGAACGAGAGGGACTCTCGGCGTGGGGTTCCAAGGCAAGCTTTATTCTGGTGGAGGCATGGTCCCGGGGCCACCACGCCTCGGATACCACCACGGTCCGAGAGCCGGCCAGAAGGGCTTCGACCCCGCGGAGGTTACGCTACATATACCGAGAGGGAGGGGTCACACCATGGGGTGATCGGGTACTAACCAAGGAGGGTGGATCAGGAGACAACGGGAGGCCAATAGGAGCTTAGGCACCACGGTGTGGGCTCCGCCTCGACCACACCGTGACGCCGAGTTGCTCTGGAATGGTCTCAATACGGCAGGGGCCATTCCTCTACACAGTTCCATCCAGCTCTTCTGTTTGCCTCCTTCTTCTCCACTCTCCCTCACCCACTCACCAGCAGCAGCAGCTGTCCTGCCCTGCAGGCACAGGTTCTGTTCTCTGTGCTAAAGGAGGGTCCCAGCAGCCCCTCTGAGGTCTTTATCACCTTTTGATGCAGCTATACACCAGAGGATATGCTCTCATGATCTCTTCTTGATGTCTCTTACTGTCCATACTGTAGGATCGAGGGGCATGAAGGGTAGGAAGGAGAATAGTTGTGTAAGTGACATTTCCTATCCATATTCCTTTCTGTGTCATGAAAATACACTTCCATCCCCTGCAGTATTTAATCATATGGCTTTAACTTTCCTCCCAGCACACAGAGGGAGGGGGAAAGTCCCTGGCTAAACTCAGAATGCCATTTTGTGGCAATTTATGAACAAACAAGCTTCCCATCAAACCAATCCTTAGAAATGTCACTCCAGGCTGGCACTAAGCAGAGATTAAACGATGGATTGTCAACCTTCCTTTTTTTATTTGATGTTTTGAATTTCACTGTTCCTCTCTTTCATTAAAAATGAACTAGAGGGGGGGAAAAAGCAGAATAAAATAGAATCCTTTTACATCTAAAAGTCAAGATAATTATCTCTTATATCCAACCCACTCCTCCAAGACTCTGAATGAAGCCATCATTAAAATCTGTGTCCATCTGGTGACTTTTCCACAGCTAATTAGGTGAAGAAGCCAGTTAACAGATATGTTCTGCTGAAATATTTCTCTCTCTCTCCGTCTTTTTAAAAACTTCCAGACATGGCCTATGTACAACCTGGATGCTGCTTGTTCATCCCTCAGGGTCTAGGAGAACAGGAGGAGAGGCAGGGTGGGAGACGGGTGCTTGGTGAGATGCTCACCAAGGTCTTTCATGGCATCAGGGCTGGGAAAAAAGGAGGAAGGGGATGCAGGAGGCAGCAGGTTTGACTTGTGCTGTGCAGGAAGCCCTTTGGGGAGCTGCTTGGATGTTTGGCTGGCAGTGTTTCAGTGCATTTCTGCGTGGGGCTTCTTTAATACTGTGATTTTCTCCCTGTGGTTTGTCAGGCACTCAGCCAGCCTACTAAAGACTCTCTACCAGATCCCCATCTGCTGCATTTATTAGAGCTTGTCACCCTAACACCTAGGGGCTGCAAGGTATTGATTCCTCCTGTGTCCAGATGGATGGTTCGTGGGATACCCCGTCCTCCCCCTGACCCTGCACCAGATCCTACTGTTGGCACTTTGAGCACTGCCAATTTTCAGATAGCCCCAAACTCACAAGAAGGCTCCTGTGGGAACCCTCCAAAACTGAATATGGTTCATACTGACTGATATAAATGTGGATGAAGGAGTGTACAAGGTGCACTGACCTCATTCCCAGTTCAGTGCTGGAGGCAGCATCAGTCTTCGAGTGCTGAAACCATCTCTAGGGTCACGGGAGAAATATTCGGCCAGCCTTACACCTTATGAGAGCTTGGATCTCATCTCAAGGACAGTGGGCAAGTGTCTGAGTGTGGCAGCTGAGGGCATAAATCCCTTAATGGTTCTGCCATCAAGTACCCAGAAGGTCTGGCCAGTTACAGACATCACCCAGGGTCAAGGACAGCTGACTGATGGACTTCCAGAGCTCACTGTCCACTCTCTCGCTCACTCATCCAACTGATTTTTCCTTTTGCAAGTGTAGCTGGTGAAGCCTGTGCCCTTTTCCACAGAGACCCCAGGGCTCAGGGCCCCACAGCGCACAGCAGGATGCACAGCACTCTGCTTTGGGGATCAGGCATGCAAGGAATTGCTGGCAATGCCATCTCCTCTGTGTGCAACACAATTCCATGACTACACTCACATCCACCACAGGAGTGGGAAAGGCCCTTGGGATTTTGGATGGCTTTTCTAGTGTGCTCCGTGGTCCGTCCCAGCTGAACAGTCGGGCTGCACTTCTTTGGGGCTCTGCAGTCTCTATTCAGCTGTGCTGTTTGGGAATATAAACCCCTGAGAGTACAAACCCTGCCTTGCTCACTCCCCCTCTCTGGAAAATGTCTGCCTCAGTTTGGCACAATTACATTAATGTGGTTATAACTCTAGAGGGATTGTAACAAGTGAGTAATACAATAACTTCCCAATCTTCTCTCAAAGACAAGTAACAGACCACAAGGACTCTGGCTCAAGGGAAGCAGGCCATATTGACCCAAAAGGTCTTGGCTGATTTTAATTTCTTTGATTGAGTTCATGAAAAGAGAAAATTACTGGAAGGATTTTCATTGTCATTTACTTCTAAAGTTTGGGGTTAAATGTTAAGAGAGCCCAGAAGGGTTAATGTTCACCAGACTTCATCTCTAGCCAATGATTCCCTGCTGCTCCTACACTTACATCATGCAATTGCCATTGTAGCTAGGGATGAGAAAGCTTGATAAAAGGAGTTCTCTATGGACAACAGACAGAAATAGAGCTGGGGGAAGAATTGTAGCAAGGGAGGGATTGCAGGCCATAAATATATCACGCTTTTTAAATACAACCATAGCTCGCTACAGCATCATCTAAACTACTCTGCATCCTGTTTTGTGCTCCACCGTTCATGAGCAGTATAGGAAAAGCTGTACAATTCAAACACACAAAGAGAATGAACAAAGACTATTTTCTTTAATGTTACTGCAGTTTTCAGGAACACTGGGTTTCTTCAAGGCCATGCAAGGAAGGTGCTGAGCCAATTAAGATATTTTTCATATCTCATGATAAGTTCACTGTATTGGAGTTAACTCTGCCTTGTACATCTTCATCAACAATGCAATATCCCTTATACCAATTTAATTTTACATTGCCAGCCAGATAAAGGCAATTTATAAGTTTCAATGAGGGCAGACTGGCTGGGCTCCAATCCAATCCAGGGAGTGTAACGTTTGCTGGGGAATTGCTCAAGACCTTAATGTCTGGCATATGGTGAGCTGCTTTCATTTCTGACCTGTGCAATTAAGGTCAGCGGCAAAAATTACATTAAAACAGTTCTTTATTAATCATGTTCTATCTAGGGCAGATGATGACAACCTTTAAGCACAGAGACCCAGCAACCACAAAGCAAAATACTGTGAATCTCAAAAACCACTCAGTAACAAAGCTTTGCAGGACATTTTCTTCCATGTTTTGCCCATGGCTTTGCAACAATAAAGGGTAGTGGTCACATCTTGGGGGGAAAAACATGCAGTCAGTGCTAGCTGATGATATTCTTTAAAAGTGTGGTGGGTTTCAGAGGCACTTGGCAAGAGAAATCCATGGGGACTTTTTATGCCTCTCTACTCTATTGAAAATGCATTCTCCAAGCAGACACTAATTTCTGAAATGGCTCTGGGTATCTCTTCACAGACATGCCTGCCCTAACGACCAACTGATCTCCCTTTTGACATGCTGTGAGAAGGGTCTCTGAAAGCTTGTGGTTAGCAAAACTTCCATTTTCCTGAAACTCAGCTCTCCACTCTCCCCAGAAAGGTGAAAATAAAAGTGAATTCACAGTGCACCATGAATTTGCATGATGTAGTGGGGAGAAGGAAGTCACCCCTTCTTGTTCCAAAGGAACACCCCCACATCACAGTGTTCTTCTGGACCTAATCGAAAGCCCACTTAGTGCCTCAGACACTGGTTTAATCAATTTTTCCTTGGATTTTGTCCTATTCTGTCATGACACATCCCCTGACCTTGCAACGTGAACGCATGCAGCAGAGGCTTGTGGAGATACTGACCCATTTGAACTGATCAACTGAGATTCTTCAAATCATCACATGCTTCATCCTCTCAGGGACAAGGATGATTGTTTCAGATTTTTGCTCCTGATGCACTGATGTTGTGACCCACAGTGTCACAAGTTTACACCCAGTGTCTGGAAGAGCATGAGTGCCCACAGGAGGAACAGCCCCATTGAGCAGTGCCCCAGGGATGATCCTGACCCACAAAGGGAAGGCAGTGCCAGAGTCAATAGAAACAGAGAGATGCTGGGTCTGAAATATGAAGTAGCACAAAAAAACTCGACACATTGAAAATTAAATGAAAAATAGAGGAATCCAGGCAAAGGCAAAGATGAATTTATAATTTCTATCAAGAGAAATGTGTAAATGAGGGAAAGACTATCTGAGCCCACATATCTTTATTCCAGCATTCACAAGCATCTGCATTAGGCGCTAAGAATAGCAATCCTATCTCATCTCCCTTCTCTTTGTTGTACATTACTAATGCTAAAAGAAAGGAAAAATAATGAAAACAAGGTGTTCCTGTCCCTATTGTTCATTAAAACATAAAAAAGATTCAATTGAAAAAGAAAACAATAGCCAAAAAGTGCTTTTTACAGTCAAATATCTTCACAATCTCAATTAATAAAATGAAGAGTAAAGCAGGATTTCACCAAAGCTGGCCAGCCACCAGGAAGCCATTCTGGTAAGATTCTCCCTGAAAATACCAAAAATCTGGTTTGGTTTTGTGGTTTAGTTTTTAGGGGTTTTTTTGGTTTTTTTTTTCCCCCCTGCATTCCTCCTACCCTTGCTCACTGTAATTAGCCCCATAACTTTTGCTTCGAATAAATGTCTTTGCTTCTCCTCTCTCCCCTTGTCCACCTCTCAGGATTATTTTCACTCTGTTTTTTTCTGTTTTGTTTTGTTTTCTTTAACTAATTCCTTTCTAAACACTACCTGCGTGCTACCCTGCCCCTTGACATTGCTGGTGTGACCTCTTTCTCTTTCCATCTACCTGATGTGTGTAGCCCAGGACTTCTGTTATCCCCATGATAGGTTTATTTATCACACTCTAATGATTCTTCTATCCACGCTCCACATCTCAAAGGCTGGTTCTCAGGGAAGAGGGCAAGAGGTTGCTGTGTAGCAATTTTTGTTTATTTTAAATCTCAGTAAACCACTTGAGCCAGAGAGGTGGGAAGAAGAAACCTGTGTCATCTTTTTTTTTTCCTTTGTTTTTCCTTATATTTAATGGAAAAAATACACCTGCAGCAGAGGCTTTTTGGCACATGAGCCCTCCTAGCCAGAAACATCTTACTGCTTAAGAGAAAAAGAAATATGCAGCTACAAAGTGTATTTTACTCTAACTGTATGACTTTAACAAGCAACAACATGGACACAGGTAGGATGAGTTGCTGTACAGGCTCGAATTGCAGTGAACACGCTGCTGTGATGTACTCCAGGTACAGATAAGCTCACAAGCCAATGCTTTAAGCCCTAGGTCCTAAGACTAAGCTCAGTTTCAGGGACTGAATTTGGTGTGGGAACAGGGCTGTATTTCTCTGTAGCCAGCTGGAGAGGGCAATGTAAAGTTTCTGCAGGTTTTAGGCTGCCTGCAGGAGCAGATGTAGCACCAGGTCCTGCAGGAAGCCAGCTGATGCTCAGTCAGCCCATCAGTAGGTTTTGAGCAAATCTGAACTATCACAGCAAGCACCCACCAAATTAGTGCCTTGCCTCGTGCAGCCACAACAGGCCTGGTCCTGTGCTGGAAGCTTTAATGGATTTGTTGTATCATCAAACCAGAGGTGGAAGAGTTTATTGTGCTGTGGTGGGAAGTGGTTGCGTGTCTTCAGTTCCATGTCAAAGTGACCTGTATCCAACCAGAGAATGTTTTATAGATGCCATCAGCAGTGGTGTAGTCTGTGCTGGGGACAAACAACAAACATCTGCCACAAATCTTAACAGGGTACAGCTCCTGTTGGTCACCTCACAAATAAAAATCATAACAGGAGTAAAGACTGAGGACATGAAAGGCAATTAGTAAAACCTCTGTAGCATTCAAGGTCCTGGGAACTTTTCATCCATAGAAGTTGAACAGCCCTTCATTTCACCTTCTAATAACTTACAAGCCCATTAAAAATATATATCTATGTATTACCTCACCCCTAACCTTCCCCAAAACCAAATCTTTAATCAGCTACACCTCTAATGCAGAATCAGCAGCAGCAGCAATGAAGAATGACCCTGTAGCAGCAGCCCCGTGAGACAGGGATTTATTTTTCTTTTTCTCTCTCCCTTTTTTTTTTCCCCTTTGCAGCTCAAATTGTGCCTTTGAAACATCTTTAAGCATTGGAGCTTTGTCCTTTTCATTTCCTCCTCCTGCTTGTGTATTTTCCAGATAGAGTCCCTGGAAAAATTGTTTTCATTGTTATTAGCAAGTCAGACATTTCTGCTCTTTCCTAAGGTATACATTATCCTCCTGGGCTGTGCTGCTTTGAGTCTGGACAGTACTTGGCACATGTACTCCCTCTCTGAAAATTAAATCTGAAGGCACCACTGCAATGCAAGGAACAGTCAGAGCAGAAATTATCATCCTTTTTAAGAACTCTTCTTATTCCAAAATATACCCCATACAAAATGTCTCAAACTCAGCTCTTAAATTCAGGGTGACCCAAAGACTTTTAACAGAAGGGCTGAAGGCAGAACATAAGTTTGCTGCTGGTAAGTTTTATTCCCCTCCATTGGAAAGCAATATTCATTAGGAAACTGATTTTTACATGTCTTCAAATCAATGTTTTGCCAGAGTGTAAAAAGTGTTGGCTCTTTAGAAATACCAGCTCTGTGTTGTGGCACTGGTGAGGATGTGGACAGGGGCTGCAGCACAACCCACCTCAAACCTGACAGGCAGCATCTTCTGCCGGCCCGGCCTTGCCCACCCACAAAACTCAGTCAATGAGCCCCATGCCTGACACTTCCTGTCATCCCAAGAGATCACAAGCTAGATAAAAGACAAACTTCTTTCACCAGGAAAAAAAAATTGAGCCTCGAAGGCAGCTTCCAGAGGAGAAAGCTGGTAAACTAATGTCTTCTATCCTGGAACAGATCTCAGTAAAAACCAACAAGCCTTACAGTACAAGTTTTGGTATTTTCTGTACAATCCTGCTCAGTATTAGCTGTAAATCTTATCAGGGGATAGGCTGTTTGTTCTCACACAAATAAAATAACAAATGGAGTGAAGATCGCAGAGAGCTGACAATCACCGGAGGCAATGCAACACTCGGGGCTCTTGGAATCAGAACTATTCAGCTCAAGAAGCTTAACAGCTCTTCATTTCTCTCTCCAGAAACTTATGAGCCCATTAAAAATATATATCTCTGTATTCCCTCCACCCAGAAGCCTTCCTCTTCCAACCAGCTGTGCCATTTAATGCAAACTCAGCTGCAATGAAGAATGATCCTGTAGAAGAACCCCAGGGAAAAAGCTTTTTCTTCCTTTCCTTCCTTTCTTCCTTTTTGCAGACCCAGTTGTGCGTCTGAAATCTCTCCAAGCAGCTGGCACCTTGTCTTTTCTTTTTTTAATTTTCTCCTTTTCTGTGTGTGTTTCTAGGCAAGGTGGCTGCAAGAGAGGCTTTCATCTTCATTAGGGCCATACGTTTCTGCAGGTTCATTAGGCTCCTTTTTTTGTTGCTATTGGTGTGCAGTTGTCTGCAACAAGAAAAATAGCCTCAAACATCATTAGTCTGCTAAAGAAAATTTCAGTGCTCCTTCCTGGGGCTTGGGGAATTTGTGCTGTGTTGAAACTTCAGCAAAATCAAGAATCTGACATCAGGCTTCTTCCTTTATCCTTTCTCATGCACCTTGTGACAGACATGGTTCCTCAGGGCCCAATCTTGCCTTTACATAAACTGTGCTGTAGGCTTAAATATAAGCCAGGGCAAAGCAAGACCCTGATGTTTTTCTGAGGCAGCAACACACCTGCAATGATCACTCCCTGAGGTGAGAGCTGACCCATTCATCATGAGGGGTGTTGACTCTACACATAAAAATGACAGCTTAAATGGTATTTAATGATATTAGCTATTTCCCAGCTGATCATTTTAGCAGATTCATTCAGCCATGTGCAAGTTGGCAAAGCCTGGGGCAAAAGGCCACACCTGGCCATTCAGAAACAGCCCCCTTGGTAGCTAAGTGCAGGTGAAATCGGGGCCCATTTGCTGAAGAGCTTTTCATCTCACGTCAGCGATCAGGAGGCTCCAGGACCCCGCTCTGCTGACCCCAGGGCTAACACACACACAGTGTGCAAGCTCCTTCTAATGGTTTTTGGCTTGCAATCCTCTCCTCAGCATCTGTCTTGCTTACATTTGAGGCCAGTATTTTTTCCTAATTTATAGACTAAAAAATTAATCCATGACCTCCCAGCAGACATCCCGCTGTGCCCTGCTGAACACCAGGATTATTTCTAGCTGAGTGAATTAAACAGCCTGGAAAACCCAAAAGAGCATTTAGATTCTAGAGCCTGAATGTTGGTCCTCCAGAAATGTTGGCCAGTGCTTGAGGTAAAGGACATGGCTCTCCATACCAGGGGACTGAGGGCTCTGCTCTCAAGGATGACTCCTAATCAAGTCATCACTTGTCAGCCCATCCCCAAAGTCAAATTTATGTAAACGCCTTCTTCATCCACACACTCTATCCACTTAACCCATCTTTACAGTTGCTCCCAATTCCCACTGGATTCTACTGGCTCTTCCCAGCATTTCTGGCTGTATGTGCACAAATACTGACAACTGTTTTAATCTCATCTGCCTGTTTTCAGCAGGCCTGATGAGCCCCAAGGTCATCATGCTTCTGACACCTCTCACCATGGAAGGACCCATCAAATTTCCTGCAATAAACAACGCTTCATCCTCTGCTCGCCCTGCTGTGTTTCATATATCTTTTGTAAATGACCAGTCAAATGACAAGTTGCTGCCCTCATAAACTTCTTAAAGTGCCTTCCAGACACATGGTGTGTTCTGCAATGTGCTTAGCTTGCCATTGATCTCCTCATACATGGTATAAAGAGATAATCTTATACATGCAATGAGAAATTGGAAGGGAGGATGTATTGTAAGCATATTTCATCAAAAAAAAAAGTCCTCAGATGCAATTGCTCAAACTAGACAGGAGAACTAATTGAACATAATAACTGTGGTAAGGCTCTGTGCTTCATGGCAGAGGCAGCACTGTTGGCTGAGCTTTATCTGGCATTGTGGCACGTGGGGTCCACAGAGAATTGTTTGCAGCCCTAGGAAACAGCCTGCAGCCTGGACAGGCTTCACATAAACTGTGTGGTCACCAATCTCACCTCCTTGAAAGTAATAAGTGATTTTGAGAGACGTAATTATATAAGGTTGCTGTAGCCAGCTATTTTCTAAATAAACAACTCCATTTTTACCTTCCTCTTTAACAGTTTTTACTCTACTGATTGGTGTTGTGAATACAAAATTTATCGCATATTGAGTGAGAGACCAGGGGATTCAGGGAGAGTAAAGTAAAATGTAATTTGACATCAAAATAATTCACAGAGAAGCCGCTTCACTGACTGTAAGATTAATTGTCATATTTAATGCATTATAAACCTCTACTTGTTAATTTATGTCAAGTCACCCCAAGATTTCCAGGCTGTTGCATCAGGCAGTTACTGCTTTCAGGGTAGCTTGCTCTAACATTTAGGTGCAGCTTGGCTATAGTCCATTAGGATCTTACTGCTCAATTACAAAAGGAACATTAAAAAATTATTTCATCTCATGGCATTGATAATAAATCAGTTCTTCAAGACCAAGGTTTCTAAAATGGTTGGGTGACTGTATTTTAGCAGATCTTTTTCAAAGCCTTGCAGTCTTGTTTTGGAAACCTTGAGGCTTTTTGAAACCTTGTTTTTGTGCACCTGGATTCCTGTGACCCATCCCCAACTCAATCCCTGTGCAGATTAGAACATCACCTTTCCCCAAATCTATGGGTCTGCTTGTGCCACAAACCACTGGCCAAGCAATTGAGAGGTTTACGTCTATTTTCCCACCCAATTTTTAAGAATGACCCCTAAGCATCTATTACTATCCAGTGTTTAAGAAAAGAGATGGCGTGAGCTGAGTCTTTGGTCTGATTTGGTACAGTCCTGCTTGGAGCACAGCTTTGGTCCTCCATCTGCCTATCTGTAAGAGGGATGAGGGGTGGGTTTGGTAACAGCTCTGTAAAGTCAACATCCATGACAGAGTGGTGAGGCCCAGAAATCTGTTTTTCACACAAAAGGACTCAGAGAACTCCTTCAGAATCCTCTGGATGGACTCTCCATGCTGTTTGCTGTGCTGCATAGTAAGCACGTTTCCCTGCAGACAAGGGCAGATCACAACAGGCAAAGGAAACCTCTGTTTCAAGCAAATTTAAAGACTATCCATGCATGCTTTAGAGGCACAAATTAATCCCCCCCTCTCCCCACAAACCAATCAAACAGCAGTGTTGTAAACGTGGAGACATCAGAGTGCAATCCCCCTCCCCGACTCTCTGCGCACCATACACACACACAGAGTGTTTGTCTCCGGGTCAGTGGGAAAGTTAATTAGAAGAACGGAGTTTCTTGTGATGGAAGATGCCACCCTGTTATGATTCTGAGTCCTCTGTCTGCTTCTGATGAATTACAAATGACAGTGAGGGAAGTGAAGGACACAGGCAGTGACAGTTTGTCAGCCACACTCACTCTGCGTACAGTTTTTTGGGTGGATAACTTTTTCCTTCTCTGTTCATTTACACCACTCACTACGACTTCCTTTCTCCCCTCTCTGCCTCATCTCCCTTTCCTTGCCTTTGCCAGCGGTGACTGGAAGGTGAAAGAGAGGGCAGCCTCTTTGATCAGACCTCGTGAGCCTCAAAGGCTGGGATTGGAATGGGGCAGTGCAGGAGACCTCTGGATGGGGCTTTCAGATGTGATAACGGTGATGCTGAGCAAACAACATCTGATGGAGCAGGTGCAGGGCTCTGCGCTCAGCCGTCACTTGCCTCCAGACAGGCAGGCAGAAAAGGAGCCCAGCAGTGAAATGTTTCTTATCAAGAGATGCTGCTTCTTTCCTCCAGCCTGTCAATCAAGAAGCCAGCAAGTAGACTGGAACAGGGCTTGCTCATTGCTGGTTCTTCATTCTTCTTTGTATTTTTGCAAGTTGTTCATCTACTGCTACAAAGTTCTTGTTTTCCTTAAGTGTGTTTTTCATGAGAGGTGGCTGCTGCCATCCTGGTATATCATGGGCTGGGCAAAAACATACTCTGCACAGTGTGATTGTGTGATTTCTCCCATCACAGTATTTTTTTTCCTTCCAAAATATATGTCTACCAAATACCTGTTTACCTGTTTCTTCCCCTTAAAAAAAAAAAAAAAAAAAGAAAAAAGTGAAAGAGAGAAACTCATTTTAGCGAATTTTGCAACTTGAAACAATTTATTTTTAAAAAACCTTTCTTTGAAGTTGGAAACACATTTCAATGAATTTCAGAGGAAGAAAATCCTGATTTTATTTTCTTGAAAATGACTGCAAGATAGATCAGTTTGGGAAGAAATAACTTGTGGGCTGTGGAAGTTTTCTCAGGGCAGCCAAAGCTCTCTGAGCGATTGGAGTGTGCTTCTATTCTCCCAAGTGCTCCTCCTTCACAGAAACAGATAAAACATGCAGGGGCCCTAAGTCTTGATCTAGGAGCCAGAATAGGGATTTGAGCACTTATTTCAAATGATGGAAAATTAAACAAATAGCAATAGAGAAGAGTATGTGTTCGTGAATCAGATTATGATCATGCCTGAGTGAAGACAATTGGTTGTTAACTCTACTCCTATTAAAGTTCATATTCTGAAAGGCTACACAGCTGCTAAATAAAAGCTGAAATAGATTTCTGTGCTAACTTCAAGGTCATGTTTCTGCAGCAGTATAGAATACATTAAAATGCTCAATTTATCTTCTGTAACTCACAAAAAAAATATAAATGTAGCTTATATTAAATAAACCTTTGCCAGGATCTCTTCCTCTCTCACTTTTTCTCCTTTGACCTCTATATTTAATAGAAAAATGTATTTCAATATGAAAAGATTTTCTTTATTATATTTGCTCTTTCCTCAGTGGAAGCCATTGTTGCCCAGAGGGAAAAATATATAGAGAGTGTCCTCTTGTCCACGAAATCCACTGACCTCAATCCAGTTATTTATTGTCCTACCATAAGAGACCAATGATAAGAGCCCTGATTTTCTTTGATTATGAGCAGGCATGTGCCATGTTGTGCACAAATAAGGTGATTCCTTTACCTCCAGACAAACCCAGCTTGGTGAGGGGAACCCTCACCATGCAGGGGCTGTAGTTTTGGACAGCAGAATTCCCAGTCCGTGTATTCAAGAGCGATCCAAAAAACCACAATCAGGCACTGGAGTGTAAATGAAGACAGCAGATGCAGTTTTTTTGTTATTACTGCCTGCTGCTGAAGGAGTTAAAGGGAAATGTCCCATAATTTATTAAGACATGCTAGAATCCTTTAGGGAATGTTTCCACTAAGGAGAGTGCAGTACCCTGCTAAAATGACCATATGGCTCTTAGGCTGGATTGGGATTACATCTGACCAGTTTGGAGCACACAGAGATTGGCCATCTCGGCACCTGCCAGGGAAGGTACAGCTTCAGAAGTATACTGAGTGGGATGTCTGCTGAGTCTGTGCTTCTTTCATAGTGCATCCATCCGAATCCTGGTAACTGAGTGCTTCCCAGCACCCCTTCCATGGGAAGAAAGAACAGGATTTGTCATTCGAGGTAGACTCAGACTGGAGTCACAGGCACAGCCACCCTTGAGTTTGGGGAAGCTGAGGATCAGCTTCAGATCTCTCTGGATTCAACCAGAAATACCTCTTGCTTTGTGACATACCTGAAATTTAGATCTGTCAACATTTCAGTCCTCTGCCACTGTTGGTGCTGTGGTGCAGATCCAGAAAGACAGGCCTCTTGCCAGAGCACTGAGCACTGAAGGACAGGCCAGAACCATGGGGCTTTGCCTGGGAAGAGTTTCTGTGAGCTGAAATAACCATTATTTTTATCACCCTTCCATCAAGTCCTCTACTACAAAAAGACCAGCTCCCAACCATTTACTTTACTGCTTCCACCTAGACGGAATTTCACAGGACATGTAGTTTTTCTGCTAACAAACCAGCTCTTGCTCCTTCTACCACATTGTCATGCAGGGGACTCTCTTGGCTCTTGCAGACCTGACAGTGCAGCAGGGAGGCCTTTGTTCACCTCCTTGCTGCATCCCTTGGGCTGCCTGGCAGCACCATGTCCCATGGTTTTTCCCTGAGCTGCTCTGCCAAATGGCTTCACATTTTGAAGAAAAAGAGGAAGCTGTTTCCTGCAAACAGATTATGAATTTAAATATTTCCCTGAGCTTCTGTTCACAGGATTTCTAATGCACTGGGCATCAGCTTAGCCCTCTGATGAATCAAAGTCATTTTGCAAAAATGGCACCTCAGTGTTGCATATATATTGTCCCTCTACAGCTTCCCTGGTATATTTATTCAGTTTACTAGTCAAAACTAGTTTCATGCTACACTAAGCCCAGCAGGGTCAACACCTAGCCTATGAAAATCAAGCTGTCTCTTTTCTCTCTGCTTCATACATCATCATCAACCAAAGCTGGATATTAGAAAGTAGGTTTTGATCCTGGAATGATTATTGCTGCTGCTGCCTGGGATATGGCAGGAAGAAAGACAAAGAGAGGAATACGTGAGTTTGCAATGGTTAGATCCTGCAGATCTGGGAAAAAAAGCTGGTGCAGTTGGCTTGTCATATCCAGTGAGAGCACCATGTGGACAAGGTCTAAGGGTGTCTGTGCTGAGGCTGCAGATGCTGCTGTGGCTTGGGAGGAACATACAGAAACACAGCAGCACAGAGGAGCTGGAAGAGCTGCAGTAGGAAAAGCCCTGCCTGCACGTAACACAGATAGGAAAGAAAAGGAGTAAAGGAGTCACTTAGGCTTCAGACTGAAAGAGAGTAGGTTTAGATTGGATATTAAACAGAAATTATTTACTGTGGAGTGGTGAGGCACTGGAGCAGGTTGCCCAAGAAAAGCTGGATATTAAACAGAAATTATTTACTGTGGGGTGGTGAGGCACTGGAGCAGGTTGTCCAGAAAAGCTGTGGATGCCCCCATTCCTGGAAATGTTCAGTGCCAGGTTGGATAGGCTTTGAGCAACCTGGTTTAATGGAAGTGTCCCTACCCACAGCAAGAGGGTTGGAACTGAATGATCTTGAAGATGCCTTCCAACCCAAACAATTCTGGGATTCTGTGATAGGCTGGTCCTGCTCAGAGCTGTCAGATTGCTCTGTGACCAGTGGAGAAAATCAGGAGTTGTATCTGACTATCCAACTAAAAGCACACAATCCCTGTGTTAATTCAAACAAGTTATGCCTTTTAAACTGAAAAATGTTTTCTCCACTGATTTTCCTCTCATTCTCCCTGACTGACAGCTCTAGGATGGTGGTCTGACCACCACCTTAGATACAGCAGTGAGCATCAGGGCTGTGCTTTGAAAATGGCCAAAACTCCACAGCTTTCTGGGGGACCAGGATGCCCAAGAGCTCAGGGCATCTGTTTCTGGCAGTACCTGCAGAAGTGCGCACAGGAGCAGGGATGTGTGAGGAAGCTGAGACCAGGGACACATACAGAGCCCCAGGCAGATTCATGCACCACTAACTGTCTGCAGGTGTCACTGATACAGTCCCTCTCTGACTGACAAACCCAGCAAGACAGAGCTTTCCAGCATGAGATAAAAAACCCCTGGATGATCCCACGCCGTGGCAAGCAGGAGCTGAAACATCTCTCATCATCTGTGGAGCAGGCACAAGGGGAGGCTTGTAACACACACACACACACACAAACACTTATTAAAGTTTTGAAACCATAATTAAAAGCAGGCGTTTCCATCACGCAGCACACGCTGTGCTGGGGCCCCGGAGCTGTGCAGCTCCCCCCGCTCCCTGCCCCGCTGCTCAGCTCCACAACACAGCTCCAGTTGTCACTTTTACATATCTCTGTGTTTAACATGCAGCCGGCGCTCCTCACCTGCCTTTCACTGGAACTCAGCGTGGCCCCCCTGCTATTGATTAATTTGCGCTAATTAAAACCAGCAGTGTTTCTGCAGAAAAGAAAGATGTGTAAGTGTCAATAAATTATGGGAAATTTCACAGATTAAAGATTGCCAACTTCTGCTTGAAAATAACTAAACAAATGTTAATGGCTCCTTCCAAAGAGCCTAAATTCACTAACAGGGCTGCATGAATGGGCTCCAGTGCTCTTCTTGGATTTCAGCAACTTACAGCGATGCTCTGCCTGGGTTACAAACTGAAAGACTTCATTTTTTCCAACATAGGTATTTCTGTTTTCCAAGACAATTTATGCATCGTCACTCTATTTTTCCTTGCCAGAGACTCAAACCAATTGGTTGAACCAAGATTTTTCAGTGCCAAAAACATGGCAACCCTACTGAAATCCCAAGCAAATAAGCAGAGGAATTGTGGCGAGCCACCAAGCCAGCAGTGCTTGTTAGCAGCTGCTGGTAATAAACCTGCTGGAAAGCAGGTGCAGCAAAGTAAGCTTTGTAAATCTGGAACAAACAGCTGGGGACAAGCCTAGTTTTTATGGCACGGAACTGGATTCAGGAACCTGATGTAGGGGCAATTCAAAGCAGGGTTAGATTTCCATTGCCCCAAAGCTGAGGCACAGGTGGAGGGAGCAAGGAGCAGCACTGTGACAACTTTCTTGCACTTTGCTTTCCCTGCTGTGGTCCCAGTTTTAAGTACAGCACCTTTTATTGGTGGTTTACAAGGTTTACAAGGTCAGCTTCAGGAGCTGTTGGTTAACAGGAGCAGCCTCCTGCTCTCTGCAGCTCAGCGGGGATTGATTATCCTCAGGGCTTACAGATGCACAGTGGCTAAAATCCAAATGCACCAAAGTTTTGCAGCTTGCTGGCAGTTGAGGATGCAGACAGCATCAGCAACAGGCTTTCCAGCAGGGACAGTGCATTTACTGATTTTCAGGTGGGAGGAGTGAATCCCTGGGAATGAGAAGTGTTACGAGGCCTGACACAGTGCCGGTGAGACCGAGGGTGTGGGGGCTCAGCTGTGAGAGGTGTGTGTGGTTTGTTACAGGGTGAGGTCTAATGAAACATTCTTGCCCTTGATCTTCGGAGCTGTGTGAGAGAGCAGAGAGGAGGCAGGGCTTAAATGTCAGCTCTGCACGGGGGTGGGTGAATTCCCCAGCACTGGCCTCGGCTGGCCGGGATGAGGTCCTGTCCTGGTGAGAGTGTCTCATCAGACGTGCTGAGAGCAGCGATGAGAAACCAGGAAGCTCCTGCCCTTGGCTTGGTGGGATTAATTAACTCCAGCGTTGTCGCTGCCTCCAATTAACTCTGTGGCTGCAGGCTGGACCCTGCTGGGTTTTGGTGGGGAAGGACTGATGGGTGGTGAAGGCTGGTGAGTGGGAGCTGTGTGGCAGCACAGGGGCAGGAGCAGGGGCTCAGCTGCACGCAGAGGAGGAGAAATGCCATTGGAAGTGGATGGAACTGTAAAAACACCGTAACATTGAACACTCATGCACTTGGGTGCCACGTAAGTAACAATTTTTATGGCACAGTTAGGGAGGGAAAGGAGGAGCCCATCCTCTGTAAATCTTTCTGTTGAAAGACTCATTTATTAGTCATCCATAATAGAAGAAATGTCATTAGAATAGTGTTTTCATGAGAACAAGGCAGTAGTAAGACTGTGTTTGGGATATTTTGTACAGTTTATGGTTACTCACAGTCAAGACAAAATAGTTTAAACTGAAAAAGGCACTGAGGAAAGATGTCTGTTAGTCTGGCATGACAGACTTCAGCCTCTGATCTGCAGACTCCTGGGGTCAGAGAGTCCATAGAACTCAAATATGTCCCCAACAGCATTACTTGATCCCAGAACTGGCTTGCCACATGGACCAAGGACAGAGATAGGTGCTCTGTGGCTCACACTTCATTTCACTCCTGCTAAGGAACGTATATTTGGTCTGATACACACTTTAGGCTGTAATAAATTAATCTCCAATAGTCCATCTCAATTACTGTCACCCATAATGACCAGTATCTCAAGATGTAAAGGAGTTTATAAAAATTGAGGTATGATTAAGCATTACCTGAGATAGGAAACTTAGCTTGTTGTTTGTTGCAGAAAAGACAAGAAAACAAGATTGACAGTTCTGGAAATGTTCAAATAGCCTTGACCCACAGGTATTTTATACCACACGCTGCCTGGTCTGGTTAAAAACTCCAGAAGCTGCACTCAAGAATCCAGTTTGTGGAAACTGTGGAGTCTTTTTGAGACCAATCCAGTATCAAACTGTAGGAGGGTGGCGAATTCTGCACTGAGATACCCAGAAATCAGGAATGGGATTAATTTCATATTCTTATTCGGAGAACTAATCCACTCATCATAGGTTTATTTTACAGGCTAGAAAGAATAATAGGCTTTTTAAAGTGCAGTTCATCTCACGCTATTACAGACATTAGGCTGACTGCCTGTGTCTGTCCTTGGCTATAATTGGAGCCTGGGGTGCCCAGCTCAAATGGAAATGTCTGCCTCGAAGAAGTGAGATGACTCCAACCCCTTGCATAAGGAAACCAAGGGTTATATTTTTGCTTTCCTCTCCACAATAGACAATGCTTTTAGGATGCTCCTATTCTGAGTCACTCAGCATTTTTCTAGACAGGTGTCTTTGTTTTTCTCCATGGTGTTTCAGGACTCTTTCCAAGCACATGGTCATTGTGCCTGCCTGGCTGCCTGCCATGGGCTAACAGGTCTCCTCACGGCTGGCATGGGTGCTGTGCCCTTTTGTCACTCCCCCAGCTCTTGGGAAAGAAGATCTGAACTCTCTGGTAGAGAGGGAAGAAGGCATGTCCCATGGAAGGGTAATGATCATTCAATCCAGTAAGCAGCAGAGCTGGGCAAAGGCCTCAACTTCTGACCTTTAGATTGTGATGTCTATCCAGACCAGGCAATGATGTGCTTGTAGCTGAGCTGGGAGGAGGAACAGAAGTCTTTGGCAAGTAAAGTCTACAGGGAAACTCACAGGAAAGAATCTACAATGTCACAGTCACCGAGTTGTGGGTGAGGTGTTAAACCACGGTCATTTGAACTGAGCATGAAACTTCATGTTCAAAACAAAGCACATGCACTTTTTTCCCTTGGAAAACACAAACTTGGGAGACTTCTCAGTTTAAGTGGATTGTTTCAGAAGGCAGTGTGAACAAGGTATTTTTCAACCCCTCCCCAGGTCAGTAAGTGAAGATTTACCCCTCATGCCAAAGCCTAAGTGATCATATTTACCTCAACTCTGAAAGACGGCAAGGTACCAGCAGAGCAGAGGCAGGAGAAATGTCATGTAAGAGCCCTGGGGAAAGCTCAGATGTGAGGTAAAGGAGCAGCTTGGCCACTCTGTACACTGGAACATTCTGAAAGGAGTTCAGAGTCCAAACCAGAGGGGCGGAAGTTTGTGTCAGAGGAGAGCAAATTGTGTGGTGAGCAATTCAGGTGGATGGAGAGACACTGAAGTGGATCCCTGAGCTGGAGCACCAGAACTGGAACTGCAGACACTGACACTGGTCAGATGGGAAATGCATGGGGAAGTGGCCCGAACCTTGCACAGAACCTGCTATCCCACACAATCAGTTCCCTGGGAGTTCTGTATCCACTCACAAAGGCTGCACACAAAAGAGAGAGCTGTGTCGTCATAAAACCCAGCTCCATTATGCATGGGCTGTTGGTTTCCCTTTATTGCCAGCTCCTCTGGATTCATATCAGGAAGCCTGGAAGCTGCACATCCCTAATGAAAAGCAGAAGATACTCATTATTAAATCTGAACTGTTCAAATGCAATTGGTTGCTAGCAGATTTCAAGGTCTGTTTCAGTGATCCCCATGCAGCAAAACCAACGCAGTACAAATGGTGATGAAGCAGCTCTGGCTGAGGCTGGTGATACAAAACTTCCATTGGATCTGCTTTTTGCTGTCTCCAAGGCTGCTGATTCACCTAAAGGGACAACTTCTGCCCTCAGAGACTGAGAGTGGCTTCTTAATCTCTTCTCTTCTCCTGAGTTTAGGTGGAAGCTCAATACAATCAGACATTCTTTCTGCGACAGGAAAAGCCTTCCCTTTCATTAAGTGGTCACTTGGAAACACATCTTCTCTGAACCTCTGCAACATCAGATCTCAAACTATGCCATGAAACTCATGTTTTCTGCAAGGCTGTGGGTGATCTGCAGTAATTCACAAGAAAGTTGGGTATTTAAAGATATTCCATTACCATACTTTTAAGAACAACTATATTACTGCAGTAAAACGTGCTTCAATATCAAACCACCCATGCTGAAAACAGACTAAGCTCAAGCTCAGGGAAGATAAAATGCAAATAAAAATTATTATTTACAATGTCTAACTGCACAACACAGCGGCAGGTGATGAAAGCAAGAAAAAGCTACTTTATCCAGTAACACAAGGATCAGATCTGCAAAGTCTCTTTCCTTCTCCATGTACTTAAGTTTCTCTCAGCTGGCACTACTGACTCTCTGGATCCTCTGCAAGGAGCTGGTGGTGCAGCTTCTCCAACAGTGGGACTTCTGGGAAAACTTAATGGCAATACAATCCAGACAGGCAAATCTAGAGAGCACCAACAGACAGTTTCAATATTCCCCCGTCTCTGCACACTGGGATCTTTGTTCATGAAATGCCTCTTATTTTAAACTAAAACACTGCCTATTATCTCGTCTCCAGACACATCAGAACAATGTTTTTCAGCAAAGCTGTAATCAAGAGTGTGATACTTCTCCGGGCCTCATAGCTCTCTCTATTGCTGGAAAATTGGGGGTTGCTTTTTAAGTGGCAGACTGAAAGAAGCAGGGGATATATTTCCACTTATCCCAACAGGAACATTTGAAGCCTGAGCTGAATCGGGAGAAATACTTGGAGGCTTCCTAAATTTTCAAGACACCTTCCCTTAATTCATCATGAAATTTATTTTCGTGGTAAATCAGGAAAGTCGGTTTGTCTTGTAAATATGCAGATGAAACCCTGGTGGGTTGAGAGAAGAGGAGAGAGGCATGAAAGATGACTGCCTTGGGTGCACTAAGGAGACGCGAGCAAGCGCTGACGAGGAGCTGAGCTGACCAGAAATTGGATGACCACATCAGGATGGCGCTGGGCCAGAGCTCATACACCATGCTGACAGCCTGGGCTTGTTTAGCTGCTTGGGCTCCACACCATGGTACTGCAGTGCGTGCTGGTCGGCCTGGAAAGGGGGCAGAAAAAACCCAGCTTAGTGGGGCTGGGTGTACCTGCAGCCCTTTTCTCCTTCCCATCACTCGCTCAGTCTGGAGGGAGTGAAGAAATGTGTCTCATTTTCATCTCCATGTTCTTGCCAGGACACTTGAAACCTGTCCATCTTTCCATTTATGCTCTGCAGAACAGTTTGATCTTAACGCATAAGCAAATATGAGCACTTGGTTATGAGCACTTGGTTATGAGCAGGAATGTGTCTCATCCTCCCCATCCCCTCAGCATCCAGCCTAATGCTCCAGGAGTCAGTGCCCAATAGCTGCAGAGCAGGGTTAGGGGTCAGGCATCCCTCACCACTCACGGAAAAAAGGAAACACATCCTGCTTGCCCATGTGTGAATCTCCAGGCTTGCGTTGGAAAGGGACCTGAGGCGGGTGGCTCAATAAAGATTAAACCACACCTCATGGTGACTAAAGCTGGTTGAGCAATGTGCAACTCCCCACAAAAGGCATTAACAGAAGTAAGAAAAGAATGGCTTTTTTCTAAATTCAGTATTTTAAAGGAAATGCAAACCCTGAAATACCATACTCACAAGCAGAGATGCTTCATATTAATGATGTCCCTGTGGTATCTCATACTAGTCAGATTTCAACCACTTTAGGCTCTTCCTGTCTTTGTAGGTGAAACCTCCTGCTCATGCTCCCTCTCTGAGGATTTCCTCCCTGAAGAGAGGAGGCAGTGCCCCCAGGACCTCTGCCATGCCCACTACCGAGGAGGCAGCAGATTTAGGGCATTGAGTCTATGGTGGGGAATGAGAAGGAGAATTGCTCTGACAAAATCCCCTGTGTGGCAGCATTTCCAAATCAAAGTATTTTAATAGACACAAAAACACACACATTAGGGATCAGATTTTTTTTTTTTTTGGCTGGAGTATTTAGGGTTTCAGTCAAAATGTTTTCATTTTTTAATATTTGTTTTTCTGAGGAATAATTGAAGTTTTTGCTGTGAAGCAGATATTTCACACAATAAACATGTCTTTTTTTCAAGAAAAAAAACAGATTAGAGGGAAAATTTTCAACCATCTGTCTGGCTGAAGGACTACTGAAGAGGGAATACTAAGGGTTTATGTAGATTTTTTTGCAACTCTTCGAAACTCATTAAAAACCAGAAGCTTTAACTCATGTGAGAAAAGGTGAAGGACAGAGAAGGCAAAGCAAAACAATGGGGTCAAGTGAAATGCCAGAGTCAAAGTAGTTCTGAAATAACGATGAAAACTTTCAGTAGCCATTTTCTATATCTCCAGTGTGTTTTTCCACATGCAGCAATAGGGTATTGCTGACTCTCCTTGAGAAGAGAAAGGGCTGCATTGCCACACTGCTTTGGAAAGGTACTTTTCTCCACCAACACCTCACTGAAATCGCCTGGACTATTTGTGCAGGGCGGTGCTTTTCAGAAACAAACATCAGCACCTGCTCCTGGCCCAAGCAGCTCGGCAGAAACCCCTGGTGCTGCAGAGCCTGGTCCAGGAGCGCCTGCCCCAGAGAGGAACAGCAGCAGCTGGTGGCTCCCCGTGGCTGCCAGCCAAGGTGTTGATTATCAGCAACAGGGAAAGGATCAGCCCGTCAGGGGCTTGTTTCCCTGCACAGCTAAGGAGCTTAGTGCAGTGGAGGTTAGCTGGATTCCAGGCAGAATAGCCAACCCTGCTGGCAACGAGGGCTTCTCCTCACCTCCCCTCCTGGGAATCACCCCCTCTTTTAGCATAAATCCTTAGCTCTGCACCCAGTGGCAGTGGGTGAAATATTGGTGGACCCTCCTCCACCCTCTCCATCAGGCAGCTCTATGTGGTTTAGCCCTTCCAAAAAAATAAAAAGAGGAGGGAGAATCACTAAACATTTTCTATTTCAAAACAGATTTCATCTTCCTTAGAAAGTAATACTGCCTCCAGCCATGTGTAACTTATTTTTTATCCAACAGAGTATATGGGCTTATAACTAGATCCTGATAGGAACCCAGGTTTAAAACATTATTCACAGCAGGTTATTTGATCTTTATTTGCTGAATGCACTCAGCTGAATCCCTATCTCCAAACAATATGAGAAATAAAATGCTGGGCATGCTTCATTGGCCAGCCAGCTCATCTTGATTTGCAGAGATGGCTACATCCCTCTCAGCAGTTTCAGAGCTGTGCTGTATCCCAGGCCCTAAGAGGCGGTTTTCCCTTCCTCTTCCCCCACCCAAACACTTATCATTTCTTGTTTTTCTCCTTCCCCCCATTAGAAGCTTCAGACCAGACCTTTCCTTTCCCTTCACCGTGATTTCTGGGAAATTGTTCTTCACACTGCATATTTGTGGATACTCATACAAAATCACTTGCCATCTGCTATTGTGCAGAAGGTCAGATGCTGATAACCTGCTCAGGAAGCCACAGGGTTTGGTGATGAAACTGGTCACCTGCAGAAAGGTGGGTTGGGGGAGCCTGCGAGACCCTGGCAAAATTACTGATACTTCATTTTATTAATAGAACTGCTGTGACACATCTCAGTGCTGACCTTGTCTCTGCCACACCAACTTTGCTGCAGCTTCAAGCTGTGTCACAGTTAAAGGTGGACTTGGACATCGCAGGTGACCACTGGGATTGCGTCTTTCAAGAAAACCCTTGATGGCTACAAACTGGATTAATTGCCAAGCAGTATGGATAAGGCTTTGCTGTCCTGAAAGGCAAGCCAGAGCAGCTTGGGGAGAGAGGCCAAGCTGCACACAGGGAGGTCAGGTTCTTCATTCCCTTTGACTTTTGATGAGATACGCCTTTGAAAATCCTCTCTCACATATCCTAAAATAAAGGTCTCCAGCTTTCAGGCCAGAGCTCAGGCACAAAATATACTTCAGAAGCTTCAGCATGGAGGGTTCTGCTGCAGCAGAGCTTTGGGAGTAGCGAGCAAGTCCTTGGTGGACATCCCTGAATCAGGATGGTGTCATTAAACTGGGCAGCTTTCTGCACTGCTATTGCAGCTACAGCAGGACAGGGCCACTTCTCACATGAATATCTATAGCTCTTATGTTTCCTTCCCTGGGATGTGTTTCAAAGCCTATCTGCCCATCACAGCTACCTCCTCCTGCTTCCTTTTCAAGACATGTCAGGAGGCCATCCTGCTGCCAGGCAGTGTGTAGGTTATGCTCGTTTTCCCTGGGTAAGGGCAGAGCAGTGTCACTGACCCAGCTGAATGTTTCTGCACAAAAACACGAATTAAAACCACCCCCTGTTGTCAGTAACCAACTCGCTGTGCAATGTGGAGGATTTGTCCCTGTCCTCGTCCCCGTACAGCCTGGGAGTGTCACCGAGGCCACATGGATGTGGCAGCGACTGGGACAGCTCAGCCTGGGCTCTGTGGTCTGAGGGCAAGCACTCAGGCTCTGTGTGGTTCACTGGGGAGGGAGGGGGAGATATGAGGAGGAGAGAATTAAATGTCTCACTTTTCTTTCCTAGTAATTAACCCTGGAAAAGAGAAGAGAAAAAAAGAAACAGAAACCAGTCAGGGATGCAGCTTTGCATGGCTGGATTAGAGTCACAGTTGGCCTATCCCCTTGGGAGCACTACTCTGCTATTAATAAAAAGATAAACAAGCCCTTTTATTTATTTATTTTCCCTACTCTCCCCAAGCCCTTTGATTTCTCTTCTTCTGCTTCAGGGGGCCCTGCTCCCTTCCGTCAGCTCTGCATAAGGGAGTGTTTGCAGAGGGAGCGTTTGCGAGAGGCTGCCTGGGAAAGACAAAAATCAAGGGTGAAGGGAGTGTGGGGAAGAAGAAAGTGGGTGAAAATTATTTTAACCATTTCTAGCAATCACATCACCTCTCAGGACTGGAAGAAATGATGCCTTTTATTTATTCCTCTTGCACTGATGCAGCTGCAGGTGTCATTCCCACAGGCTTCCTCTAGCTCCCTGAGGCCACCCCATCCTAGCAGGTACCTGTCTGTCCCTCTCCAGCCCTGGGGGCAGCTGTCTGGAGCCCCTTGCTGAGACAGAGACAGCCTGCTGGCTTCACGGGGTCCGTGTGGGAACAGGGGCTGTCAGGCAGAGTGTGGGGGGAGAGTTACCCACTGAGAAAAAGCTAATTGCTGCTCTCAGGCAAGGGGCTGTTTATATCTAAACCATCAGCAGAGTGCAACCGATCTCAGCTCAAGAAAACACCAAGAGGAAAAGCACACCAGGTTATTTGCTTTAGAAGGGTTATTTGCCAATTTTGTGGGCTGAAATGGGTATGGGTTAAGCTGTGGTAATTCTTTATACAAATTAGGCGTTCAACTCCTAATTTTAAACAATCGTCTTTAAAAAAATTAAATACCTGAAAAATACTTCATAAAGCTTCTGAATAAGTGATGAAAGCTATTTTCCAGGCTTCTTCTTTGATCCTTAGAATGGGAAAAAGGCAGATTAAATGGCATACACACACACACCTGGGCACTACTTGTGTGCATTTTTGGGGGATCGTCTCATCAGTACCTCCAGCCATGAGCTGAGAAAAATTTGCTTGCTGAAGGGACAGGAATGATTTGAAGAAGTTCAGAGCTTAGTGTGTTACTGTTTGTTGCTCCAGAGACACTCAAACTTCGAGCAACAAGCATCAGTCATCAGCATGGGGGTACCCATGGTACGAGTTGTCCCTGTGCTCTGCGTGTCCCCTTGGAGAGCTTGCAGAAAAGGAGAAGGAGACACCTCAGGGAAAAGGAGAAGGAGATGCCTCAGTGCTGCCGTGGGATCACTCACACTGGCCATGCAATCCCCCTTGCCCAGCCTGAGTCCCAGCCTGACATGCTTTTTGCTGGTAAAAGCAGAGTTGCAGGGCAGTGAGGAATGGAGAATCAGGGAACTGAGCTGCCAAGCCACTACAGGAATATCCCAGGGTCTCAACCCAGAAACAAGACCAGGCAGTGCTTCCTCGGGGACCTTTGTCTCCTGAACCATCCCTCTAGTCTTTCCACCAATGTGTTGAATTTTCTTTAGTTTTGTAAATAAAAGCCCTTTTTGACTTTTTTTTTTTTTTTTTTTTTTTTTTTTTTTTTTTTTTCTCAGCAAGCATGGGGCAGGGAAGTGAGAGCAGAGGCCGGCACTGCAGTCAGGGTGTTAATGGCCACATTAGCTGCAAAGGGGCAGCCAAAGCAGGATGTGTAAAACCCCACTCAGGCTGCCCTTTAATTTGCTGTTACATGGAGTGGAAGATTTGAAAGCGTATTTCTGGGTAATTAATTCAAAGAGTGATTCTAATGGCTAATGCTGTCAGTTTTGACTGCAAGGGAGGTCTGGGGCTGGAGCAGGCAGTGAAGGGAAAGGAAAATGCTTGGAGGTCACAGGCAGATGTTAAAATATTTTGACAGCCCACATCCAAGAGGCTAACTTAATGAAAGCCTTTGGGCAGCACCTTCCAAGAGGTCTGAAACTGAATCCATTTATTTTTCTCCAGAATAGCATGCATGGCTTGGACGGTGGCTTGTCCATAAATCACCATTCTCCATTTGGTCAGCAACACCATCAATCATTCTCAGAGCCCACCAGCCTGCTCTCTGTGCCACTGCAGAAACACCAGTAAGAGGGATTTGGTGTCTCTTGAATTTAACTCCTTAATTTTCAGTGACAGGTAGGGGAAGATCTGCCTTTATCTCTGCTGATTATTAAAGCCAGTGAGCAAAGGTCCTGCACCTGTGTATGGAAATATAACTGCTCCATGGTGCTGGGAAATGAAATTAGGAAGCTCTATTCATGGTGTTATTATCTTGCTTGGAAGGATTTAATCAAACCGCTGCAGTGCTGAGGAGGATGTCCACAGCCTGGGAGTTTGGTTCCCCCCGAGCTGCATATCCCTGTGGCATTTACTAAACTCCTCCAGCCTACCCCAGCGGGCTTGGAGTCGAGTAGCATTTGCAAAGGATTTGCTGGGGACCATTCTGCTGCGGTTTTTCAAAAGATTTTGTCAGGAAGCTGGAAAGGCACAGCTCCTGGCAGTCATGTTCACTGTCTTTCACTGCTTTTTGCTTTGTGTTTCAGAGAGCACTTGGAGTAAAGACAAGGGGAATGAAAACTTGTGAATGTGAAAAATAACTGGGAGAATATTTGATTCAAGTTTATATTTTGAAATAAGGTTTGGGCGAAGTCTGCTCCTTTTGACCTCCTTTGGCTGTTTCCGGAAATTAATTCAGTTCCTGCTATGTAGCATCTCATCACTTCAGCATCTACCATTGCTATACTTCTTGTAACAGAATGTGTTCATAAATTGGTACATCCTTCATTTCATGTCCTTAACTTTTGTGCAGGACTGTAATGCATGGAAAAGTCTTTTTCCAGCCCAGACCTGGGGTGGCTGCACTTCAGGATGGGTGAAAGGATGCCCTGTGCCTGTACTGCTTGCAGATGCAGTCACATACATTGATTAGACCAAAGCTGGCAGATTTCCACCCTTATACACTGCATTAATTTTCTTCAGCTCTCTAAAAAGCACAAGAGACAGACATCCACATGCAGACATGGACATCTACAGAATTACAGGTGCCAGTGTGTGTGGTACAGGCCAACACAGAATTTAGAGCAGAACCTCACCGTCCTGGGTCTCCTGGAGTTTATTTTGAGTACTGGGCTTTTGGGTGATGGCACAAGACAACACCTTCCTTTGCATGTGTTCTCAGGAGCTGTGCATCACTGAAACACAAGGATGGCACTAGAGATGTGCAAATCCATCTACCAAGCAGATGCACAGTTGCACCCCTGGTTTACAAGCAGACACTGTCACTCCAGGGATTAATTAGGGAAGTGCTTGCCCTGCTGGCTGATCAGCTTGTATTTGGACATGCACCTGGACTTACTGCAGGGCTAAATTAAGGAAAAGGCTTTTGAGTCCAAAATTGTCTAGGACTTCTGGTCATGGCAATATCATTTATTTATTTTTTCCAGTTCTGCAAAGCTTGTTATCCCACAATGAAGAAGTCTGCATACCTGCAGTCAGTCTGTCTGAACACATTTTTCATTAGCAGTGCTCCAGGATGGCCAGTAAATCCACATACACATACAATTAAACCATTAAACCATTGCTTGCCCAATATCCTCCTCCAGGCACCCCAGGAAAATCAGTAAGTGGCATTCCCCGATCAGCAGCAGCCATCAGCCCCTCTTTGCCAGCAGTAAAAGGCTCTCACCCCCTGTCCCAGCCGAGGGATGCAGGAGACAGAGGGCAGATGCAGCCCTCACATTCCCCTCTGAGCACCTGCCAAAATTCCCTTGTCACCTGGTGCGCTGAGAACGGCAGGGAGGGCACTGTTGGGATGAGTAGGGAGGGCACTGTTGGGGTGTCCTGGGAGGGCATTGTCAGGGTGTTTGGCACATTCTGCTTCATTGGCTGGCACAAGCTGCCCTTCCTTCAAGCTCTGCTGCTGCTGAGCCCTGCACAGAAGGTGGCTCCAGCAGCCCTTGCCAGCCCCCTCGATATTTTGGACACTGAGCGCTGCATGAGCAATAAGGCCATGGTGCTTGGGAGGGAGTGGGAACAGCTCTGCTCTCCCGGACCGCGCCTTGCTCGCACTGGTAATAAAAACAGAGATTTCTCTTTAGCACTTTGTTGTTAAGGAACATGGGACAGCTGGGCAGGATTTTTCCCTCCGTGTTCTTTCTTCTCCACTCCTGCAAAGCCAGAGAAAACTTCGCTTGCTGAAGGAGGGTGTGAAAGCACGTGGCAGATTTTGCAAGTGTCCATTAAGCTCATCGAGTACACACAGTACTTCTGTGTTAATTCACACCCAGGCATTCCATGGCAATGGTGTGAGTGCAGATACTGTCAGGCAGAAGCACCCCAGCATCAGAGCCAGGCTAGCAAAGCTGAGATTTACTGATAAGGGAAACAGGACAAGGAGGGCAGCTTTCATTCATTGCAGCCCCCAAGTATTTCTGGGGCTTTGTCTTGTGCTGCAACAGTCTCTCAGGTTTGCTGATTCGTGTGAGACTTCTTTCATCTCGGGTAGCAATCTCACAGCATCAGCTCCTGAATGGTGTGAGTTGTGTTACAGCTGAGGGCTGGGGAGCAGCTCCTCTCATGGTGAGAAGGAGTCAAAGACCAGATTGAAGAAGCTAGATCAGAGGGGCAGACAGTTACTCTCAGAGCACCAAAATCACCCAAATAGCTGCTGGGGGGTGGGCTGGGGGGTGTAGAGAGTCTGGTATTTCATATGCACAGCACACTCAATAATTAGCATAAGGGCAAGAGCACTTAGTAATAGAGTTTCAGAATAATTTTAATGTTTTCTTACTAATTTTACTTTTGGATACTTCTACAGCTGTTTTTAACATTTCATCAGACTCTGCTGTTGTCTTTATATTCTTTTTTCCCCTTGGAGAAACTGAGGCACAGAGCAACGACATGACCTGGCTGGGATGATCTGACAAAATGTTGAAACCCATATTTTCCCAATCCTGAAAACCCAAAACTTGGGAGTTCCTAGCTGCTTTTTGGCAGGTGTGGGAGGGCAGGTAACAGCAAAAAACTGCAGAGTGGCTGTTAACTCCAATGCCTTCAGAAATAACCCTTTATGCCAGTGCCTGGCAGAGCAGCCCTCCTCACTCGTTAATGTGCTTGCTTAAAACCATTGCCCTTAAACTTCCACCAGTGCTGAAGTTAATGTACTGCCCTTTGCCACCTCGAGTGAGGCTGTGCTGAGGAGAGCTGTGCTGGGCTGATTCCTGTCAAGACTGTATAATCAGAGATGGGAAGAACTTGAGAAGTGGCTCTTAGGAGGTACCTCCCGGGCTGAGAGCAACTTCTTTTTATATTGGAAAAACACAGTGTTTTTCTACAAAGAAAGGAGAAAGTTGCCTGCAAAACTTCTACAACTTGAAAATTACTTCAGGCTCTCTGTGAAATCCCTACACTTTCACTGATGAGAGGATAAAATACCAGATATCTGCTCAGAATGAATGGGGGAAAGAGGGAGAAAAGCCACCTCCACTGCTCTAGCACAGAAACGCTTTTACTAAGGGCCAGTTTTACTTCAGCTTGAGGATGGATAAAATGCTGGTGTTGCCCCAGATCCTAAGAGCAGCTCCTAACCTATGATTAGAATGACTAATCTCACTTTCTCATCCACACCCTTCATCCTGCTAAGGATGGGTTTGCCAGCCAGTGTTTATCAGGCCAGCTCTGAGCCAGGCCTAAGCAGGTGCAGCTGAGCTGCCTCTTGCCTCCTCCTGAGACTTGCCCAGATCTGGCAGACACTGGGACAGTGATGGTGTTTTTGGCTGGGGTGAAGAGGTGCAGCCACCGTTGGAGCAGAGGAAGGGCATTGTTCCAGTGGCATAAGGAGCCCGACAACTGGGATAAAGCCCAGAGATCCCATTTAAAGCTGAAATTCAAATGGATCTTGTCTTCGTAGGGGTCTGATCTTAACCCCATACCACAAAACCACTGAACCCCAAGCATGTCCCAGTCCAGCCATGGTAGCAATGAGGTTGCTTGAGCAACATTCATGTTTTGGTATGGTGAGGAGAGCACGGGACTGAGCTTGGAGAGCCACATCTGCATGGGGGAGTGTTAGGATCCAGTTATTAAGGTTCTTTGGAAATCACTCTGCCCGAATTAAGGTGCAAACGAGACCATATACCAGTCAATAGTTAGGGTTTTATTTGATGGTAAATATGAGAGAGAGAGAGAAAGAGAGAAAGAAAGAAGTAGAAAATAGGTGGGGGGGACAGAAAGAGAGTGACGGGACAGGATAAGAAAAATATCACCACTCCGTGGATCCCAACGATGCTCCATTGATCCTCTCCAGCTGATCTTCTTGGTGGTGAAGGTCCCCCAAAAAGCATAGAATCTGATGGGTTTATATACCCTCGAGCCAGGTAGCAATGTCCAGGCCTGTCCCCCCGGGGGAGGGGGGCAGTCTCTTACAGCAGACTCTGGATCTGGTGCATCACGTGCAGTCCTGTGGTGCAAAGCCTCTGGGGAGCACTTTTGGGGGGTCTTTAATGGATTATGACTCCCCCTCAACTGCCTCTCATGTGAGAGTCTCGTGGATGTGGCCTGTGGGGTTGGGGGTTCCACAGCTGGGCCAGTTTGTGTAAAAAGGAGGATGGGTGTCCAGTGCCTCTGACCAGAGGTTACGTCAGTACACAAAACCTCCTGCCCCTCTCTCGGCTGGGGGTGGTCCGTGTAAATCTGGCTTCTGTGAGCTGTGCTCTACCCCCACCCCAAACTCAGCCGGGGATGATTGAACAATGGGTTTCCCTTTATCTAATCAGCAGTTTGACTTTCAGTTCAAAGTCCCAGTCTTCAGGAAGGTTTCTTTGGTTGTAGCTTCTTTATAATGAGCAAAACTTCATATCAATGTTTGAGGCATGAACTATTGTCAGTCTCTGACAGGGAGTCATGCTGCAGGTGATGTGCTAGGACTGGTCATTGGGAATGGGGAATGGGCTGCAGGTCAGGAAGGAGGATCCTGGAACAGCTTCCCAAGGGACTGGGAACTGGGAAAACAGTGGAGCACAGGCTGGCATTGTGCCATGCTGGCAAAGCTCTCTGGAGTGCCGGGGAATGGAGAAGCAGAGAATGATTTTGGCCAGGCTTCAGCATCTGCCTGAAGTGGTGTGCATGTGTGAGGGCTGGATAACCGAGGCTTTGGCAGGTGGAGGGATAAAAAGGAGCTTTTCCGTTGTGTTGCAAAACCTAAAATTTCATGAGGGAAAAATATGCATGAGTCAAATTAACCAGAGCATTTGCAGGAGGAAGGATTCAAATCCCTGAAAAAAACATAATTCAGGGGGTAACATGAAATTCCACATTTGCACTGAAAAAAATAATTCAGAATGTTTAACCCTGATTTCTTTAAAAGTCTCTTTGAATTTGATTCATTACTAAATGAAAAATGCCATTTTGAAACAATAAAGTTTCCCTCAAAAATAACTTCAAAATGAAACGCTGCAACATTTCCAAATATTTGTTTCCCTTTAAAGGGATTGAAATGCAGTGTGTCACACTTGCCTACAGCTTTGCCCTGACCTTTTTATTCAACCTAAATCATTTTCTCAATGTAACCTGAGCAGCTTTAGCTCCCTTGAAGTTATGCTTTCTGGATGAATTTACAATTTACTGAAAGAATATCTTTTCAGCTTTGCTTTAGTCTGAAGTATATTAGCAGAGCTGTTTTGGAGAAGGAAATACTCAGTTTTGTTCCTGCTGTTTAAACTGCTGATGGTCTCCATTAACAAAACATCACTTTCATAAGACATGGACCAATCTGAAAGTGCATAGAAGAGAAGACCTGAAAACAGAGCTGAGGAATAATAAAAGAAAAAAATTAACTGCACAGAAAGGCTACTTACATTTATGGGATCTTTTAAAATAGCATTTAGATGGAAAGCTGATTCCTCATTTTTGTCCAGGCTGGTATTTTTCTCAGGCTATCTCAAATTTCAGGAGTTAAGAGAAGAAAAAAAATGTCTTGCATTGCACCATATATGCCAAAGAAATGCAATACAATCTGATTTCACTTCTTTCTCTCATGCCTGAATGTGCTCATTTTTGCTTACAAAAGGAAAGACACAAAAGAATTGTAAGAAAAGGAATCAGATGGTGCCGCCCGATACTGTTTCACAGCTAAAACGTGAAAACAAGACCAGCTTCTTCTGCTGACACTCAGGTCTCAGAAAAAGGGTTATTATTCTTTTTAAAGGGAATTCTCTTAAAGGGAAATTGCACCCAGTTTAATCAAAAGCAGCATTTATTATAACTCAGCAGAGCAGCTGCCCCCCGCTGCCGAGAGCGCTGCTGGCAGAGGGAGGCTGCAGAGGCACCGTGCCTTCTGCCCAGCTCCCGAGCAGCATCAGCACCCCCATTCCCTCTCTGGGTCTCCTCCTGTGCTGCACTCTCTGCAGTGGACTCTGAGGAGGGACCTACTTGTTGGGGACTCATGGCTTAGCTTTCCCTTCCTTGGATGGTGCATGGCCTTGATTTAATATAATAAAATCTGTCCAGCACTGCCATTTGTGACTCCACCATGTGCCCTGTGCTGAATGGTGCACCTGAGGCAGCACGATGGAAGCAGCACATGGGCACACGAAGGCAGCAGTCACCCAGCAGCTGGTATCACCCCTCCTGCCAGGCGATCCAAACTCATCCCACCTCCAGCTCTCCACTCAGGATCTAGACCCAGCTTGAGAGAGACAGAGCGAGACAGCACATGGTGTGCTACAAAACCTGTACCAGGACCTCTGTTCCTCTCAGAGGTCTCAGTAATGAGGAAAACAAATATTGTTTTGAGGCTCACAATTGTTACATACATATAAACAATTTCACCTCCTCCTGTGTCCGAGTTTCGGGATATTTGGCACAGTGTATAAGCACAAATAGATTAACCCCCTGCCTCCCAGCAGATGATTTTCAAAGGACCAAATCTCTCACAGGGCACTTTAGGGAAGGTTTCTTTCCTCTTTCTCCCTTGCTACCGTCTCCTTTGCCGTCCAGAATTTCACAGCTTTCTGCATTGTTCAGGTCAGGATGAAGGCCAAGAGAAACTATGGTCCCAAAATCATCTAGTCTGAACGCCTTGTGCCTTTCTCATATGTTGGAAAAATAACGTCTTCGCACAAGTGGAAATGGAAGTGGAAGGAGAAACACTTGGAAATGATTGTTATTTTTAAGTTCTGCCTCAGCAAACAGCCACTTGCAGCACTTACTGTCTGTCACATCAGAAAAACCTACATCAGTTCCCCATAACCAAACACCAGCCGTGCTACCGAGTTCAGATAATGGAACCTGCCATCGCAGGCTCTCCTGTGGTTTCTGTCATGGATAAGTCTCCTGCTGGCATTCATCCTCAAATCTCGAGCAGAAGTTGAAAGAAAGGAAAACTTGCTGCAGAATGTTGCCAGCCACACCTGGCAGGTCCCACACCCAGGCCAAAGGGGCAGCTGCTCCTTCACTTCACAGAGCCAATTGCAGAGCACGGGACACCCTGGTGTGTCACTGCTGGCACATCCCCCCTGAAACCAAATACCCAATTGTAGCATTGTCCCAGCTGTCATGGAGAGGAGGCTGATCTACACTGCTGCTTCACATCGGCTTCCCAGCTTGCAGCTTTCAATGGGCCTCAGGAAAATCAGGGTCTGACTTGCCTCCTAAGCCTTGCACTCTCTCAGCTGAAAGGGAGCCCACCCCTCACATTTGTGCATCAAGCAAAGGCACAGTATCCTAATGGATCCAGAAAACTTGAAGTCTAGACTTTGCTCATCACTGCTGATGTGTTTTATAAACCTGGGTGAGTTACAGAGCTTATCTGAGAAACAGGACGAATTTGAAGGGTTACTTCCAGCCACTTCCATAAGCTCCCAGCTGAAAACCTGTCGATGAAAACATCTCGATGAATGGGGCTTTATGCAGCTTGTGGTTATCTGAATAATCCTTAATACCAGCTCCCTCTTCCTGCCTGATTTCTACTGTGGTTAAGAAGCCTAAAGTAGTAAGATTAAGAAGCCTAAAGTAGCAAGAAATACGCCCTAAAGCAGTCAGCTAAGGATCCGAACTTAATGGGAACATCTGCAAAGGACTGAGAGCTGGAAAATTAGCTTTGCAATATTGGCTGCTGTGTCTCAAGGCACAAAGGGATTGCTCCCAGACAGGAGGCAGCAAGAAGGAGCAAAACCATCATATCCTACTGCCCCAGATTGTAGGGTAAAACCCCATCCCAGTTTCAGCCATGGAGATTAGCACTATCCTGAAGTTGCTGTAACACATGCTGTGGACAGGCCTTGCTTTCCCCATCCCAGCAGACCTGGGAAAGACAAAAAAGTACCCCAGAGCCAGCTGTCTCCACTGTAAGCCCAGAGGAAAGGATCTGACTCTGAAATACGAGCCCCAATAGAACCACCCTTCTTTTCCACAAGGAGTAATGACAAGGTTCAACCCAGGCCAGCATCCTGCCTTCCTGCCTTTCCCTGTTATCACCTGCAGCAGGGCCTGAAAGCTCATTGAATACACCTGGGGCCATCCCACCAGCCCTTAGCCCTTCCGCCTCTGCTCTTCTCCCACAAAGGCGAGGAAAAACAGGATGAAGCAAAAGACACCCAAGGAAAATTCCTTGAAGTTTTTGGTACAAACCTGCAGGAACAGTAGATTGCCATGGTGAAGTGGGAACTTCTGAAAATGCAGATCAGAGGAAAATCCTGTCCTGAAGTTCAGGAGGGCAAGAGTTACACCAGCAATTTGAAAAAAACATTTATTTGCCCAGATGGTGCCTTGAACATAAACTGTCAAAGTCATTACTCAGACTTTATTGTCAGGGTTATGTTTTCCTTATTCCTTTTAATATTCCATATGCTGGTCATATAATAAATTTCTTTGTGTTCCTCTCCCCTTTTATTCTCTTTGTTTGTTCCATTCATGACTTATCACCTTCTGGTGGCAATTTAATTATCAGATCTATATTATTGGTATCTTTTTTTTTTTAATATAATAAAAGATTTCAGAACAAAACACTGCAAGTAATTCAATTTCCATCAGTGAGGAAGGAAGTTGGATGTATTCAATGAAAGGGAGGAGAGAAGCTGGCTGTAACACTTTTAATAAAAATATAATAGCACTTTGTACTTTTTAGCATCTTCTATTTGGAGAACCTTGTGGCTTCATAATCATTAATATTGCTTAACTTTTCCACTGCACTTTTCATCTATAGCTTTCCCAGCACTTTCTGAAGGTGAATCAGTATCAGCCTCCCTTTTTTTGCATCAAGGGAAACAATATGAAAGCCAATACAATCCAGCTGGACAGGGCATACTGTGGGGATGAGACCCTGGGCATCCTGGAGCCCTTTCCACTGGACCATGCTGTCCCTCAATATGAAGAGTTGCTCAACTTTTTCCATGAGAGATAAACAGCCCCATCTCCTTCTCAGATCTCCTTCTGTTGCCCACAAAAACTGAGGGTCCATCACTCTTCAGTCTTGGTCTGCTTTAGTGCATTCTGCCTTGCTCAATCCAAATGACACCGTGTATTCCTCTGGGCAGGACCTGCGCTCTGACTGGGGCGGGAGAGCTTCAGAAGGGTTTGCTAGGACAGGACATGAAAGCAACTCAACCCCAGCAGCCCTACAAAGACTCCCTGAAATGTCTCAGTTTGCTCCTTAATCACCTGGGATAGGTTCCTGGTTTTTCATTTTGTGTGAAAATTCAGTGTCTCTAGAAGCAAAGAATCCCAGATTTGATTGACCAAATCCCCGGTGACTTGAAGAAGGTGAGTAGGGGTCAATAGTTCTTGTCTGGTACAAGGCTATCAAGTTGCGTATTTGGCATAAAAACAGTGAAATGGTTCTTCAGTTCACATGGAGCTGAGCTGCAGAACATGGATACCGAGGATGTTGAAAGTTTATATGGATGCAAAAGAGAGAAATCCACAGAAGCAAAATCATCCAAGAGCTTTTAAGTACAGAGGTGCTGCCTTGGGCTCAGAAACCCTCCGAACAACAAACAATGTGGTGCAGTATTTGAAGGAGGGTAATTCTGTGTCCTCTATCCTGTTCCCTCGGCATCAGCACCAGAGGTGGGATGAGGGGCTCACATGGATCTCAGCAAGTGCCAGGCCAGGCAGCCTGGAGGCAAAAGGGTTGTTTGGTGGCCCAGATGTACTGTGTTTCATACCACACCTGAGTGACTCGGAGCCTCGATCTCAGGACACACCGTTTGATTGGAGAAACTCTGTATGCAAGGCAAGATCCACCTTTGGCAGGCAGGTCCCTGTGTCTGTGTAGTGGCTCCCTGACTTCTCCATGGGTAAGAGGATCCTCTAGATAGGGCCTATGGACCTATATCCTGAGCACGATCAATTGATTTTGTTATGCATTCTTTTCAATTTCCTTACTTCCTAGTAAAGTTCAAAATTACCAAGATTTAGTGTCTTCATATAATGTGTATGGTACTTCAAAGTGGCTATTTTGCCACCTCTAACTTCTTCCTAAAAAAGGTAGTTCTTGCTTTTCCTCTTCATAAAGACAGCTCTGCTCCTAAGGCTCCAAACACAGCAGTCAGAATGACAGAAGATGTTATTTTCTGATCAGTAAAGTGTTTAGAGAAAGAGCTTTCCTTATTTTGCTGCTTCTTTAAATATCAGTCAGTTTTCTTTTTCCATAGATCAAAGCTTTCATGTGGTATTTTTTTGTTTCTGCATTGTTTCTAAGGCCAGAAATTATTTAGAACACAATGGAGAAAAAGAAATCACCTTTTCATTCCCTTTTGCTTTTTAAATGAAACCACTGAAAGTATTTTCAGTTCCAAAATTATCACCCAAACTCAAAACACCCAGAAAAATGATGTTGGAAGAAAAAAATGGGGGAAAAAAGTAGATATATATCCATGAGACTAGCACGTGTGTAGCAGAATTATTTATTTCTTTATTTATTTACGTATTTTAATACTAGGGAATTATTGTATCTGCAAGCCAAAACAACAGCACTCCCCAATGCCACCTCCAGCTGTTCATCCCTTGTAAAATTACGAGCTGTTTCCAAGAGCTTGATTAGATTTTGTGATGGAACATCAGTGTACTATGCAGATATTGTTGATTGCTGCCGTGTTGTAAGGACTCCATGTGACAGAAGAATGCAGTTGTTGGCCTGGGCAGGAAGAATCCTCCTGGAGTGCACCCTAAGCACATGGCCATGCTTGGCTCAGAAAGGTGTGCGACCAGCCACGTTGGGGCCTTGTGGGAATGGCTTTGGCGTGCCTTTTCCAGCCCCAGCATTCCTGGAGCTGTAGGCTCTTTGACTGTCTAGAGCCTAATCCTAGGCCTAACCCCCAGCCTAAGCCTAATCCTCACCCTAACCCAGACCCATTACTATAGGTTTTCCAGTTCAGAAAGATGTAAGAGCAGCCATGTTAGGGCCTTGCTGGAATGGCCTTGGCGTGCCTTTTCCAGCTCTAGTGCTCCTGAAGCTGTAGGCTCTTTGACTGTCTAGAGCCCAACCCCATGCCTAAGCCTCAGCCTAAACCCAACCCTAACCCCAACCACTACCCCTAAGCACTGTCGTAACCACTCCCCTAACCACTACACTATCCCTGCCCCTTACCAGGTGTCACTGAGCTGAAATGTCCATCCTGACTTAATATCCACTCCAAGTCCTTTTGGGGAACACCAGCAACAGGCTTACAAAAGCAAGATGAAATAGTTTTAAACAAACCAGTGCATTAGTGGGAGAATTCAGTATCTTCCCAACAAGTTCTCCACAGAGCTCCAAAAGGCATCTGGCACTGAAGGCAACTGCAGTGCTCGTGTCCTGTGAGGAATTCTGCTGAGCTCGAGGTAGGTGCTGCAGGCTGGCAGCAGTCCAAAACATCTGGCCTCACACTTTAGGCTGTGATGTAGAAGTTACACCCTGGAAAGTTTTGCTGTTAGAAGTCTCCTAGCAGGTATCATGAAAAGAACAATTTTATGTCACCTAATCTGAATTCAAATTTCTTAGTTATAATTTTATATCTGCTTCTCCCCGAAGGAAAGACTCAATTATTTATAGAGGTCTAGAAAAGACCATGGCTTTTCCATGGACAGAACATGCAGCCGCATCATCAGTCCTGGATAGGCTGTCCAAAGCAACTGAAGTTAGATATTGCCAGATTCTGCTAGCTGAAGGCATTAGCACAAGTACTCCACCCTCCACACATGCTTGAAATAGAGAAAGAAGTGCAGATGACATGAATTATGCAGCCACTAACTAACAAAGCATGTTTCATTTCTGAGTTTGTGGTTTTAAATATCTTCATGCCATAGAGATCTCAAACCACTAAGTATCACAAGACTTGTAAGACAAAAGCCTTAAAATGTCTGCTAAGGACTCACAATAAAGGACATTAAAACTTAAATAGGAAATTGGAAAAGCAGTGGGATTATTAATTGCTACCTTGTAAGCAAAGCTGTCTGTAGTATTAGGACCTTTTGTGGCTTGACATTTCTAGACTTGGTAAATTAGAGCCATAAAAGAAATTGGCCTCTTTAGACACAGGTAAAATCAGGTGTAATACCAAGGGTTACTAGTTAGTTCACAGTCCTTCAGCATATTGCAGATAAAAAACCCTGAGGCCTGTGCTTCCATCCCCATTTTGGCTAATCAGGAGACATCCCCATGTGAGGCACAAGTTGCCACAGCTCTCCCAGGGAGCAGGTGATGCTGCGTTACCAGGTCAAAGAACTCACGCAGCAAGTAGGGAAATGATGGCTTTATCCTCTCTTTTCCTTTCAGATGATTTACATCCATAGGAGTGCAAGGAGCAATCAGCCCCTCTCTCTCACCTGTCAAACCGTAAAGAGTCTAATCCAAATCACTGTTAATATTTCACTCGAGTTCAGTAGATTTTGGAGCCAGCCCCAGGCTCAGACTTAGCATGTCTTTTTGGAAGCTCAGTATCTGATTTTTATTAAGATGTGAGAGGCTCCTGTGAAGCAGAAGCCTTAGGAATCCTGTTGAAATGAGACTTGAAGCAGTGAAAGGAAGAAAAAGTGGATTGTTTGGGCTGCATCTTGCCCTATGCTCAGGAAACTCAGCACTGCTCCAAGAACAGAGGGAAGATATGGGAGTGATGTACTACAGTGCCTGAAGATGTTTTAACATGACATCTTTCAGCCTGCAGTTCCCAGTGCAAGCAGCACACGGGAACTTGCTGTTTTCTGGGATCTTGGTTGGGGATAAACTCTGATGCTGTGCATATCCTCCAGACACTTTGCACTTGTTCTAAACTGTGGTGGTGGAGCATCCTCTGCTCTGCCTCATTTTTTAGACTGCACAGGGCATACGGGAGTCAATGGCATTGGGTGGTGGAAGCTGTTTTCTCATCCCTTTCTTACACTGTGTGTAACTTGGCTTGAACCAGGGAGTTACCTGAAGGAGTAGGAAGCAGATAAGAAGAATCCTCAGCCACCTCCTTTCTTAGTCTCCACTTCTTCCCACCATGGGAAGGGACTGGCAAGCCAAATGTTGTGTCAGGCACCAGAGTGCCTCACACAGGTTGGGGATACATGGTGTTTCCTGTACCAAATGATTGAAGCTCTCCCAGTTCTCATTGATGCTTGTAGTTGTTCTTCATTGCCACTCGGTTTTGCACCTCTGTGGTTTCCCACTGCTGCTGGTGGGATGTAAAACCCAATAGGTCTAGGCCAAATAGAAGCACACCTCGTTAAAATGCAGTATTTTTGCGAATTAATAATAACAGCAGATTACAGAGTTCATGTGCATTTCCAAGACTTTCTTTTTAATAGCTTTTGTTGATATGGCTTGATATTACTGACTAAAGAAATGTAGCATCCTAGAAAATTCAGTCTGGACTGCTGGCTATAACTTTGACCACTGCACTGGTAGGGTCTATCCATAGCTCTTCGGTCTTTCACCATCAGCCTCGAGTTTGCTCCAAGGTGGTGTGAGCTGTTTTGGAGTCTGTAATGAGTGGTGGCATGTGAACTCAACCTAACAAGGATCCTTCCTGAGCCAGAAGAATTACTGTTATCAGAGTGGTCAGAAACAATGACCCTTGTCCTTATATAGACCCTTAGAAAAATCCATTAGTATCCTCAGAATAGGCTGGAGAGACACATGAAGAGCTTGCTTAAGCTTAGTGAAGTCACAATAGTGGGATGCCAGGATGTAACCCTCATGCCATGATCATTTTAACGTGGGGAGGACCCCGAATTCTGAGTGTGCCCAGGCAAAGGGGCAGCGCTCTCCCACGGGCACTCTTTGGGCTGCACAGGTGGGTGCCAAAGTGAGGAGCAGAGACCAGTGCTGTGTTTCCTCTGACAGAAGGATTAACAAAGAGTCTGTCAGTAGGAGCCTGGGAGTGAGAGATCCCCATAATGGCAGAGCAAGTGAATAGCATGTGTTTAAAGAGCCCATAATCCTATATTTACACAACAGTCCTTAATGGCTCATTCAGAGCCATTGCAAAGAACCAAGTAAATAGTGTGGTTAGAAAGTCTGTTACTTTATATTTACTCACTAGACCGTCTGCTGTGGGAGCTGTGAATGTCATGGAGAGCTAAAAGGAGCATTCTTTTGATTTTTTTTTTCTTTTNGCTAACTAATAATGATACTGAAAACCACTTTCAATAGGAACTATACCTTCACTTTGCACCAGTGGAGAACAACCATTAGCACACTTTGTCAAGGAAAGGGATGCATTTATCATCACCTGGAGTCTTTTCATAGAGGCTGGATGTGCTCTAAAAGATACGCTCTTAGTCAACAAGACGTTATTGAACTCAATAGCACTCACCTGTGTGGCGGGAAAAATTCATTCCTGTCACTGCAAGAACTTCTGGGAAGGCATAAAATGGTCTGTTTTACACATATTTTATACAAATAGTCTCTTCTGGCTTTAAAATATGCTACATGTGAGACTGGACACTAAATTTATTATCTCAAATGTTTATTCATGTAAACAATCAAATCTGCATTAAAGTCAAAATTGTACACACAAATCAGAGTGAAGCAGACAGCTGATTAGCATGTGAAATGAAGGTGACATTAAATATTTGGAGATTTGCATAGCAAATAATTATAAATCCAAAGTTAGTGGTGAGTTATGAAATGGACTGTTAAGATCTAACGAAGTCCACTTAAATAAGAAAAATTCACAGAAGCAGCCTGGTATCTTAGATCCCTGAAACATTATTCAAGATCCTATCTGAACCTTAATTAACTGATCCTCAAAATTCCCATGAGGCAACAGCAAGCACTGGAATGGAGTAAATAATTAATAAGTAATCATTTATGCAATGAATTTTTCTTCTTGTTTGTGATTGTCTACAGAGATCATTAAATCTATTTATAATACACGACTCACAATTTTGTCAATAGTACTTCGCTTGCAAATAGTTTAAAATTCGCAACTAGAAGGAAGAACAGAGGAATCCTGCATGTTTACTGCTGTTTCCTGACTAATTACAAAAGCCATGAGATCAGCAAGGGATGACTGTGAATTTGGAATCAAATATTTAATAACCAAATGTGTAATTTTTAATTTCTCTTCAGTAAAATAATTAAGACCTACTATTTAAGGAAGAAGGTGCTTCATCCTAATGTGAGAGGAAATGACAAAATGTAGTTCAGGCAGTACCAGTGTGTGGTCACACATCCCTCAGAGTGCCCGGGGTGGGTGACATCTAGAGTGGCTGCAACCATATGGGAGAAGGGGATAAGGCTGGAGCCTTCCTGAACCTTCACATGTTAGGGGACCTAAAACTTAAAGCCACTCCTGCTACATCAATCTCACCTTCTTCAAAGAGATCTGATGAAACTTCACTCTGATGTAATCTGCTGTTTCCTGCCTCCAAGCACTCATGCTGCCGAAGTCTGAGAAATAAATTGTGCCAGGGGACTAAAGGGAAATAGATCAAGAACATGTCAAATTGACATTGCCTATCAAAATGGAATGAGTTTTGGAGAGCAAAAAATATAATGTGGAAAATCCAGTTTAGGTAACCAAATTATTGATGACTGGGGAGATGGAGGCACAGGCCAGCCGTGAGGAGCCAGAAATAGCAACCAGGACTTCCTGTCGAAAAAAAAGTTTGTAAGACTTCATCCACTGCAAGAAGGGCAAGGCTATGCCCCTCTCTGCACAACAAAACCTCAGCAGTATCGCTGGTATTTTCCCAGGGTACTCTTCACAGACAGCAGAACCTTTTCTACGGCAAAAGTGCATTTCTGCATTGACTTTTGTAGCACATTAACACAGCAGAATGGCTGTAAGTACATACAGAGCCTGTGATATTGGATATTGGAGTTTGGATAGCACCCCCTCCTCCTCTTTGCTGTAGCATTCAACCCTGTTTTTCCTCACTCCACATCTGCAACCCCAGCTCTAAGGAATCATTTCAGTCTGCACCAGGACTGTGAGCAGGGCTGTGTGTATTTGTGTAAGGACAGCAACCCCTATCCCTAATTTGTGCCTTGCCATTCTTAAAAGATTTTCTCATAACACTAGAGGGAATGAGACTAGAACAGCTGTTCTGAAGCATTTTTTTTCAGTATATCCTTTTTCTTCTGCTGCTTTGTCTTTTGCCCCTGAGCTGACATCAAAGGTCTCATCTGTAAGTGCAGCCAAAATGTCTCCATCATTCCTGACCAGGCTCAGGGGCAAGTGGACACCCACATGAGAGGATGTGCATGAGTAAAACCTGGAGTGAATCCTCTGAGTCCATGGGTCCTGGTGCCTTAATCTTATTTCCCTGGGTTTTTTTAGTACTGTCAAGATATTGACTCAATCACACCTGGGGTTTTTCACCCAGTTTCTTTAGCTAATTAAATGTTGTAAGATGCCACGATGAAAATTATATAGACACAAGCAATTTTTATGAATTGGTAGCATTAATTTAAACTTGATTCCAGCAGAGCATGCCATGATGTTTCAGGCTATTAGCCCATCACTAATACAGACTATAGAATAGTTAATATCAGTCCATTCAAATCCAAGACATATTTTGATTTGCTGAATAGCTTTAATTCTCCCAAAGCTGATCAAATAATAATAACAACAGTAACAATAACAATAAAGGCAATTCCAGTGTGATTGGCTAATCTGATGGTTTTGCTCCCAGTTTATTTTTAATTTCTGGCAGCAGTGATATTGGAAATTAAAAAGCTCTCTTGACACTCGAGTGACTCGAATCTCAGACCAGATGAAATGAGGTGACTGAAGCAGCTCTGGGCCTTTTATTCTCTCCCATCATTATCACGGCTAATAAGAAGAAACTGTGAGGCTGCCCAGCAGTGAAGGCTGAGGACTTCCTCCCCCCACCCTTTCTTTCCTTTTTGTGCCATCCAAGATAAAGTACTAATTATCAGGACAGCTCAAGCTCATTTGTAGGAGGAAAGGAATTGAATGCTGCTTCAGTGAAAAGACTTAGCTCCTGTGTGCCCTTGGGCAGGAATTGTGGTACTTTGGTGATTTAAGCAATCCAAATTAAAACACCTTGAAGTGACAGGCAGACATCCCAACGGGCTTGCTCCTAGGACCTCTGTTCTAGCTCTTGTTGCAAGGTGCAACAGAAAAAACCAACTATTTCACCCAGGTCACTGTGTAGGGACAGGTCTTCCAGATAAAAACTCGGGCCCTTCTCTGATTTGGACAGTCAAGATGGAAACCTCTGAAGCATAAGTTTACCCTGGGACACAGGGAGGTGTGGACTGGAAATTCACACACTATTTGATAGCAAATGATTTGTGTGAAAGAGCAATTGGATTGAAAGTCTGGGGATGAATAAGACTTTGGCCTGGTTCTGTCTGGAAAGGGCATAGTGTGATGGTCTTGTCACTGCTGTGACGACACAGGACGCATAGAATGGTGCAGGCTGACCCGGTCTACATCACTGTGGGTGTTTGTCCCACCTCTTTTAGAAGACCCCCAGTGATGGGGACTCTGCAGACTGCCTGGCATTTTCTTCCTTATCTAAAGTCACCTACACTGTGACAGGAGCAGGAATGCCAGAAAGAGGACTGTGATTTTGCAATGGGCTCAGCATCAAGCAAAAATCACCCCCAGATCACTGATGTGCTCACTCTGGAGCTGCTGAGGGAGGCCACAGTGGGAATACAGGATGAGGGGTTGTGAGAGGAGCCCCAAAACCCTCCCTGGTGCAAGAATGATGCAACACCCCCTCTGCTTCAGGGGCGAAGGTCCTGCTGTGTTCTGCTTATCCAGGCAGCAGGCACTGAGCGTACAGAAGGAGTGTTTGGGCCAAAGGTCTGTCAAATCCAGGAACTAATTATTTTGAAATAAAACACAGTGTTTTCATTGCTGGTGTTAAAGTGCTTTATCAGCAGGAATCTGTGTCTGCCATGTTCCAGATAAATGCTGGGAGAGGAGCAGAGCACTGTGCTCACAGGCTGCCCCATCATCTGTTTTGTTAATGGCTCCGTCGCTTGCCTGCCTGGAGAAGGTGATTCTCACCATGCATCATGAGGATGGCTGAATGTGCCTTACAGGCCTGGGTCCCAGAGGAGAGCCATTCCTCCTTCCCACTCCTGCACCAGTGCCCCAGCAGAGAAAAAATTCAGCTCTGCCACTTCTACCCATGAGTGGAAAAAGCAATGTGTGATTTTGCTGGTTGCTCCAAACAACCACCACTGCTGAGGGCAGGAATGGGACAAGTCGGGAGGGATACTTTTGCAGACCATCCCCCCCATCGGGTTGCTTGGGGCTCCCCAGGACAGTGGCACAGTTTTTCTTGTGTTATAGGCATTTAATACTTCCTTCTCCATTAGATGTCCATTAGCATGCTTCACCTTCACTAATCCCACGAGTGTTTTGGAGTGGTGCTTCACACTGGGAGACATTTGCTGTCTTTTATCCCAAGCAAAACTAAAGCAGGAGATGAGGAGGGTGTTTCCCTTGCCAGGGCTGTCTGGGAGCCCTCTCGTGTCTGAGGGGTTGGAAATCCCAGGGAAGGCTTGCTGGCTGTGGTGGTAGCTCCCATGTCTGCCAGAGGACAAGGTGGTATATAAATTTCAGGCTAATGGAGGTGGGTGTTAAATATTTGCTGTACTTGAGCAGGAGAGCCTTTGTCACTAATTAGCAGGAGATGTTAAAGGAGATGGGATGTGTTTAAACCTCATTGTTTGCCGTTAAAGCACAGATTCTTTTACTTCTCTTCTGGGCTAAGCAGCTAATACATTTCGAGCAATAGCAGAAGGGCTTGGTGGATTAATCACTGTCCTTGGAAATAAAAAATGATTTAATTTAATACATGCAAATGTTAGGCAAGAGATAGAAGCAAGCGGTCACTGGATTGTGAGCCAGATCAGAGTTCGGGGTCTGGTCTCTGCATGCAAACAGATTCTTCAGACTCAGCTCTGACCGGAGGGAGAGCAGAGCTGGGGGATGTGCCAGGCAGGGGTGCCTTGGGCATCTTCACTGGTGCCTTCGTGGCAGCTGTAAGTCCTCCCTGCAGCACCTGCCATCCATCCTCAGGGTGTCCAGCACTGGGGAAAACGTTAGGTCCTTCAGGCTTAAAGAAAAGCTTGGTGACTGCAGAGACTTCTCCACCCATTTCTCACCACCTCAATCCTTCCAACACGTGTGATTTGTATGGCCCTTGGCAGCCGGGTAGATGGGTGAGCAGACAATGCTAACTGTACCATTAACTACAGCTCAGTAACTGTAAGGATTCCTCGGCCCTTTCCCTGCTGCTAAAAGTACAGCAGAGAAAGGCATAAAACACTGCAGAGCGTTTCTTCCCAGCTTGGATGCCTGTGGTGCCATCCAGCCTGGCACCAGGAGCAGCACGGGGCACCCGTCTGCATCAAACCCCACCTGCAAGAGCCTGGTGGCTGTGACTCAACAAGCCCTTTGCCCAGGGAACTGGGGAGGCTCTGGGAATGCAGAAGGCTGTCAGCCTTTGCTGTTCCACACTCCTCTTTTCAGGCTCCACAAGGAAACATTGTGCAGTGACACCCTTATTTGCCCTGGATTAATCAGATTAATTACTCCAATGAGAAATTTCCCCTAGCAAGTCATTTTCCCGTTCAGTGCACTTTGTAAATATGAACTGTCTCTTCCAAAATCTTCCTGTGAATGAACAGAAAACCTTGTTTTTCCAGAAAGGAAAGTTGTCGCAGTCTGCGACAAGTAGATGGATCATTCCTGAGGAGACCGGCTCAGCGTTCCCCCCGCAAACGTCCTCCGGTCCGCGGGCTGGGAACGGAGCAGGCTCCTTCGGGGGCAGCGACGACGGAGGAACAGGAACGAGAGGGACTCTCGGCGTGGGGTTCCAAGGCAAGCTTTATTATGGTGGAGGCATGGTCCCGGGGCCACCACGCCTCGGATACCACCACGGTCCGAGAGCCGGCCAGAAGGGCTTCGACCCCGCGGAGGTTACGCTACATATACCGAGAGGGAGGGGTCACACCATGGGGTGATCGGGTACTAACCAAGGAGGGTGGATCAGGAGACAACGGGGAGCCAATAGGAGCTTAGGCACCACGGTGTGGGCTCCGCCTCGACCACACCGTGACGCCGAGTTGCTCTGGAATGGTCCCAATACGCCAAGGGCCATTCCTCCACACCTGCCCCTTTTTTGTACAGTAAATTAAAAACTACGAAGCAGGGAAAACACAACGCGTAGGGAGGGGGTGCCTTGGAGTGGCATCGCTCGTCGTTCCTTGCTGTCTCTTGCGTCGGGCCGCTGCGCTCGCTTCCGCTGGGGGGAAGAGGGGTGGGGTCCGCAATAGGAGGGGTTTCCGACGGGTGGGAGGGGGAAACCCGACGCGGACACTCCCACGACGCGGGGGGAGAACCCCGACGCAAAAGGAGGGGGGTTCCCGAATGAAGGGAAAGGGAAACCGCAGGTGATTACTTGCAGCAAAGAACGACTAGGCGAGATAAGATGGCGGGGGCTGCCACTCGGCCGGCGCCACCTTAAAAGTAATCAAAAATAGTTAAAGCAATAAAACCGGGAAAAGGGGTATGGGAGAGAGGTTTGAGGGAAGGTCCAGAGCAGGGGGGCACAGACCGTCATCCCGCGCACCAGTTCTCCCTCCATCCGAGTGCCAGCTCTCATTATGGGATAGGGAACTGTCTCTCCGGGGGTCCACCAGTGAGCGGCTCAGCCCTGCCTGCTGCACTAGTGACTCCGCGGAGGGGGTAGAGGTTCTAGGGTTTTCTGTCTCTGGAAGTCTCCTGGTGGGCGGCTGCCAGGGACGGCTCTGGCAGTCTCCTGATGGGCGGACTGCCAGGGACGGACTCTCCGGGTAGGGGGTCCCCGACTCCCCTAACTTCCTCTCCGTGGTCGCCCCCCGCCTGCCCCCACCAGAGACCCCAGGTGGATGGGGTCCTTTCTCTGGAGGTCACCTGGTGAGCCCGCCACAGAAAGTGAGGCATAGGAAAAGGTAAATGACATGCCTGCCCAGAGCATGGGGAAGTGTGTATAAATGAAAGAAGAACAATTTTATCAACACTTTTATGGGAATTTGAAAATTATAATTACAGTAGGTGATGGGGCATATTTTTTCAATGCAGTGTGTGAAAGAGCAATTTTAAAACATTCTCTGCCTCAAGTGTTTTCTGGCAGAGGAGGGAAGCCCTGAACAGCACATCTAATTCTCTGCACAAACCTGTTTTTCTCAGTTGTGTCTTGCAGATCCATTAGAAATAGTCCATGAACTCCCATAGATCCCTGCTGCAGAGATTAGGGAACACTGTAGATAGAACATTTGCATCCTAGTGAAAAAGAAGATGTTAGAAAAATTGGTTTTAATCCAATGCAGAACTGGAAAACATCTGATTTCCTAGCTGTCCACCAAGCAGAATGCCCAGCCAATTTTTTTTTTAATTTAAATTTTATATTACAATATTAAGAGGAAACATTGTGCCAAAAATATAAAGACATGTTTCTATTAGTGCTAAGCAGCAACTACTCCTGGGATTTTACTGATGGGATGCAAAAAAGAATGGCAGAATATTTCCAGCAGCACATCTGTGGAAACAGGGTCTATTGGCATAGGTTATTAGTCTAGTTTTTTTTTATGTATTTCTATATGGGAATATAGAAGGCATGCAGACATGAAATTTACAGAAAAAAACCCCCAGAAATAAAAACTTCCACATGTGTTACAAGGACCAAAAATTTCAAGACTTAAAAATTTCCCAAACAGAAGTTTTTCTTTCACCACAATTCACATTTTGCCTGGAAGAAGATGCTGACATTTCATGGATACCAAGAAATTTTGGGTTTGACTGAATAGTGTTTTTTGATAGAAAACAATATTGGTAGAGAGGTTCTATGCAGGTCCAATCCCAAATCAACATTTGCAGCCCACAGTGACAGGCAGCCTATAATGGCTTAAATAAAGACATGAATTTTCTAGAAGTTTAGCTATAGAAAGGTTGAAGAAGGCACCACAAAGCCTGGTGTGGCCTTGTTTGCCTACGAGAAGCACAGATGGGTTAAAAGAAAGCACCAGGTCAGGGATTCAGGAGGGTCAGCTCAGCAGTGCCAGCATCCCACCAGGGTTTGATATTCAACCAGACTCAAACTGTGCAAAACAGACGGTGTGAAGGTCAAGGCAGTCAGGATCAGCGGGGTCAGGATCAGCGGGACCAGGATCAGCATGAGTAAACCTTGCAGGCAACCTTACCCCAGGTAAAGCCTGCCCTGCCCCCAGGGCTAATTCCCAATGCCCCTGCAACAGCGGATATCGGGGCTGTGAGTGTTCACAGGGGGTCACCCGGGAGGGAACGGGGTGGGATGAAGAGGCAGTCCAGCACTCATATATGTCAGGAGAGGTAAAATCCTGGGCTGTAATCCCCAGTGGGTAAAAGTCTAACTGGTGAGTACACTGAGTTGTTAAAGATACCTGGGCTGTGTATTGCAAAACCAAGGAAGGATTGGGAGAAACATATGCACCCAATTTTATGTTCTCACAGAATCATAGAATCATTTCGATTGGGAAAGACCATTTAGGTTATGGATGCTAAAAAGCTTTAGCAGAGAAGTTTCAGCTCTCAGCAGCAGTTTGTGAGAGCTCTGTTCTTTCTCATGCGAAACTGTGCAAAACATGATAAAGTTTTCTGTAAACAGACTTTGCTAATATTGCACCTGCAAATATAATTAGAATTGTTGTGATACCGACTAGAGAAATGAATGATGTGTGAATTGACCAATCACCCTGATAGGTAGTTAGCTAGAGGTCCAATACCTCGCCATTTAAGAAAACACTAAAAAGAACTAAACACATAAAAACCCGTCTTTTATTAATTAAATAATTCATTCCTTTCTGCTGACCACACTCGTGTCTCTGAGTCCTTCATTGCCCTCCAACACCGCCGACAGTGACATTAAGTCATTGAGTCCAACCATTAATCCAGCACTGCCCAGTCCAGCACTAACCCATGACCCTCAATGCCAGATCTATACAGCTTTTAAACCCCTCCAGAGATGGTGACTCCACCACTTCCCTGGGCAGGCTTTTCCAATGTTTGACAACCTTTTTTCCTAATATCCAATGTAAACTTCCCCTCCCATCAGTATTTATTTCTCCTTTCCAAGGACTTTGATCTTGCCTCTTATTCCTAAGATAAACACAGGAAATTTTATACGAGGCTTGTGCCTGCTATTTTCGCCGGATTTAGGGAACATTGCTGTGCTCTTCACCCCTGGGAGCCCTCCATTTGCAGGAGAGCTGGGAGAACTTGTTTCCCAAGGCAGTGCTGAAATGAGGATCTTCTGGATGAGCCACAAAGCAGCTTACTCCAGATGAGCCAGGAGGAGCTGAGCGGAAGTGTTTCCCAGCTGGAAGTCTCTCTTACCAACTATTACAACAGCAGGGTTATCTTTGCTGCTGAAAGGAGATGTTACTGTGAGCTATGACAAACTCATTGAGCTTTGCAACAACACTGGCAAACTAACGGCAATGAATTTAGAAAGGATGCTTGGGGAATGCTAAGCCAGTCCCTTCCTCTGCCTTTGGTTTTGCACCACTCATTAAGCCTTGCTCTAAGGCATGAAGCAGGAGCTGGGATTGAGGACCTGTGCACATACAAGCACATCTTTTATCTTTGTAGGGTTGCTCACAAGGGTATGGCCATGGGGAGGTGCTTTGTTTTAGTGAAGAATACAGAATACTGAGTTGATTGGAATTGAAAGATGGGACAAGAGGCTCCACTAGCATTTTCCTGAATTCATCAGAGAACCATATCAACAGGCGTGTGAAATCCCCAGCATTTTGCAGCAAATCAGCCCACTAATGAGAAAACACACACGTGGCCAAAGGAGTGATTGCAGCTCAAGTTTCTTGGCTTTGAAACTGCCTTTCAAGCTATGTGAAGGAAGAGTTGTGGTTAGCAGAAATGCTACAGCTACTTCACCAACACTCTCCCAAATCTCCAAGCCAGAGACCAGCCCTTTACTTGAACAAAAGTCACTAGAGTGGTGTCACCACTGGTCTAGGGCAGTTAAAGAGTAAATTTATGCTCAGAGACTTTAGAGGAGACCTGGCAAGGGCACTGCCAGGCTCAAGAGCTATTCAGGTGCCTACACACAGACATCATGGACAACACATGGGGTCAGAGATGCCTGGCAGTGGTGGGTGGAAGTGATATTGGGAGCCCTTGGCAGCTGGGGGCAAGGTGGGATGCCTGAAGCTCATCCCTTGAAATGTCACTGTGTTTCACAACCTACCTTGTTCACCAGATAACTCAAAACTTCTGTGGGAAGCTCTATGCCCTCAGCAGGGAGTGCTCTGGTTTGCTGGAAAGCACCAGCAAGGACATGCTTTGCTCCTGACACATCCCCTTCAACAGGAATAGGAGAAGGCAGGCCAAAGTCTAGCCTGCAGCTGGTACCATCCAGAAAAAAACCAAAAAAAATTTAAAATAAAAGCAAATCCACAATGGCAAGGTGAACTGTAGGAGTTGGAGAATCAACAGAGCATCTCCATTGCTGTAAATCTTGCAATAGCTGCAACTGTCCCAGAAATTTATTTTGTTCCTTTCACGATGACTTTTTCAGAGGAAAATTGAGGACCTTATTGTTATTTATTATGATCATAGCTAGTTCTTCAGAGATTTCCTTAATTAGCATCATTAGACACACAGCTTAATCTTAAAATCCTGAGCTTGTCAGCATGACAAATTAAAACTTTGGTTTTTTTCCTCCCTTCTATATGCCAGGTTGGAGAGTGTATGAGGGAAAACTGGGGGTCTCCTGACAGTTTCAGCGAGTGTGGGAATCTGTCTTCAATCTTTGATGACTGGAGCAGCATATGCAGAGTGGATGAGTGAGAGGAGTCAGTTCCATGGCAGAGAGGGAAACCAAGGGTCATTGCATTTAAATGCAGACCTATCCTTTTTCACACCAGATGAGCTGAGCATACAGCCTGCTTCCTCCCCCCCAGCAAGAGATTTCTCAAACCCCCCCAGGAAAAATGGGGAAAAAAACCCGCTGCAGCTAATGAACACCAAATCCTAGCAGAAAGAAACTCTACAGAAGTATCTGTGACATCCACATTAATAGCAAAGGAGTTAGTTGTGATTGATGCTATTCCAGCGAACACTAAAGGAATTAATAATGATTAGGGCCATTATTTTAAAGCATTACCCCCCCAAAAAACCCAAAGGGAAAACAATTAGATGTCTTCAGTGGTTATCTTTCACAGTATACTTACTGCAGTGATCAGACACGATATTATGCCTATTAATCAGCAAAATGATGGAAAAGGATGTAACTCGTGTATATCCACGAGACAGTCCTTAGCAGCACATACCTTATTTGCTAGTCTACTTATGAGTCTGCTGCTGGCACAGAGAAATAAGTTTTTTGTTTTCATAGCAGTAGAAGGTGCCTCATGAGCTTGGAAATAGGTGGAAGAGTTGTTCATTAAAATGAAGAAAACAAATAAAACCACCCACTCTTAGGGATTTTGCATTCATAGATCATATGACCCTGCTTACCCCCGCTGGGTCTGAGGGAGGGTTTTGGCTTGTGTGTTCCAAGCCCTGTAAGATCAGTTCTTTATCAGCAGTGAAAAGTTGTGATGAGCCTTATCACTATATTGCAGGTGAGGAAACTGAGGCTCTGAGACATCACGAGATTTTCCTGAGGTCACACACTAATCAGTACAGAGCCAGAGGGAAATCCTGATTTTTGGCACTCTGCATTAAGCACTGAGTTAATAATCTCTCTTTTGTCCGTCTGTGGTGCGTTGATTCACTTCTATCATCAATGGGTCACGACCCAACGTCATTGCTCATCTGTGTCATGGTCTTGCAATGCAAAGTGAGCTTTTAGTAATTCATCTGAGCCTAATGGGCGGGTTGAGACACAGACGCCAGCTGGGAGAGGGCTGGGGGGTGCAGCCCCTGTCCCAGACTCCCCACCCCTGCAGGAGATTCCTGCACTGAGAGCAGGCCAGCCCCAGCTGCTGAGGAAGGCAGGCAGTGCCTTCTCGTGCTTGGCAGCACCAGCGGGTGCAGGATCATGCCCAGCTCAGGCCTGGCTGAAGCTATTGTTTCATATGGTTTATATTCCTTCTGTGGGCTGACCAGGGCAGGTTGGGAGGAAAGATGGTGGAAAAGTAGGATTAGCTAGTAATGTGATGTATCTGCATTTTCTCAGGCAGGGGCAGATGAGATTTTGCTATATCTAAAGCCACAACATGCCAGAAGCTGAATAATCACACCAGCATCTCTATGCTCTTCCAGGGGCCAGTTATGGTCACTGCACCCGTATCATAGCTGAAGAGAGGACAGGAGGCAAGCTTGAACACAAGTCAATGACAAAACAGCACCAACCCTTGGGATCATTTTCTTTTCCAAGTTAAATTTCAGCTGTTATTAAATTCTTCCAGACCACATAGACTTGGCTTCCATTTTCCTTTTGAAAAGTGATCTAAATTTTCCAGCCAATTCTCTGTACCCCTCAGTCCCAACTTTGATGATTAACATCCCCAAGCGGGGCTGAGAATCCAAATAGGAGCCTGTAATCAAATCCCTCATTGATTCCCGTGATACAGGATCAGAAGCACAATGATGAAGCAATCCTAATTTTGCAGCCAGAGCCAAATGCCAATTAGATCCTCAGCGGGTGTAAACTGAGTTGGCATTGTTCTCCCTGGAAGAGATAAAGCTGATTTACACCCGGGTGAAGATCTGCCTTGCCAGCCCTTCCTGTCCTGAACTGAGCTCCTGCTCCCACAGTGGCCCAGTGGCACGGAGGAAAGTGGGTAAAAGTGTTTTTCCATGACCATGGACGTCCATGTGTCTGGAGTAAATGGAAAATAATCTGCTTTCCCTGTGCCTATCAGTGGAAGTAAGGACACTCCTTGTTTTAAAGGCCATTTTAGGCTGCCAGGAAGCACTAAAATTCAGCAGTGGAAATAATCTCTCCATACCTGCCCTTATTTCCAGCCTGGCAACCCCCCTGCCCTGGAGGTCTTTGGGAGATGGAGCAAGTCAGGCTCCCACACCCTTCTCCCTTGGGGAACACACTCCTGGCTCATGGCAGCAACTCTGGTTCTTCACAGCTTCTTCCAGAGCATCACAGCACAGCCCTGCAATGCAGGACATCCCCCCGCCTTTCCCAGCTGCTCGTCAGTTGTCACTTAGCCCTTTCCTTCTGTATCTGGGCTTAGCATTGCTTTCAGAGACAAAATCCTTGTGATTCCACTACCACGGAAATCAAAGCAGGCAAGAAAAATAAAACCTATAAATCTGTCTTCAGAAAAGGAACTATGGCTGCACCAGGCTGTGCAGAGCCACCCACCTATCTTGAGGATCCTCACTGAGCTCCTCCACGGTGGTGGGTGTCTGGATCTGGAGTGTTGCTCCAAGAGGGGTTATCCTGCACCCATAGAGGAACAACCCACGCTAAAAATTGCAGAAGCAAAACAGAATATATTCAGGGAATTAATTGTATGGAAAATTATCCAGGCTATTAAAAGCCACACGAACAGGCTGAATATCATGCATTTTGAGCGTACACAGAAAAACATCATTTTGAAGGGGATTATTGTTTAAATAGGCAATAGGGGTTCTAGCAGATAAGCTTCCCGCTCCTGTCTTCTCTTATTGTCTGGAGTACATTATCTCCACCATAATATTCTCAGCTCTCTCCAGGAGAATTGTCAGAGTGAAATGCTATTTTAAAAGTATATGTTTATGTTTCAATAGACTTTATAATAGCAAACACATCCACCCAAGACACAGTAAGTGAGAGGGAAAAAAAGGAGAAGGGAAATCGAGACAGAGGTGGCAGCTTTCCTGGCATTGAGTATAAGAGGAATAAATGTCACCAGCTAAAGGTACTCTGGGGTTTTTTCCTCCATGCTGAACACAAGCATCCAGAGGAGGATTAGCTAATGTGCATTTGTCCAGGGGACAAGGAGCCAGCAGCACACACAACTTGGGCAAGGAGAGGTCTGCACAGGACCCCGGCCTCTCTGTAGGGTTCCCCTTCCACAGTCACTTCATTGCATTTTCAAGCCTGAGTTTAAAAGGTGGAAAACCAGGCCAGGTTGGATGGAGCTCTGAGCAACCTGGTCTAGAGGAAGGTGCCCCTGCCCCAGGCAAGGGGTTGGAACTGGATAATCTTTAAGGTTCCTTCCAACCCAAATTGATCTATGATTCAATGAAAATGGCTCAATGCAAGGTTGAGCTACCACAGGCTCCCAGCAATCTGCTCTGAATTAGGGAAAAGCTTGAATGACCCCAATCCTGCATCTTGCATTTGCCCAGAGGCCTGGAGGCATCCTGTCGGGATGCCTCTGAGCATGTCTGTGCACACGTGTGGGTGGACTTGGTTGGGTTGTGGGATTTGTACATGGGAGGAGGTAGAAGTTACCCCCGAGTCTGTAATTCACTTTTGAAGCTGTCAGACATCCTTACAATGTATTTCTGAAAGATATACTGTATAGAGTGAATTTCTAACAAGCTTCCATGTGATTTTAATCTCTCGAGTGAGAGAAACCTGATAAAGATATAGATCCATTCTCACATCTTGGCATAAAATCATATCTTATTGGTTTAGATCATTCTGTGTTTTATTTTTTTATAGTACTAGTGTTTTCTAGTTGCAGCAGAAAATACAAACACTCAAGAGATCTCATTTTTCTGCTAAATGGATTTTCATTCCACATGAGTTATCTCTCTCTAGATATAAACATACACACACAGATATACCACGTACACCCCCTCACATTAAATGCCAAAGACACCATTAAATGTAATGTTAAGATAAAAAATCCCCAGGCTCGCGCTCAAAAATCCCCTCTTTTAAACATTCACAATTTAAAAGATACTTAAATAGACATTCTTCAAACTTGAGTCAATTTTAGTCTCTGTAGCGTAGCCCATAAAACAAGCCGAGAGTAGTAATTTTTGGGGGGGAGCTATTCTGGGAACAGTGCACATGGAACATTTCTGTTGTTATACCGGGGGTGCATGTGGTCTCCACTCATGCTCACCTACCTTAAATAGGTCAGCTGAATGACACCAAACCCCCAGTAGCCATAAGAAAATATTACAGAAAGGAACTAAATCTGAAAAGTGAGAATCACTTGCTTCCTCCCTGAGAAAAGGGAGAAACTACAAAGGACAGTCTGAATACTGAATTTATGGCAAGCTTTTTCTTACAGACTCAGAGCCAAAAATCTGCTGTCAGTTACATTAGTATAAATCTGGAGCAGCTCCACTATCATCATTAGAGTTACAGGCCAATTATGTAATGAAAAGAAGTATTTCGGGCTTGCCAAAAATCTTAAATGTAGGTCCTGCTTCAGGCCATGCTGAAAGCCTAGATAAGTGGCCTGAATTTCAGTGCACCCTTCACCAGCATTTCCTGTCACCTACCAATTATTATTACGCCTATCAACAGTGTGTGTCTAGATTTATATTGTTATCAAGCATGATTTGACCTCTAATTCTGGGAATAAAAAGGAAGTCAACCCATTGACTTTCCATGTCTTTGATGTTAAACTCTGCAGACAAAATACTATTCAGGGGATCCTGATAGATGGCTGGATAAAATATCCAGGGAGATCTTAATGCATTCATTTGCCCTTCCTTTAAGATGTGGCTGTCAAAGGAGATCATATCACCAACAGTGTTGGTGAGATTCAGGTTGACCTGGGATGTTTTAGGTGGCACAGTCCAGAGGAAGATTTTCTGTGACTTTGGGAAAGTACATTGTGCTACTGACCTCTTGCTTCTCACTCTTTCCCATGGCAATCCAAGAAGAGGATTGGGGTATCAGCCACTGCTCAATTTACTGGGCATTGCCACTTTCTGGTTTAGCTAAAACACCCAATCTTGGACTGAAAACACATTTCCCTTCAAAGGCCTTACCACCTCTTACCAACTCTTCCTCCTTCCCTGTATTACAAATTCCCAGTATCAAAGCTGGTGAACTTCCATAAAAAAGAGGAAAAAAAGGTAATTTTTCTGAACTGGAATTTACCCAAGAAAAATATCCTCCAACCATTTCTGCTAAGCTCTGAGCCCCTGCAGAGCTGCCACACGGGCACACACGTGTTCACACATGCATACAGCGCACACAGATGGGTAGATATCCATGCAGGATTCACAAAAAGCTGGTATTAATCTCCAGCTGTGGCTGCAGAGCAGGACCACTGATCAATTCTTATTCACAGCATTGTTGAAAGGTAGAGTTCACAGAGTGCCCGGTGTGATCTCTTCCTCCATTTTCTGAAGATGCAGAGTATGTAGAAATGTGAAGGGGAAAAAGGCAGGTTATTCCCGGCGGTGTAATTGGCCAGCAGTGCCTGGATGGGAGCCAGAAGATCAGAGGAAGAGAGGAGAGCACTGAGTAATGAACCGCATGCTTTTAATTTCACTTAAGAACTCAAAGCAGGAAAACCTGAGCTGTATCCATGGGGATTGCAATCAATAGTCAAGCAGATAACAAAGAACTGGTGCTCAGGATAGAAAACTGCCTGGGCCCATTAGTTTATTGCCCAGCCTTTCTTTGGGAATTTGTTCTTTCTTGCCTGAGTTTTTGGCTCCAGCTCTGAATCCTGCAAACACTAGGGAGCAGCAGCTTCCTTTGAAAGCGTCCTGGCTGCACGATGGGGCTGGTGCTGTCAACTTTTGCCGTGTGCCAGCCCTTAAAATAAAGAGAGAGAAGCGGGGGAAAGGGAGGGGTGGCTGGTGGGAAAGCGTTCTTGATGATAATTTGATTGCATGCATTAATGATCAAAGTGTTGCAGACTAATTACCAACACTTACCTCTCAAATATTAAGTTATCATTTATTCCCCACCACCACCCCAGCTTTAGCTTTGCATCTACCCCCTGCATTCAGGGCGATCTCCTCACAGCGTCAGTGCCCTGACACCCGACAGCCTCACAAGCTCCAACCTAGGCGTTCAGGGAGCATCCCCTCCCCAGCACCACCACCATGTGTTCCCTTTGGTGGATAGTCTCCCATTCCAGGAGTCTTGGGGAACAAGGTCAGCCTGGGAGAGGGAAGTAGAGCACGTTTTGCCATGGTCTAGAGGGGTTCTTGGAAAATCAGCCCCCTCCTCTTCTTCGTCTCATATCCAAAGACTGATCCCTCCATGTGGGTACCTCCGTGCAAGGTGCCTGTGTCAGATTGGTCCAACTGGGTACCTGCCAAGCCAGAAATGCAAATAATGACAGTCTCAAACAATGTGCTTTTCGATGCTGCTTCCAGCATCCATTTTAACTAGACAAATGCCAGCCTGCTGCCATCTGGTAACAAGAGGTACTAAAAGCCTCAGTGAGGAGCAGAGGGAATCTGGGGGGATATTACCAGTTGCAGACAGGTTGCAGAGGAGGAGATTTCTTTTTAACCTGGGCTTTTCATACTCAAAAATGAACACAAAGGACTCTAGTAGTGATGGGGACTGAGGAAACATTCAAATATCCCCTTTCCCTCTATCCACAGTGACAGCAGGAAAAGCATCCTTGCCTCTTTCAGTGCCTCCTTTCTCCGGGGGAAGAGCAGGCAGGAGCAAATGTTGGGTTGGATTTTATGTTATGTTTTTAATTAGGTTATCTTTAATTGACTAACACCTTCCCCTGAGCCATCTTGCTCTGCTCAGAGACAAAATACCACGGAATTGGCCCATTTTCCACGAGCACTGTGGTATTTCCTCTCTTCACGCAGCTAAATAGCCTCCATGCGGACTTGGCTACCTCCTTGCACGTACTAGAAATAACCAAAATACAAGGACTAGATTCAGAACCAGCAGCAGTCAGCTCAACCTGAGTGCAGACAGAAAAGTTGCATCTCTTCTGCGTGCTTCTGAAGAGCACTCTCAGTGCTTGCAGGGACTATTCCTGGGGATCTTTGGGTTTTTTCACCCCGCTCCTTTCACAGGATGAGACTGGAGTTACTGCTAAATAAAATCTCCAGAGCTGCTCATTCTGATGTGGTGCTTGAGCCACAAGTGGGTGCACAGGACCTGACAGTTCCTTCACCCGGAGCCTGGCTGTATCTGGGGAGGTTCCCAGGTGGGCAGGTCGATGCTCCTCACGCCACTGATGTTTGTCGGCAGCGGCAGCAGTGGCCGAAAGCTCTGAGAGCACGGCGAGGCTTTGCTGGAGTGCACACACAGCAGATGAGATGTCATTCTGTTTACTCACACGTACTGTGCACAAACTGCCCATTATTGGCACTGCAAAGTTCCTGGCTGCAGGAGGCACAGCAGCGTCTTTCAAAGCACTGTAATGAAAGTGGGTCAGACGTTTTCCCTTCCCGGGGCAATCCTTTAGCATAAGCAGGGATTTAAGCGTGCACAATTCCCATTATCTGCGATTGTTATACTCTTTCTCACAAAGAAAGGGCTTCGTAATTTGACCAGATCTGTCAAATGCACACACAGTGATGAAAATGGCCTGTTAGATGATAGGGGGTTGCCCTTTCAGTGCTGAGGAAGGGCATAGCCCTCCTGGGAGAGGATGATTCCAACCCTGAACCGATAAACTGTGCTTGATCTTAGAAGAAATGTTTGCAGAGGAGTCTTTTCATGCAGCTGTGGTGCTTGTTTTGCCACAGGGTAGAGCCCTGTGTCTCCTCTACAGCCAAGAGGGTGGGTTCAGGCATGATTTATCTGTTCCTGAGCTTCACAGCAGAGCCAAGGGTGAGCGAGGACAGCCAAAAACAGACCCTCCACCCATTGAGAAGCTGTCAGTGTGGTGCTTCTCCCATGCAGAGCAGAGTGGCAGGTCCAGTGCGTGCAGGCAGGTCCTGCACAACATGGGAATATCTGAACCCTGTCCAGGCTACTGGCATTGGGCCTTCAGACATTCAGAAACTGGTTTAACATGACCCAAAGCAGGGAGGGGGAACTCCAGGTAGCAAAATGTCTCTTTAAGCCCCTGAAAAGCTGAGCTCCAAGCCATTTTAAAGATGGGTGAAAGGCCCCTCTGAATGGCCAGTCTAAGATCAATTCCCCATCTCAGGCATTAACATTTGGTGTCAGCTTTACTCTCACTACAAACTTTAGAATAAAAAGTGGAAAATGGGAGTAGAACAGACCATGTTGTAAAAAATCCTATCTCTATAATAGCCTTAAAAATTACTTCTATTGTTCTCCTTGAAAGAGAGTATTTCAAAAGCTTTTGTTGAGCTGACCTTGCTTCATGATTCTCTTCCTCTTTGGAGGATGTAAGGTCAGTAGAGGAAAAGAGAAATTAATAGGAAAAAAACAAGGAAGATGAAGAGAAATCCTGTATTGCACAGGAAGGGAAGACAAGATTGAGAAACAAAGTTTAAAATATCATCATCATCCAGGTAAGTATGGGTGAGAACATTACTTCCTTTTGGGTCTGAAGGCAAATTTTGGGTCTGTTCTCACAGGAAGATAAGGCATTACAAATAGCTTCTGATTTCTTATCCTACTCACTTCCTGGGAATTCATTGGTGGTGTTTCTCAGGCAGCAAGGTTGTCTGGCAGCCCTTGGAAATAAAACCTCTTCCAAAGATTCAGAGGCAGACCCAAAAGGAAAAAATTCTCTTTTTCTCCTATTTTGCTGTTTCTTTCAGAACAGCTGAAGAAATTATATAAATTGACTCTCAGGTGCCACATACTAATGAGCATTTGAGAGCTTCCATGTTTTTGGATGGCAAGATGGAAGCAAACCAGCACACATACTAAAAAAAGAAACATGAAGCTGTCCCTCTCCACAAGATTAAAGCACAGCAGCAGTCAGGAAGGCAGCTTTCTAGTGGTGACCTCCAATGGATCCAATATTTTTTCCACTTCCACGGGTCTCTGCTCACCACTCAGAAAGATGATCTTTCTAAATGCCAACTCATCCAACTCTACCCTGATCGGAGGAGAATTCAGTCTGGCTCTTGCCTCCTCACTGGCAATAACGATTCTTCAAATGGAAATTAGCCGACAGATTTGATGATGATGCACGAGCCAGAAGAGAACACAGCTCACTCTGCCATAGCTCTGCAATCTCCTCAGGGAAAACAGGAGTAAAAATCCATTTGTGTTTGCAAACAAGATATGTCTTGAATGTTCACTGGGGACCTCTTGAGCAAGGAGGTGCCAATTTTACTGTCGTCTTTTCTAGGCATCACATAAAACCTGCAGCCCAAGTGCATGAGGTATTTTCTTCTCCAATAAAGACCTCTTGCCCTTGTGTCCTATACTGAAAGTGTTTCAATTCCTAGAGGAATTTTTGTCCTTCCTAATGTGATTACTAGTCTGGGGATCTCTCATGCAGAAAAAGAGAGTCCACAGTTTCTGTATTTTCCTTCTCTTTCCTTCAAGGCTGCAGAGAAGCACGACTGTTTGTTAGTGCACACCTGCCACTACTGGGTCTCCATTAAATCTGCTGGGACCATGTTTAGGTCAACAGGGTTTTCTCAAAAAGCCAGGAAGGCTCAGGCCTCTGAAAACCTTACCTTACAGTCCAGCCAGTGGAATTCAGGACTTAGGCAGCTCCAAAAAGGTACTCCCAGCTACTTGGAGTAAAGTTACCTCCTCTTGAGGATGTCCCCAATGCATATTTTACCCAGAATTTACCCAGAAACTGGGTTTTACTGATAACCTGAAGAGTTTCTGACAGTGTATTGTCCTTTTCCCATGTCACAAGCTTGTAATTCTGAGAATGTACCTAGTGGCTAGGACAGACATTTAAGATTAGAGGCAGAAAGCTATTAGCACTCTCAATTTCTAATTAAGAAGTAAAAATCTATAGCAAATTAGCCATCTAAATAGAAGATAGCACCATAAATACCTTTGTAGAGCTTGGGCTAAATCCTTTCGCTCCCACTATAAATGATTGTTACCCTATGCTCCACGTTTATCTCCTCAAGTGGGTCAAATGTGAAAAAGCTTCATCAAATTTAAACAATGAGTATAATTTCACAGAGAAAATTAATGAGAAGTCTGATTTAAGACTATGGACACTAACTCAGAGGAAAATTTAGCCTGAATATCTGAAAACACTATGTAACAATTCAGTGAGACTGGAGATGTCTCTCCACAGAAAGAAGGAGAAAGGAAATTTAAACTTAGGCTGGAGAAAACATCATGGCACTGAGGGAGAAGCCTGTGGTGAGAGAGGAGGACAGGATGAGTAAATAAAGCTTTTTGTCCCGAATTTTTTGTCCTCAGTGAAGGGACAAAGCCTTCCTGAGTTTACAGTGACAAAGAGAATGTTGCTGCAATCTCTTTTCATTTAAATTAGCAGGTCATCCTGGGAAATGGGGGGAGGAGGAGGAGGCAGAGGAGGGGACCTGCTTCAAATTACTAAAAGAAAAACAAGGACATCTCAGAGGATGAGGCGAATTGCTCAGAAAATGGAGTTCACTTACATATGCCAGCTTAGCATAAAAAGGCACTAAAACGCAAGAGTCCCTGAACAAAATCCAGTGAATACAGCAAGTTGGAGATGTGGTCACAGGGAGTTTGTATCCAGGTGCTGGCTTAGTAATTGGGTCAATGTCTGCAGATTCATGAGTACAGGTGTCCCACAGGGAAGCAACAGAGCATGCTCGTAACCTACCCTGGATCTCCTGAATCCATCATCCATCCCCAGATAGCTTAATTCATTTAGAAGGAAAAAAAAAAAAAAAAACATTTGTTTCTAAACCCCAAATGAGGCAACAAATTTGACAGTGAAAGAGAGAGAGAGGGGCTGGCTGTATGTCCTTGATAGGCTCTTTGCTTTCCCTTGGTAAGCCATGAAAGGTAGATTAAAAAAGAAACCGTTGTTTCAGACTTGCATCCCCAAATTTTTCCATTGTCATATCTGTTCTACTCTGTTCTCCAAGGGTTCCTGCGGGCTGTCTGTTGCTCTCTGAAAGAGCAGCCTTTACAAAGGCTGAAAGCAGAGTGCATTTTGCCTCCTGCCAGCATCCTGTTCGCAGAGCCATCTTGCTGGCAGCATGCGGGCAGCAGATCTGAATGTGCCCCAGGGCATGCTAACGTAAGCCAGGGTGATTTGAGGAGGGCTCTGGACAGGCCTGGGGTGCCCACAGGCTCACAGGCGGGTAGGTGACCCTACCTGTCTTCAGAACGACCCAAGAAAAACTCTGCACAACCCCGTTGTCCTCCTCACCTTCTCCCACCTGCACCTTCCATGCCAGGACTAGCATCTGCCACAGGTTCCTCTCTCCAAGGAGAGAAACCCCTGTAGAGCCAGCACTTTTATTAGGGAGTCCTTTTCTAGTGTTTGAGAGCCTTCATGGTAATAGGGCAGGAAGTGGGTAGAAGGGACCCATCTGGCACTTGGAGAGGGACTCAGCGAGCTTTGCAGTGGGCTTAATTGCTGTGGGATTTGCTGGCAGCTGCAAACTGAACTCTGATACAGAGAGGCTTCCTCCTGTGGTTAAAGAGATCAAAAAGGACAGGTGTAGAGAAAGGAGTCTGTAATCCTGCTGAGTCTCTGGGTAGTGTGAGGACCCATAGGGAAGACCTTGCAGCCTAGAGCAGGCAGCGTGGTGGTCTAAATTAGAAGAGGAACATATCCAGTCAAATTAATAGCTCAGAAGTGCAAGGCACAATTGATACCTCTAACTGCACTCGACGTGAGCAGAGTTTTCCCCAAAATATCAGCCCAGACTAATGTAGTTGTCTCATGCTATTTGCACACACGCTGATAGCACACAGCGCAGCCTAAGGATTATAAGACAATGACTATGGTAAATGTAAGATCATGAACAGGGTCCACTATTTGTCTTCAAAGCAATTTTGCTGTTAGAGAGGGAGAAGAAAACAAATCAAGCAAATTATATTTGTTTTAGAATGATCAATCTCTTTATCTGATTCATTTGGCCAGTGTCCATGCTTGTCGGGTGTGACTGCCTGTACAGTCCTCCATTGTTTCTAATGACCTGCTCAGGCTTGGGTTAATTGACCCACTCAGCCATCTTTCATTAGCCTTCTTATTTTAATAAAAAGCACTTGTGAAATTTATAAAGGCTAAGGTGAATCAAGATTAAAAAATACAGTTAAAGAAGCTTCTTATTTAGCTGTTTCCCTCTTTGCTTTTCTCTGGGTAATGGCTACAAGCAGGCAACCAGAAGTAAGGAAAGATATAGTGCAACAGGAGGATTCCTAATTGCTCCTTCTGGTTACAAAGAACAGGAGCATCCAATTGCTGCACCTTCAGAAGGGCATTAATTCAAAGCCCATTGTGTTTATGCCTATCTTGGATCAAGCCTTGAGATCATTTTAAATCTGTTGTAAATACCTGAAAAATGTGTAATTAACAGTCCCTTATGAAGGTAATTCTTTGATGACCTGAAGCCATAGGTGGAGCATTGGAAAGCATGGGAGAGGTGTTCAATATTTAACTCTCTTGCAAGCTGGGAGAACAACATTTAAATTAGTAATAAACTCACAGGCACTTCCAAGAAAGGCCAGTGGCTATAAAGGCAAAACTCCCATCAATTTTCCTTGAAATACCTGCTGGAGAAACTCAGCATTCAATAGAAATTCCTTCCGAAGTTCACTGAAACTTTTCACTCCACAAAATTCCTGCAGGGAGAGGATTTGTGATGTGTGTAACTTGTCTGTGTATATAATATTGGTAATATGCACACACTACATTAGCTCAGTGAGGACTGTTTGGAATTTCACCCAGGGAGCGAGCCATGAGTCCAGAAAGTCTCTGCAGGAGCTCGAGAGATGATGAAGGAGCCATTCCTTTTGATGTCTACACGCAGCCCTGCTCAGCTGGTCAGACGCTTGGACCCAGCAGCAACTACAGCCAGAGGTGGTGGCTGCCTTAAAAGAGCATCAGAGTGAGGGTGAGGTAAAAGGATGTCCAGGAAAGACAGACCAAACCCAAGGACAGCACCTCAAGGGTAGCTCAGCACAACAAAGTAACTGGTGGGAATGGGCACAGTCTGGACTTGAGAGACACATATTTAAAACTTCTTATTCATTCCACCTCCTTTCTTTCTCATTCAATGGATCGCTCCCATGCTAAAACAAACTGTGAATGGGCAAGTGTGACAAAATTAGAATGCACTGTAGGAGTGAGAGACTGAGAACCAGGTAGTGGCACCTCGGGGAGAGAGAGAAACATCCAGGGTTTGCTGGGAGAGATCTGCTCAGAAAGACTCTGGAGAAATCTGAAGTCAGCTCTGTAATTGTGACAGTCTTATTAATAAAGCAGGAGCACTGTAGAACTCAGGGATTAAGGAGAAAACTTTGCAGAATCTTTCAGATACCATCAGATGTGCTTTAATATCAGCCAATGCTTACTAGAAAAGAGTGAACAAATATTCTGCTGTAAAACAATTCTTCCCATTTTGCCACATTTTTCTACTTAGCTTTTCGTAGTTTGGGAAATTTTTGATCCTTCAAACACAATTAAAGGGACTGGGGGGGGCGGGGAACTCTTCTTTCCCTCTCCACAGGTTTCATGTTGAATTAGCTCAGTTCCCAAGTCTGTTTCGTTATTTTAATAAGATTGCAGACATATGTTTAAGGGTTTTATACTAACATAATTATATATATAGATCAATAGAAATGCATATTAACAAGTAGGTACACAAGTATACATTATAAAGGATATGTTTTTCATATGGAAATCATTACACACAGCTTAGCATTTTGGTGATTGACACAACATTATTATAACTAAATTGGAAAGCATCTTTTCCTGTAACACCTGCCTCATTCTTTGTTGCAGAGAACACGGATGGAAGTTGTGAGACTCCCCACACAACCTGTTTCCCTTTTATTTTGCATTAATGCTCTGCCAGGAGAGGACACCCCACAAAAGAGGGCGAATCTCTAGTTTGGAGATGGGTTTGAGATGTCTTTTAGCCCAGGCATGTGTGCACCAAGGCACGCCAGGCTGCACAGCCTTTACTTCTTCCTCGCACTAAGAGGCTGCACATACTGGTAGACATCCGAGGACACCAGGACACCCTGCTGAAGGGGAGGACACTGCAGCTCCCACTGAGTTGTGCCCGGAATGCTGGCAGGTACAAGCTGTGACTCACATCCACCTGGGGACAGCAGTGCTTATTTTAGCACTGGCGTCAGGGGGTCCCTTGCAGCCAGCTCTCTCTGCTCACTGCAACTCCTCTCCACCCTCTCTGTTTCCAACCAGGAGTATGGATGGCCATTTTGCCAAGGTTATCATTCTCTGTGGTACCCTGGAGCCCAGGATACATTTAGATCCTATAATAATACTGATAATGATAATAATAAATAAAGCTGGAATCTTGGGAGGACATTTATTTTAATGATTTCAGCTCTGCCTGCTACAGCCAGGGGTAATATCAGCTATCTATCTACATCTTCTTTAATCTGGCCAAGTAATTTGAGGCAATATTTATCACATAAAGGCTCTGGGTATTTGCAAATACCTCTTCTGTCCATTCATAAGTCTCAAAACTCAGGTTTCATGAAGCAGAAGATTCCCATGGCTAACTAGCCCAGGCTTGAGGCATTTTCCGTTTTGAGCTCAATCCTCACAATGCTGGGCATTTCTCTGTGGTACTGGGCTTGTTCACCACTCCCAACCTTCAGGAGAATGTAGAGATAAATAAAGGAGTTGGGCAGGGATACAGTGATACATATCCAAACAATCCCCCATCCTCCATCTCTTCACAATTCAGGGCTGTATTGAGCCAGAGATGTAATGCCTTCCTAGTTAGTAACACACATGGACTCCTCTCCAGTGAAAATGCTTGTGTGCTCCCTGAACCTACACAAACTGTAAGTTTTCAGAATTTCCTGTGGAAAGGATTCCCGTAATCCACACACCGGGCCGAGAACAACACCCTTGTGCTCTGTGTCTGCTCACCTCACTTGGTGTTTCCTTGTTTCTTTCGGGAAAAACAGGGATCACTTGGTCCCCCTGGTTTGCAGAGCTCACTGGGAAAAGATCTCAGTCTGCAGCAGAATCTGGGAAACCCACCGAGCCCTCATGCATCTTGCAGCAGCCTGAGACACATGTCGAGGGAAATTACTGGGCAGCATCTCATCTGCAATAGGTCTCCCAGGAAAGGTCTTGGTGAGCGGTTCAGAAACAAGCCCCATTCAGAGGGATGAGGCCTCTGCTTTTGCCCGACAGATTGTGCCCTCACACTCCTTTCCTCTCGCCTTGTCACCCAGCGAGATGACTCATGCAAATGAAGAGCAGCTGAACTTAAATCAGAGAAGTCCTTAGGGACAATCAAAGGGCACAGAACCTGGGGAGAGGGAGGGGGAAAACGTGTTTGCACAGTCATCATGACAGTCACCAGAGCAACAAACAATTAGATTCTTCCCTGATGATGAATTAACAACGTTTCAGCTGCAGTGTCTGTTTTGCAGTCTCTATGCAGGAGGCAACCAGGCCTTCAGGTGTTTAACTGGCACTTGCAAAAATCCTCAAAAAGAGGGGAAGTTCACTTTAGAGAGAGCCTGTCCTCCCTCAGGGTGTCCCTGGAGAGATAACTCCTTGACTCACCCACTCGGCTAATGAGTGTCAGTGCTGCTTTGTGCAAAAACTCCTCAAGGTGAATGAATCTCGTAGGAACATGCACAGATTTGAAGCCACAGAGAGGAAATCTTTTTTTCCTACAGAAGGAAAAAAATAGGGTGAATGTGTCTGTGTATAGGAAAGCACCCTTCCTTGTCCTTCATTCCCCCATCTTCCTCACGAGCCTGAATTCCTTGCTCACTTGCTTGAATAAAAAGGGGCAGTGTTGAAACAGTGTCTCTAGGTCAACAAATGGAGACTTGTTTATCAACACGTAGCTAAGGCACTACTGAAACACCATCTTAATTAATAACATGACCTTGTTAAATATGGCATCTAACTGCACATGCAAATTCCTGCTTATTTCTCAGTTGTGTTTGCTTTTTATCCCCAGTAAAAACAAGTGTTTACTCATCACCTAAGCAGCACGGAATGCAAAGGCGAGGATTCCTGCTATCCTCCCAGCTGCACAACCTCTACTGATGGTACAAGGCGTGGAAAAAGCAGAGTTTGATTTTCTCCAGTCCCAAGCAGAGTTTCCAATGACTGCTCCTGGGAGATGCTCTGCCAGCCTGGGGCTTGACTCCTTTAGTTCTGTGGGTGGCTGGAATGAGGCTGAGGATGGAATCCCTGCTGGGGCGTTTTCCTTGATGTTGTTTGCAGGACTCCCAGTCTCAGAGCAGCAGGTCTCCTCCTGCATCTGAGCTGGGGCCATGAATGGGAGTGGGAAATGCTGGGTTCCTTCTCTAGGACCCAGCAGTCCCAAACTGAACCCTAATGCACAATTCTCTCTCCAGAAAGGATCTCTTCCTGGAGAACCTGCTGCTCTGGGAGGCTTCCATGGACGTGCAATATTCTTCCATTTTAAGGGGTGAGTGAATTGAAAAAGCAAAACAAACCAGAGAAATCCTTTCTGTCTCCTGGCATCTTTGCTACTTCATTGCTTTATAATAAATGCACATTCCCAGCTGGCCTGAGGGCCCTTCTTTCCTGCCTGGGCAGAGGTGCTATTCATTCACGGTTCACAGGGGAGGGAGGGAGTCACACACTTCCCTTTCACAGTCATGTAGTCCCAAATCAAGAACCTCCACTAGACACTATCTAATCAAAACCAGACACTCCCTGAGGGCACCATATACATTTAGGAAACAAGGGAAGTCAGCCCTCCATGACCAAACTTCTCAATGAAAGAGGGAATAGTCCTTTTTCCACCACAACCCCCAAGCTTGCTTGAAAAATAGAACAATATTCTCATCTCCTCCTCCCAGTTCCCCACCCCCAAATCCCCCCACAAAAGCAGACAGAGAAATAGCATACACACTGCTCAGGGATGCTCCTGTCTCTAATCTCCTGCTCAAGACAAAGGGACTCTTAATATAACAATCATATTTCTTCCTGACTTCCCCACGGGGCTGAGGAAAGACATCCACAAACAAGGCAGAAATGCTACTAATAAAATGAGAGGCATGACGAGGGAGCAGGATTCCTGGGCTTTGTTTCGGGTCCTCCCACTGCTCACTGTAGGGAGCGCAGATAAGTCATGCTTAACCTCCCTCCACAGTTTATCTAAGGCCATCTGGGTTTATTTTTCTGAAGTCTCAAAAAGCTTGTGCTCACATTCACTTTGTTAGTGCCCATGTGCAAGATCACACATGAAACAAAAGCTACCGCCTGCCTGTCTCCGGGAATGTGTGACTCCTGTACATGACAAAAGCAGCCCCCTGGGATTGCTTGTGGCCTTGAGTGAGGTCTGGAAATCCCAAGGAGAGAGGTGATAGCAGCTGTGTAATTCCTGAGGAAGGGAAGCATGTCTGCCATCCAACTTTGCTGAAGGGTTGACATATACAAGGGGTTCTTGGGAGGAAAAAATACTGTTCTTCTCCCTTCACTCATCCCAGGCATCATCTTCCAGCACCTCAATGATGAAGAATGGTTTCCCATGGAGTGATGCTGGTAGGGCAGCTGGAGTTCCCCACTGCCAACCATAATTCAGCTGCAAGTGCTAAAATCCCTGGGGCAGAGGCAGTTTTCTTTGCTCTACCTGTTCTGTGTTTAAGACTGTGGGGGCCTTAAATCCTGGTTCCAGCCTCAAAGCACACCCACAGGACAAATGTCAAGAGAAGCAGCAGCTCTGCAAGGAGCAAAGCCAGAGTCAGACTTTGAGAGGGAGGAGCCGGTGAGAATAGGGAGTTAAAACTGGTGTGTTATTCCCAAGATTGTTTTTCCTGCTAAAGCAAAAGGGTACTTAAGGATGGGCCTTAACTCCTTCAGTGTAAAGCACCGTGAAGTGGAGCATGCCAACCCTGCCTCCCCACTCTCCTGCTCCTAAATGGGAACACAGGACTTTCACCCGTCCCTCTCCATTACTCGTGGCTTCTGCTGCTTTGGGAGGCAAGAAAGGGGACAGCTCAAAATGGAAAAGAAAGCACTGAAAGGGATGATTATATGTGGGAGAAAAAGAAAAAGCCCACTTTTCTCCACACAAAGGGAAGCTGCTGGCTGATTGCTTTAGGCAATACACGAGGTTGCTTTGTAACACACAGTTTTCTATCCAGGGTCCTCTTTTAAGTGCTGCAATAGAAGAGGAGGGAGAAAGAAAGAATGGAAGTGGATTCAAGCCCTCTTCACAGAGAAATGCCCAGCCCACCTTATAAGGCTTTTATCCACTCTTGTCAAAAATAACTAGACGTGGTTGAGGCTTACAGAGCTCCCAGTTGTCCTTGCTCCAAACTACCATGCCCAGACGGTCATCCTGCTTCCCTCTCAAGTTGGCAGAGCACCTCTTACTCCTTCTCTCCCTCTCAGGCACTGGGTTTTCCATAGCCTTCCTGCACAATGTCACTGTGTCAGATAAGACCTACATGGTTGGCTGATGTCTCCCCACACTGTGAGAAAACAGTCATATTTCTAACACTACCATCAGCTCATCTAGCTAAGAAAAGAAGGACTGGAGGTGAATAAATAAGAGCAGGAGTGTAAGAAGCAGCAGTAAAGATGATGAGAAAGATATGACCAAATCTGGGAGATGTACTACTTATGATGATGGGCAAAGCTCTTTTCAAAACTGTAAAACCCCCAACAACTCATGACAATGATTTTTATACACTCACTAGTCCGTGTGCTAAACTTAGCACGTGGGAAGCAGATGTTCATGCCAGCTCTCCATCAAGACCCTCTGTGTCTCTCCAAAGCCATGTCCCTTCCAAACCTCTCATTCCTCACCTCCCACTGAATCCTGTATTTTATGCCATCACTCTTCTCACTGGTCACACATACATTTTCTGTAAAGATTTTGGCTGTTGGGAGGGGAAAAGGCAGAAGAGTGTTACTGTTCCCTTCTGCATGAACTTCTCTGTGTTGCCTCCTTTAGGAACCAATTCAGAATCTCCAAATCCCCCAACCTGATTTCCAATGCACAATGATTTATCACTGTCCCCGTTGTCTTACCCACTCTTTACATCCAGCTATATATTTTGGGGAAGGAGATTTTCTTCTTGAATGATGTGAAAGCATTTGCTTGACATGATGGAAATTTATGAGTTGTGACTCCCGGCTCCTCCCCCAGGGCCCAGGAAAGCAACTCCTGGCAGGGGATGAGGAGGGGAGAGCAGAGTCTGCAGACAGAACCAAATGGACATGGCTTCCTGCTGACAGGAGATATTTATGGATTTGCCAACATTTTAGTATAAAAATACGGAGAGTTACTGAGGTGTGGGGGGGAATAGGGCAGAAACAGCAAACTCAAACACAGCCATCAATCTCCTGCCTGCCTGGGGTGACAAGTGGAGGAGAGACCTCCGTTACCCATCATTGCAAGCAACCATTACATAAGGATGCAGCTGATGGACAATTTTCACAGGCTTCAGCTTTCTTTTTCCAAAGGTCTGCTGCCCCAAGACCTTTGCATGGAAAAATGGTTCAAAGTAGACAAGATCTGCATGTGCCAACACATTATCCAAGTGGGGCAGGAACTTGGAGGGATGGGTGGTGTTTTCTTGCTGCTCCTTGGTATCTGGGGACTCAGCACCAGGGCTGGAGGGAATGTTTGTCAGGTGCTTCATGGACAGTGACTACAGACTTGTGTGACTGTCAGCTGGCAACCTTCCACAGCCAGAGTATTCAGTATTATCAGTGATCACTCCCATTAAGCAAGTGCTAGGTTGCTTCCCTTCCACTTCTACCCTTTTGCCTGTTTATCCTCCCTTGCTTCTCTCTTTCTCTCCCAGTGGTTTCTTTCTTCCCAAGTGTTGCTGCAAAAAAGGGCATAAATTTCTGCCTTTTGGTTACATTCCACACTGAAGGTCTCACTGTGAGATGACATTGAGAGCACTTGCAGTTTTATGCACTTGGAGAACATCTTTGTTGACTCAAAAATCGCTGTTCATGTGCTCTGGTGTAGAATCCAGCAGCTCCTCAAGTGTGCAATGTGTTCCTCCAGCCCCAGTTTTTTCCCCAAGTTCTGTGGGCAGTAGTTTGGGACCCCACACAAATGCAGCAGCTTTACAGAACCTCTGAGAGATAGAGGCAGTGGCACAAAAAGGATCAGCCAGGGAGCTCAGCACAGAAGAGGGAGGGTGCTATAAAGGGGAAATCATGCTGTCAAGAAAACTTGAAACTGAACAAAGGAAAACTTGAAACTGAACAAAAAGTGTTGATTTTGGCTTTTTTAGGGGGGCTTGCTCGCTTTTTCTGTTTTTCACTTGTTTCAGTAATAAATCATTAAGCATTTGTGCGTATGTGTTCACAAATTGCTTGTGGATAGTCATTTGGCTTGTACTATTTTGTGCTTTAATTGTAAAGGATGAGCATTTTATGGAAACATATTTCAGCTTATGGGCTACCCTGAGGATACAGCTGTCTTGTAATTCACGGTGTGTTACTGGTCAATGAAGTCTCATGATATTTATTTTATCTGTAGAAACAAAACTTCATTTTCCAAAAGCTGAACACATCCCAGCATGAGAGAAGATTCTGGAAACTCACATTTGGATGCAAGTACCATTCTGCTGCACCCTTCATGCAAGCCTTCTCAAGGAGGTGGATGAGAGAGGCATGGGCATGGGTCAGTCAACCCACTGTTGCAAATCCAAAACATCCCCGCCCACCATGTGTTGAATTTGCCTGACAAAAGCTCCAGTCAGTTCTCAAAGTTGCACAATTTGTCCTTAGGGATCTGAAATCCAGTTGCATTCATCTCAACACATGTGGCCTTGTCACGCTGGCATGGCTAAAGAATAAGACTTCTGGACTGCAGGATTTGTGCTACGAGCTCCCCACGACAGGCTGAGGAGAAGATGCTTCCTGTGACAAACAGTGCCCAGATAAAAAGGAGCAGCTCTCCACACTGTATGTCTATTTAATTTCCCTGTTTTCACTCAGGCAGCGCATTCTGGAGGAGTGATGGACTGCCTGCTCTGCGGCTACACTGCCCCTTCCATCCTCCCCTCCCACCCCTCTGTTCAAACCCGACCAGCTGTGCACTGAAGACACAAACAACAGCTCGAGCGCGGGTCGGCGGCAGAGACACCAGGCAGGAGGTGGCTGGTGGCACGTGGGGACTCGGGGCGTGCAGTTGGCACGGGAGATCTGAGGCTCGCCAGCTGCTGGGACCCACCCCTGCAATCTGCTGGTGCACACAGCTCTGCAGACAAGGGCTTTGCAAAGGGAGGAATGAAACCCACGGAAGCAGCAAAAATTATTTACCCAAAGTTCATGAGCTTGTTATTAATGATTTCTCCAAGCCCCGATGCCAACACAGTTCTGAGCATCCACCCTTTATTTGCTGCAAGGCAAGAGTGAATGTGGAGCAAGGCAGCACATCAGAAGCAGCTTGGGAGCACCAGAGAAACTGACTGCCCCCACTCCCCCCCCAAGCAGGGACCTGAAACCTGCACACCTTATTGCTCCTTGAACATTTTCTGATTCAAAGCATCTCCCCCCAGACCCTCAGCTGATGTACAAGCCTGTAGACAGAGTTTGTTTTCTCCGCAGAGCCACAGCCCTTGGTTGAAAAGCAGTTTCAGGTAACAGCAGCTTTGGGGCACAGCAAAGGACTGTCCTACAGAGCATTTGCTGCTGCTGCACTGCAGTTTGGGGGTAGCTGTGGTCAGCCCGTGCTTGTGGGTACAACAGTGGGCAAGCTGGAGGTTAATCCCCTGACAAGGCACGCTCCGATGGGACTGTGGGGCATCTGCAGCAGACACGCTCAGACAACCTGGCACTGATGGACTCCTTCAGTGTATTCATCCTCTAACTCCTCATTAGATAAGGAACATTATAGATGATGAATTGGAGAGGAGAGTCTAAGCAGGGAAAGAGCTGTACACTGTAAGATTAAACCGAAGAGTTGGCCGCCCAACAAGCCCAGCATCATCTTCACTATGGGGCAGGTCTTCTGAGGGTAAAAAATCTTGCATTCAATACACATGGCAAAGCTATCTAGCCAGTGGTATGCCAATATTTTTTCCAGGAATAAAAAAAAAGTCTTTTTTGGAGTAATCTTTCTTTGGCTGAGACTGTCACCCAGGAGTTGTCCTTATCATCGTGTTTGTAGTTCCTGCCTGCCAAACAGGAACTGGATTTTAATCAACAATTTGTTTCCCTTCAGGGCACCAAGCAGTTCTGCTTAGACTTTGGGATATGACCAACACTCCCCTACCCTTCATTAATACAAATGAGCAGTGCTGTTGCTTAGTAGTGATTTGTAAGTAGTTATGAGGCTAAAACTGGCCTTTTACACAATTTCCTCTGAGGAGACAGGAGACAGGAGGGGAAAGCAATGCCAGTACTAGGGACGGCAAGGACTGAAGTCGTGTATCTCTGTGTCTGCTGTTGGGACATGGGGTGTTTGAATTATCAGCACTCACTGAAGAATATCGGGGGAAAAGTGGCAATATTTACATTTCATCTGGGAGCTGAATTCTCTTGCTCCTAACTTTCTTTAGGCCCATTCCAGTTGGGGTGCATTTCCCTGAAAGTGGGTCTGGGCTAATCTAGGAATAACACCATGGGACATATCAAAGGGGATTACATCTATGCAGGTCACATGAAAATGCAAACCAAGATCTTGCACGGAGCAGTTCCTAGGTAGAGCAATTCCTTCTAAAATGCCTGTCTTCCAGGAACAAAACTCGAGCGGATTATTGCACTTGTTCTGGAGGAACAGAAGATCTTGATTCCTTTCTGCAGCATCTTTCACAGTTGATGGTTGGCTTCCTCGCAGGGGACCTTTTCCTCCCTCTTGTCCTGGCAAGTGGCCTAAGATTTTATCTGTTGAGCTCACACACACAGACACTTGTTTGGGGGAATGTAGATAACATTTCTGCTTCGTGCAAAGACGTGGCCACCCTTGCTCACATGGATTGTTCTTGTGCAAAGGGACTGGAGCCCTCACCATGGCAGTGTGCTAATTCTCAGTCTTACTTTCAGCTTCCTGAATTTAATCTGAACTTTTCTATGTAACACTAATGTTATGGAAAATCAGTTGTAATAGACGAGGACCATTATTGTTCTTCAGGTCAAGCAATCAATGCAGTAATTTCCTTCCACTTTAATGCTATTATTTGGCTGTAATCATTTCCAGTTGAGTTTGCATGAGAATGAAGTTGAAATTGCTCCTGGTCACATTTATCTGGAAAATTTTAAGGATTGCTCTAGAAAATCAAGACTTTGTTACAATGAGGTTTAATTAATGGTGGTCATGATTCTGATGCTCTCTAAGGATTTCATATCTTCTGGAGATGTCACCAAAGACACTCAAGGGATATTGTAATTCACTGTGTATTTCTGTCTGAGAGAGAGCTCACTATGGCCTTGGATTGCAGCCTGAACACATTTTTTGTTAGCTTTTTAGCAGCAAAGCGAAACCAGAAAAAAATCCCAAACCCTCTCTTTTATGGACAGTCAGATCAGCCCCCAGTGATTAAGGAAACCAGAACATTGCCTGGGAAGCAAGGCTCAAAACGCTGGCAGTTTTTTGCCATAAATCCTGTTCCTTAAACAACACATCCATATATAACAGTTTAAATAAAGCAAGGCCAGATGCAGTTCAGAAAAGAAAGTAGCTAAAAAGAATGCCATTATTTAGGGCTTTCCATAATACAACTACCATGGCTTATATATTGGAGCGGGGGTCTACAGCCCTTTAATTTTCCTGACAGGTTTATGCACAGTTATCCCTTCAGAGGCTGCCTCGGCTGCCTCTTCCGCACTGTGTGATATTGCAAGCCATGAAGAACGTCAACACAGATCCCAGTCTTTTTTGTCTAGGACGTGTCTTTCCCCAACATGTTGTTGTGTGGTCTGGGAGAAGGGGAGGAGACCTTACACACAACACCTCCAGGGTTCTTCAGTCAGCAGGGGCTGATTCAGACCATGCATCAGATGAGATTCCATTGTCCAGTATTTCCCTGGGTCTCCAACTAGTTGACAGGGAAAAAGGAGAACCTTTGACCCAGTTTCTCAAAATCTTCACAGAGTCGTGCTCCAACAGCATCCAAAAGCAGCAGCACTCCATAAAGGCCATTGTTTGCTGAGATAGACTTGGCCTGGCATCCTTGTGCCTGTTCGAAAGCGCCTTCTGCATTGTAAGGCCGGTGTCCAAAAGCAGAGGGGCTGGTGGAGCAGAAAATTTGAGGCACACTCGGAAAAGCATGGAGTTGACTTTGCTAACCAGGTTTCCCTTGTGCTTAGCAACAGCTCCAGTGGGCCCCTGGGAGTTTTCAGTAGTCGGGAGCCTTGTTCCTTGGCAGAAACATAATGTTGGCTGTTTAGCATGCTGCTGAACCTGTAATCTACAGCCAAGCAATAGCAAACGCCGGAGCCAAGTGAACAGCAGGCTTGGAAGGGGGTTGTTTGCGAGGGCTGATTTCCTTTGCCATTTGCAAAAGGGCATCCTGCAGCCAGGCCGCATGATTCTGGACTCTGCCTCACCGTGGATGTGCTGCCTCAGTGCTCTGCTTGTAGAAAATCCAGTGCCACTCCTGGCAGATTCAGGTGACATCAGGTGACTGTTCAGTAGGTGGGTGAGACGCTCATTAAAATCAAAGAATGTGCAACCCTGGAACATGCACTGCAAAGCCAGATGCTGCAAACGCTTTTTCTCCAAGGTGCTGACCAAAGCACAGCTCTCTCATACGCCTGGCTTCTTCTGCAACACTATTTTGTTCTTCTAGCATCATTCTTACTAAACCTCCACCCTGGTTTGACCAGCTTGCCTTTTTCATGGAGTCACTTGTGGCTCTGTCCCACTTCAAGAGCATGGATGGGTATCTCAGCCCACCCAAGACCCTCAGAACCATGATCCACAATATCCCTTGCTGCTTCTCTCCTGAGTAATTTTGAAGCAGTGGATACCAATCACAATAAATTGCTCCAAATGGCTCAGCAGTTTGCTGGTATGGAGAAATGATGAGCAGGACAACTGTAGAGTCATTTTCACTTGTACTCTCAGCCAGAATTGGCATGGACTAATGACTATGGCAAGTTTAGCAAATTCATTTTTGCCTGTGACCTCTGCCAGGATTTTAATGCAACGTCTAATACACTAAACGATTATCAAAGGACTGTCTACATGTGTCTGTCAAACACATCACTGCACCCATTTCTAGGGAAGTGTGATGCGTACTTCCAGTCTGATCCAAACTTGGGGGAAAAGTTTTGTTTTCCTCTCGCCAAAAGCGAGTTGAGTATTTGCATAGTGAAAACAGGCACATCCTCTGCTTGTGGAGCAGAGTTCCCCTCCTCCCCTCTCCCCACAGTGAAAGGTGAATTTTCTCACTCAGCACCATGCTCTGCTCCATTATGTCCATATCTCTGTGTGTTCCCACACCCCTTTCCCTTCCTGTCATTTCCAGCAGGCAACTGGGACCATTTGTACTAAGCTTTGTTGACAGAGGTAAAACAAAAATAAAATTGACTACAGCATAACGCATTCAAAACAAAAACCTGGGCTTCCTTTTTAGCTTGTTAAACAAAAAAACAGGATACAAACACTTTTGGGAAATTCTAGGCCATGTCCCAACTGTCCTTTTTCCAGTTCCAGCTACAAATGAGATATTTCATAATGGGTTATTTTAAGATATAGAGAGTCGACCCTCTATGTCATGTCCCAAAGGTCCAGATAGCACAGGCATGCAAGACAGACACCATGCCCACTGAAAAGGCAAGGAAAAGAGAGTCTGGTACATGGTTCATATCCAGGAGTTGAAAACACATCCATAATGCTCCCTGTTGTGCAGAGGGATCCAAGCTGGGCTGAGCTTTGCAGACTTCCTGGGCACACCGGTGACATTGGTACCATCAGACTGTGCTGGGCCACGGAGCTATGGAGGTGTGCACTGCGTTGGGGGTTCTGGGGCCACTCTGCCATCCATGTGCCCTTCTCCTCACTTCTACAAGAGTTAAGTGGGGTCTGCAGATGGGAAGAGCTGACCCTTGCACTGCCAAAATCATCCTGGGCTTTAGACAGCACTATCTCCCATCCCGAGCTGCCATGTGAAGTTTGGCTCAGCACCATTTGGTTGTATTGGAGTCTGAATCATCCAGCATGAGCCCCACACTGAAGCAAATACATGACAGGGAAAAGAAAACACAGTACACCTTGGTCCAGGCATAGTAAAATCTCACTTCCTTGAGCTTGTGTCCTCCCTCTGCATGCCAGACTGGTCACTGTCCCTGGAGTAAACTCCGTCTGACAGCTTCCTTGCAGGCTGATGGCTTCACAGGGGACTCCAGGAGACCCACGGGTTGCCCTTTTGCCCTTGTTAACATCTGTATTATGAGCAACACTAATGGCAACATGACAAGCTGGAGATAGATGGATGTAAACAAACTCCCTGCAACAGTCACAGGAGAATTATTTGCATCATTATCTCTTTCTTCATTACCTGCAAAGGATCAGAACACTTATATTTTTGCCATGTGCTGCTGGTCAGTTTAGCCGATGCAGTTGTATCCTTCGTTGAAGAGGGGAAGAAGAAGAGGGATTGGAAAGTCTTTGCCCTTGTTTATGGGAAGGCTCTGAAAGGTTGAAGGAAAGCTGAAGATCATCCCCAGCAGTGGTGCCACTCTGTTTATAGGCTATGGGCAGAAGAAGCAGAAGCTCTCAGGTTAGAAATCAATCTTCCTCAGAAAGGGAGGCCTTGGAGAAAACAGGTGTTGGGGCAGCACATGGTACAGATGACATGGGAAGGTCAGTGGATGGCCAGAAGAGCACATGGTACAACTAAATGTGGGCTTCCTGTCAGTGTCCCAAGGTATTGAAGGGAGAGAGATTTATAGTGCCTCAGGGTGGGAGATGGTTAGGGAATATTTGTTTTTCCAGGGTGAGCAAGGGACTTTTCAGCTGCTGTCAAGACCATCTCTTGGAGAGATCCATGGAGGAACAGGCAGCTGGGAATTTCTCTGAACAGGAGCAGGCAAAGTGCAAGAGCTGCATGAACTGGAGAGAAGGATGGGCCATATCTCTTTCTTTAAAAATCAGACAGACGTTTGGGTTATTCCCACGTACACTGAGTCACCACCATCTTTGACGTCTGTGTCATCAGGCCTTGAAACCAGAGATGAATGAAGAATATTCTCCTCAGGACCCTCACTACTGGAAGGATATTCTGCTGCTTGCAAGGATGGGATGTGGGGTGAGGAAATGGTGTGAAGCACAAGCAGTACATGAATGTGGGCTACCTGCATGGTAGAGCTGCTGGACAATCCAGTGGAGGCAGGAGTTGGCCTGCAGGACAGTAACTTGACATCAAACTCTACAGGACCAGAAGTGAGGGGAATATTGGTTAAATCTCCAGCCAGGTCTCCTCCAAACACACAAGAGTATTCAGCTGGAAGTCCAGAATAGAGCCATCTATGAAGGAAAAGTGCACGGGTGAGGCAAGGTCCCTGCCTCTCTCCTTGATAGCACATTACAGTTGTGAGAAGAGTTCACCTTTTGCACCCTGTGCAGTCCTTGGCCTCCAGCTGTGCTGCCAGGCAGTGCCAGCACTGCTGCCTTTGATGGAATGGGCAGCTCCATGCTGGAAGCTCGACAAAGGCCAGCAGTTCATTATTCACAGGCCAAAGAGCACCTGCAAAGGGACATGTGCTGGAGTTCTGCTTGGCCTCTACGCGATAGCCACTGCTGGTGGATGTAATAAGATACACAGAGGGTAAAAGCCCCACAGTCCAACCAAAGTCTTGTCCTGTGAAGCCAGACCATTCCTAGTGCCCCAATGCCCTTATTTCTTCACATAAGAAGCTGCAGACTTTTAATCCTGTAGTTTATATTAACAGAGTCTCTTATAGTTTTCTTGATCCTAAAGGCACCCCTGTGTTTTTCAGGTGACATGTCTAATACAGGTGGTGTTACCTTCCAGCAGGATCCCAACACGACTCCAAAGATCTCCCCAGAAACATAAAACCTGTTTAGAAACAAACTTGCCCAGCTCTGTCACCAGTAAGAAAATCCCATGCAACCAGACCCAGCAAGGAATTAATACAACAAGCCATGTGATACAATTACTTGTTTTTATGGAGTCGAGCCATCTGGTTGTTTGGTTTTTTTCAGACATTTCCCTATAACAGATCTCATCTCTTCATATGTTTCTCTTATTTAAAAAAAAAAAAAAAATTCACCAAACTCAAAATCTGAAGTACTGAGATTACACTCAGGAAGGACTAGGAAAGTTTCACAGAGAAAATTCTATATGAGCTGTTCTGTGCTATTCCAAAAGACCCCCAGGATTTTCTTCATTTAGATTTATGAAAGGACCAGCATATTGATTATGTAACTGCCATCTGAAGTTTAATAATATATAGAAGAAGTAAATGGAGCTGCTGAGGAATTTAACTTGCCTATAAATAGAGAGTGGCATCCCCATTAATTCATTAAAGGTATATGGGAAGTGTAACGTATTCCAATTAACATTTCATAAGATGGTTGTAGCTTGTTAGTTATGAACCAACATTTTTCATTTTCTTTTTAGAGCAATTAAATGATATCCAATTCCCTTGGCAGGCTGGAGCTGTCTCTTTTGATAGCTTTCAAAGTTTCTAGAGAGGACACATACAAAAGGTAAAGAGGTTCCTGTTTTGCTGCTTTTTCTTTTTCTCCTTTTTTTTCTTTTCCTTTTTCCTTTTTCTTTTCCTTCCCCCCCTTCCTTTTTTTCCCCTCTCACTCTTTCTCTCTGCCAATTAGAAAGCATTTTGCATCCTAGATGGGCTTATTCACCCATCGTTCAGTTAAATAACCACTAGCTACATATAGCTTGCTTAAGCACAACAACTGGCCTGGTACCAGATGAGCTTGATATTTATTTAACAAACAGTGCTGTCTTCGTAGATCTAAATTAGAGCCTTATTTGAAATACTTAAAGTTTACCCATTACTGTTTGCCCTCAGTGAAAATCCAAGTTCTGGTTACGTCCCTGCTCACTAGGATTAGAACTGTCACAATATTTATTTAACAGGAGGAGGCATGCTAAGCCATGCTGCAAACATTGCTGTGCCAATATGAAGAGGAACTTACTGCTTTTTACAGTGTTTCTTTCTCTGCATGTGCTCTCTCTCCATCCCTCCCTCTTTCCTCTTCTTCCTGCTGTCCCCATGTGCCCCACAGGCCCCTCCACATGTCCCCTCCCATACATGGCATTTCTATTGCCCACAGAATGATTCTGGTGGAAAAATATGTTTGAAAAAGGGCTGTGAAAATTGGGATTGGTGCTGATGGAGGGAACGAGGGCAATGCATGGCCTGTCCCCTCCTCTCCTGGTGTCCCTTGTGCCCCAAACTACACTGATCAATGCAATGGACACGTGGTAGGGCACAGAGTCCTGGCCTCTTGGTTCCTCATCCTCCTTGAATGAAGGAAAACTCATGTTGGTGAAACTCATGCTGCACCACAAAATGCCTCCATCTGGGAGCCACGTGTCCCTTAGTCAATAGTTCAGATTATTTCCCACAGCAGCAAGGCCAGGTGCACTTTGGGTCTTTTCCCATCTCATTGTGAAAATGTAAGCTATGAGGGAGGAGGGATATTGTTCTTCTGTTTCACTGGGCGATGCAAATTCCCATTTCCCGCAAGGAATGGATGAACAAATACCCTTGGTACAAGCGCTAGGATAGCCTGGTAATGTCCCCTTCTTTCTGAGACACAAAACACATATCCCTCCCTCCAGTCTGCAAAGCCTGCTGAATTTCTGGAGCTTAGCAAAGAGAGGGAAGGTTTCCTATCTCCAGCCCTCTAGAAAGACAGCAGCACAAGGGAAGGAAAAGCAGCAGTGAAAAGGTAGGAGAAAGACTGTGCTAAGCAGTATACATGTATTTTATGCTGGTAATTATGAAGGAACAAAGTCACTATCTCAGGAAGAGAATATTTTCAGCCTGATTTCCTCAGCAATTGTTCTGTCTGTCAGTTCCCCTTTAATAACTTCTGAAGCAGTTGGCCAATTTCAATCAGACTTGACAGACAGGTGGAATTCTGAGTGGTACCAAGTTTGTGCTGGATTTACAGTGTCGGTGCCGTGTTGAGCATAGAGAGCACAGCCCCTCGCTGAAGGGAGCAGTCCATGAGGGCTGCATAGGTGTCCTCTGTGCAGGGCAGGGTCACCCTGGATGCTGTCAGCACCTGGGACCACCCCGGGTAGGGATGTTGCATAGAAACATTTCTGAACCCCAGGTGAAATCTGGGTCTCCAGGAAGAGGAGAGGATAGGGCAGGGGAATGGGAGGGAGAGGCTTTGCCAGGTGTCCTTTGGGACAGATACATCGCTGTGCAGAATAAAGAAGAACTCCAGGGAACACCCATGGCTCTTCAGAAAGGGATGAAAAAGCAGGGGAAAGTAAACCCTACAGGTACAGCATCACAAAAAGCAGGAATGAAGGAAACACTGCCATTCAGTCTACTAAAAGTGTAATGAGGAAAGCAAATCCAACTGCTTTTAGCTAACCCATCCCAGTCTCTGGATGAGGAACACTCCATTCAAGGACTGAATTCCAGAGCCAACAGACTCGTAACAGTCAATTATCGTTTCAACTACAGATGGGAAAACCTGATAAAATGAGTCCTGTACGGAGAGGGGATTGAAATAGAGCTTGGGCAGGGATTGCAGCCAGAGATTAGTGGCCATAAATACATCAAAAGCAAAGGACTTTAAGACACATGCATAGCACCACCATTTATAAACTGCCATGTGTCCCAATTCATACCTCACCATTCATGGGCATGCTGGAAAGGCTTACAACTCAGGCCTGGACTCTTCATGAAGAAAAACTCTTTTCCTTTAATGTTACTGCAGCTTTCAGAAATTGCAGTGGTTTTTTGTTTGGGGTTTTTTTTTTTTCCCCCCAAGGNATTAAGATGTTTCTCATCTGGTGTGCTAAGTCTGTGCTAGAGTTAACTCTGTGTCTGCATCTTCATCAACAATGCGACATCTCTTACACCAATTTGATTTTACCTTGTCTGGGAGATGAAAGCAATTTATAAGTTTCAAAGAGCACTCTCTGGCTGGGATCCAAACACAGGAGTGTAGTGCTGAAAAGAGAATTGCTGGAGACTTTTATGTCTGGCATATGGTGTGCTAGTTTCCTTTCTAATCTGGGTAATGAAGGTCAGTATGAAGTGCTGAGTTGGTTGTGTTGGCCAAGGTGTTTGACGACCTGCTCACACAGGTGGGGATTTCAAACCCTGACCAATGTGAACTAGCTAAAGGAAATCTAATCGCTCAGTTCACTGAAAACCTGGAAATATGTATTTTCCTCCCCATTTCTGAATACATTTTTCTGGAGAAGACAAAAGTCATGACTGGGCTGCAGCAATGGAAGATTTCTACAGGCTATGCCTCATGGGGCTGTTCGGTAGTGCACCTGGTGGATCCCACTAGCATCTGTGACTAATTGAGAAGATAAATCCATTTTGCTGGAGTGGTTTAGATTTCCAGAAGTCCTTCAGTCTATTCCAGCTGAGCTGATTAGAGTCCAGCTCACTGGGAGTCATTACTGTCAATCCCACCAGCTGGCCTGAATTTTGCAAGGAGAAAAAAGCAAGAAAAATGCATTAAAAATGAATAAATCTATATTTCATGACTTATGCAAACTGATTTTCCCCAAAGGGGGTCCTACTCCTAACATCATCACATCTCTGTGATGTTCCTGCATGGCTTGGCTTGTTTGTGGATCTCCTTCAAAAAGAGCAGAAGTATTTCAAGAGTTAAGTGTCAGCATCAATGAAATTAAGAGCGTTTTGGATATAGATGAGATAAGGGCACATACAGCCTCTGGATACAGACACATATAGAGGTAATGAATTCAATATCTAATGCAAGATCTAAATTCTTGCATTCAGCCAAGTTATATTTATCACAGGCTCTGCTTCTTAGAGTACAGTCATAGCTGGAGCTCAATTAGAAGTGCAGTTCATTTCAGTTACCTCCGACTACTTAGCAGTTGTATTTGCTGTAGGTTTTGCTCATCTGCCAGTTCCAGGATTTTTCAGCATCTCTGTCACTTGCTTTGCAAATGGGAAGAAAGAGTCACCACCTTTGGAGGTGATCATACTGGCCTGGGAGCCTGTGTTTGGATAATCCCCCACATCTCCCTCCACCTCAGGTATTTCTTGCTAGTCCATCTGAGGGACCTGTCACCAGTCCCACTGCAGACAGATGAGCTTCCATCAAGCCATAGAAAGGGTCGGGATTTTTTGTCACTCAATTTTCCTTTTTTCTTGTTCCCTTTTCCCTCTAGTAGTTTATTCAAGCCCAGAGAAAGAGCTTCGTCCCTAGCTCATGTAGAGCTCTGATGTATGCAAATCCTCCTTGTGCTCCCATGGCCCTTTTTTTTCCTCCTTCTTTCCTTTTAATTCTAGATTTGAAAATAAAATGCGAGCTGGCTGCACAGAGATCTCTCATGTGTGCAACTTCCAATTGTGGCAAATTGGAACTGTCGATGCAAGCAGCTCAGATTTATTTATATATTTAAGAGGAAGGAGGGAGGAGAGGGAAAGGGAGGGGGAGATGCTCGTGGTGGAAAGGAAAAAGAAAAATAACAGATCCAAGCAAAAAGGGATTTGAATCTCAAATACTGCTCCCTGGCCCATATTACCCAAATCCCTCCAGCCTTGGCCATGGCTGCCTCTTGCCTAGTTAAAAACAACATGCAAAAGACCAAAAACATTTTTTTCCCCCACAACATTAGGAGCTGTTGACTTTTGCAGATGCCATTAGGCAACCAAAGTCTAACACCGAGACTGATGCAATTAATACTTGGTGCTTCAAAACATTAACATAGCTATTTATATAAATTAGTAACCTTAAGCCCAGGCGGTAGCATTATTACAGCATTACTAATTAAATCACAATAAGCTTAGTTTGCAGTACTATTAATTATGAAGCTGACATAGTGATATTGGAGATCTGATTGGCCTATTGTCAGTCATTACCCGATCAGTAATGAACCAGACAGGCAATGAAAATCAAAGCTGATGCTCCAGCAGTGCTGTTCCCAGTTCCCGGGAAGAAGGGCCACCATTCCAGCAGAGGAAGCATCAGCATCCTCCATCAAAGCAGGCAGGCAGCACAAACAGAGCTTGGGGCCGTGGGGAGGCGGGTGGGGGAGGTTCTCTCCTGCCTCATCCGCACTCCTCAGACCCAGGAGCAAAAGTTACTCATTCCTATGGCTAACGAAGAGGTCGTGGGCCTCTTTTGTGAGAGCAAGTGAACAAAGCTTTGTCACCTCTAGTGGAGTCTCTGATTGGAGTGGATTAGAGAACACCCTTCAGGGATTTTTTATGGCCAAGTTAGTGTAGGGAAGAACACTGATGTGAACAGTCTGTTCTAGGCACCTCTGTGATAATTTATAAAGGGCTTTTCACGAACAGCTGTCCAAACATCCTTTTTATGGAAAGGGCAGTGGGACAAAGCCACTGTCTCAGGGAAGTGTCCCTTCACAGGCAAACGGTGCTGTGTCCATGGGCAGGGGGAAAGGAGGGAGTGTCAACATAAACTCAGGGGTGTAAATGGAGAGCAGAGGCTGTAGGGCTTTACACTGGTTGTGTTCCCCATTGAGCACAACACAGTCTGCCAGTGCTGGGGCTGAGGAAAGGCAGAGGTTGGTGATAGGAGGCTGAAGAGAAGGAGTCCAAGGTCAGGAACCCACCAACCTCATAAGCTGGACCTACCCAGTTAATTCTGTGATTCTGTGAACACAAGCTAGTCTGAATTTGCCCATCTTTAACATGGCAGTAAGACAGAGAACAAGCACCTCTGCGCAGCAGTCTTGGCCTCTGTTTTAGGTAGGAGATGATGCGTTTACCCAGAACAAGAGGTTTGGCCTGGGGAACCCTAAAAAGTGCTTCTTTCAGAGTTGTTTGGTGTTTTATTTTTCCAGCAAGACACCTAGCCATGGTACTATCTCCCGTGTTACAGCAGTTCTCCTGCGCAGCCAGAGATTCTTGGAGCAAAGAACCCATAAAAAAGCAAGAATACACTCGGTGACAGACGGTGCATGTTTCATTAAAGTAAGAGCAAGTGATTGACAGGCATCAGTTTAGTCTGCACCTGCCTCTCCTTTCCTGATGGACCTAAAATGATGAGCATGCCACAGAAATGGAAGTAAGCCAGCTGTCTTCCACTCCTGTTATCCACAACAGCGATTCAAAGCAATAAAACACTCAGAGTTTGGGAGCAGGAGGGCAGATCCTTCTCCCTGACTCAGAGTTATCATGTCAACTTCTGCCCACAAAAGGGAACCTCTTCTGAAAAACAAAGAAAAACAATCATTCAAGCAGGGAGGAAATTATCATGGAAAGACTTTGTAGCATGGAAAGTTCTGCTCATCTGATGGAATTGAAGAGAGAGCAAAGGTCTTGCACCAGTTAAAGGATTTGCAAGGTCCTGAGAAACTGGGGATCACCAATGGCCGTGGGAGAGATGGCACATATCATCCCTCACTGCCAGCTAACAGATGTCTCATCCATCTCCAGCCCAAGGGAGGCCTTTTGCCTCCTTTGAAGATGGGCAGAGGGATGCTGCAGGTTGTATTTCTACCCCACACTGCTTAATGTGTGGTGCCCGGTGTCAGAGGCTTCTCTGTGCTCACAAGCCAGATCTTGCTGGCACCTCCTCTCAGCATCAGTCTTAAAACACTGACGTGCAGCAACAACAAAGAAAGAAAAGCCTTGGTCTATCCAAAGAAAAACACAAAGAAAATGCAATCCCTAAATTAAACAGCACAAGACTCCCAGGACAGGTCTCAGGGTGTAAGTCTCTCCACTTCTTAAGATCACAGAGCCGAGAGGGATTTTCTTAGTGCTGCAGCATGTTGGGCCACAACTACATGTTCAGGGGAGCACAGCATAGTCTGCCATAAATTACGTGCTCTTTCAACAGAGCCCTGGATTCTCCAGCAGCTGAGGTTGTGACCCTTCTTACGCCCTGATGAGAGAGCTCCTGGAGCCACAACCCCAAATCCATGGGTATTTTGCAAGGATTAGGCTCTGTACACCAGCTACAAAGGAAGGGGTGGATTCACTCCTTCCCTAGGTACTGACTTGTCGAGGCTTGTGTTCCTGCTGTTGCATAGGTCAGCAGATGGCACTGCTACATTTAGACTTACAGAGTTTTTTTCTTCTTAACGTGTAAATGTGTCTTTTTCTCAGAGAAATGCTGCATTGCTGTACTGCCTTCTCATTGCCGTTTGACTGCTCGAAGTCCAGTGCTCCCCGGGCTGCTCACAGCTCCCTGACCACAAGCTGCTGCTGGAAACTGGGTGATGAGGGGACAGGTTGGAACTTGGGGCTCTCTGCAGGCTGGATTTGGACAAGTCTGTCCCAGGGCAAGTAGAAAGACTATTGTGCTTAGATTATACTCCGTTTCAACAGTGCAGTTTGCTTTTCCAGAATTACCACTTAATAAATGTGTGCTGTAACAGTGTCAATATCTTCAGCATTTCAGGGTGCTGAGGTGTGCCTAGGAATGGCTGTAGTGGCTCCATTCCCCCTAGACCAACATCTGGTCTCCAGTAGTGGCAGTAAGGGGATGCTTAAGGAACAGTAAGTACAGGTGACCTGTCCCCTTAAGAGTGCCCCACCATTTTCCCCCTGGGGTTATCCTGAGCTGGATGCAATATCTCTGTTGTGCCCCTATTCTCCTGAAGCCCACCTTGCTCATAGCATCCACAACATCCCTTAACAAGGAGCTTCACTGTCAAACAGCCTGTTGTATGGAGAATACACCCTTTTTTTCTGGCTTTGACTCTGGCTCCTGTTAGCTCCATTTGATGGTCTTGAGGATATTTAGCGTTCAAGGGAGGGACTGATCCCCTCCCACTCTCTTCTGCCACTGACAGCTTTGTAGCCCCTTGTCACTCTCCATCAGTTGCTGAAAAGCCAAAACACATGGAGGAGAGAGGGGTGAGAAGCAAAGACAAGCTCAGAAAGCAAGATAAGCAGCACGAAGCAGGGACCACGAGGTGGTCTCAGCTCTCTACAGCCACGCCTTTAAGCAGGTTCTGTCCTATCCCAACAACGATGGGGTGGACAGGGAGGCAGAACAGGCAGGGGATGGGCCTGGGCAAGACGGGGCTGCTCATCACAATCCATACGGGAGGAGAAGAAGCCACTTGCTGGAAGGGTTGCCAGGCTAGCCTACAGCATGGCTCAGAGCCAGAGCTGCTCGGAACATGAGGAGATGCCTGAAGATGTTGGCAGGCTTTCTAAGGAGGTAAAGACTGAGACCAAAGAAGAACAGGAATACCGGGGGAGAGACTGAAGCACATTTAGGCTTAATTTGGATGGGAAGACCCTGGAGGAATACCTGCTCTGGCAATCCCCAGACTGGGGCTGGAATCCAGAAGAAGCAGCTGCTTATCTAAGGCTGAGCTGGGAGCTGTCAGAGTCCAAGGAAGTTGGTAAGTAGCTATCAGTGAGCAGTGAGAGCCCTTGAGGAGCAGGAACAGTGCAAAGCAGCAAAGACAGTGCATTTGGAAGGAAGCCTCAGTCTCTCAATAAAATTTGTGTTCTTTCCACTTTATGGTCAAGGAGTTGCTTTTGCCCCAGAGAGCAGGGAAAGCCAGCTGCTCTCCAAGAGCTAGTGCAGGTGGTTAGGGGGAGTCAGGTGGCTGCGGACACAACACACAGAGCTTTTCAGCAAGGCTGTTGCAGCCCTGTGATGTGATATGTGGGTTCATAGTACCCATTCTAACAGCAGGGTCCTTGTGGCTAAAGCAAAATTCTAACAGAGCCCATCTCCCACCCGCTGTGGAGTCCCGAGGGACAAGGCTACTAACCAATCCTTTGTCTCCCAAGGGGAATTGCTCTGGAAGAAGCCATTCGAGGGCTTTTTCTGTGCACTTCTGATAAGGTGAGTGAAACCTGGGTGTTGCCCTAAGCTTCCTGGATGTCTGCTCAAGGGCAGTGGGAGTAGCACCCCAGGGAGACGTTGCTGTGCTCAGGAACCTAGAAAGCTGAAGCAAGTATTTAACAGAGCAGAGAGAGGCCTTGGGAGGAGTGTGAGAAAACACAGCTCCAGACACCAGAGGAGTGAATATAAAGGACGGTTTGGTCCAAGGCTGGGCAAAGGTAGCTTGCTGGGTGTGTGGGAAGAGACAGGACTGCATTTAAACAGCCCTACTGTGTCACCATCAGACGCCCAGGGAGACCCAGCAGCAGCCCCACAGAACAAATAGCCAGCACTGCCTTGAAGCTTCTGTAGCTCTTAAAAAGCATCAAACACCATGACAGGCATGAAATGCCAACAGCAAAGGGACACCCTTCAGCTCCTTGGATGGGGACAAAGTACTCTGCACAGCCAAGCACATCCAAAGCTCCCTCGATTTCTTTGATGGTCCTTGCTCACCCTCTTGCACCACTTTCCTGTTTTAATTTGCAGATTACAGGAGGAGGAAGGAGTACAGTAGCCAAAGGACTCTGTCAGGCTGCGTTGAAAGCAGCAGCAGCCACTGTAGCAGCAGGCAGAACCCAATCAGAAATTACCTCACCAAGCTGCTCATCTTCTTTGTGCATTTTCATTCCTGGCAAAAGCCCTGCCAAGCCAGAGAGTTCTCTGAACAGGCCAGGCAAGAGCATCCAGCCCACAGGAGGAGCCCACCAGCACTGCAGCTGCTCATTAGAAGTGGGACAGGAGGCTGAGCACAGGAGTCAGGACTGTTTTTAAGCACCCTGGGCAGATCTTAGAAAACACAAGGTGGGCATAAAAACATTCACTGTGCTTTCATAGATGATTACAGCTCTGTATCAGGCTGGGGAAGGAAGGAAGACAGGAGCTGTGATATTAAATAAGAGGCTGCACAGAGAAGCATTGCTGAGCAGAAATAGTTTTAGGGTACCTGGAAGGCATCACTGTTTTTAATCCTTGCAAGGGATTTTTACAAGAAACAATATGTTGCTTTGCTTTGTTTTGTTCTCCCTTGAGATAGGATTCAGATGCAATGCTGGAATACAGATTTCACCCAGCCTGGCATTTTGGGCAATCTCTTCTGGAAACTCTACAGGTGTTGGGGACTGGATCCTGATTTGGACCTCATTGCTCAGATATGAACTCAGAGTGGGTTTGGAAGGAGGTTTGGTTTGGTGCCAGCCCCTACACACAGAGAATCATGGAGGTTGGCAAATACAGTCAAAAAACAAAAAAAAAAAAACCCACAAAGACACCAGCTTAATACAGCTACAGATTTAAGCTTGTCTTGGACTCTGAGACATTTAAAATAGTGTGTAAAACAACTTTAGCCTGGCTTTGACAGACAATGGAAATGGTGGAGAAAATGTCAAAAGCAAATTGGAACTGCAAGCCAGTTCTCTAGAAAGCAGACAAAAAGAGAATTTGGAGGACAAAGAGCTGGAATATTTGAGTCTTATAACAACAAGCAGTGATTGTGCTCATGCCTTGGGGATGGGCACTGGGCTCTGTGTCCCTCCAGTCCTGACCTCCCACTCATCCACAACAGGGGACTCTTTAGGGCACACAGTGCTGGTTCCCTCCTTGCCCATATACCTTTACAAACTGAGCTTCCTGGGGAACTAGGGGGACTCCTGGATCCCATAGTTTGAATAATTCCAGTAACACCAATCCTCAGCAAAGACCTGTGCCCAGACAAGCTGTGATGCCCTATAGCACATTACTTGATCAAAAGATTACTAAAATATTACTGGATATGAGACAGGCGCTGGCAAGGCAGCATCCAGCTTTTGAGAAAACCATGGATAAGATGATGTTCACTAAAGTTTCCCAAACCCCCACATAAACTTCAAGCTTCAACTCAAAATGCTGATTCCAAGGCATCTGGTTATGGCATAAATTCCTCCTCACTGTCCTGTCTCCATGCAGCTGTTCTGCATTTTCTGCAACTCTCCATCTCCCAGCTGGGCTTGCAACAGCAATAATGTCTTGTAAATATGAGGTCTTCTTGTCCAGAAGGATTAGCACTTGTAGAAGTGAGGAACCTGGACAGCATAAACGGGTCAAAGCTCAGGAAAATTATGACATCACCCTAGAAGTAAAGCCCAGGTGTGGGGAATGAGATGAGAGCAGGGAAGAAAAACAAGTTAGGAAGTGAGTGGATAAAAAAGGAGGGGCTTCACTTGGTAATGGGGGAAAATGATACACATCTTTGGTCAGTAGAAAAAGCAGGTTAGTGAAAAGGAGGGAAGGAAAACCAGTTTCAGGATTTGGGATCTTCTTCTACCAAATTGTAAAATTCGTGTAAGCATGGCATTAACTGGCATATGATACTAAACTGTCATTCCAGCCACGGGATGCTTTCATCATTCTCTTAGCTTCCTCCAGTAGCTTACTGCCCCTTTAGGCACCCAGCAGTGTCACCCCAGCAGCTCTGTGCCACCTACCCCAACCTCCAGCTGCCTTCCAGCAAATCAGTCCCTGCGGCTGCCCAGAGGCAAGAGGCAGAAAAGGAAGAGCAAGGGAAGAAGGATTATTTTGGCCTCTTTTCAAAGCAGGACAAGTGCTTAGCGTTAATATGCAGAATGCCTGTATATCTCAATTATACACCTCCCACAGGGGCCTATTACAGCTACCCTGGGCAGCCAACATGTGTCAGCAGAGCAAACATCGAAGGCTAGCCCAATGTACTCCAGAAATAAAAAGCAGAGAAAGCAGGACATGAGCCTGTCGACAGCTGCTTCTTTTCTCCCCTGCCCCTTCCCCATGTGGTTTTCAGGTCTAGCTGCCAGGCCTGTGCCTTAGCATTTTAACGTGTGCGTGAAATTGCAATCCCCCCTGTCTCTCCCTACGTGGTGGAAATTGGGAAATTAGCATTGCCCCATCACCGCTTGTACAAGTTCATGTTACAATTGAATGTTGTTTTTTTTAAATGGTTGGTTGGAGATTGGAAGATGGAGAAAAAAAAATGGAGATTGGAAGGGAAGAAAAATGTTTTTCCATTACAAGAATGATTTTTGGTGTACTGATTCCTCCCTGACACACATATTATTCCCACAGCTTGGGTACCTGAAAGGCAGAAAAAAATTAAATACATCCTTAAAAACATATAAACCTTACTCTCAACAGAGATTTGTGCCCTGGAAGAGGCAAAAAATCCATGCAGTGTAAACGCTTCTGTACTTTTGTTATTAAGTTCCACTTAAAGGCGCTCAGAAACAGCCATGGTGGAGAACAACACAAACCCAAAGACGGATCAATTCGGCAAAGTGGGTCCTGGAATCTAGGACCCACTTCACTCCTAGTAACTCCTTTTAACTCCTACATCTTCCCCTGTCTATTGCTTCCTCATCTCATTGACATTTGCATGGTACCACCAGAATATCCACTGAGCTGAAGTTCCTGGTGGAGTTTCACACAAATGCAAAAACTGAAGAGAGATACCTTGAATGAACGAACCACGTGTGGGAAAAAGGGAAAAGCCAATTCTAGTAAATCCTTGACTGTGAATTTACTGGGAGCTGCCCAGTGGAGCTCACAGCTTCTGCTGGTTTTTTGGCCAGCACTGTCCCCACACAGCACTGCCAAGGTTTGAGCCCTGCTGAAACTTAAATGTAGAGCCACAGCTGACACCCTTCCAGTGGCAAGAGAATTGATGCAACAGGGATGCTGTGGCACAGAAGCTGGGCAATTGTGTGTCTCTTCTGTTTTCATCTTGATTTCCTGTGATTGAGCAAGGGAGAAAAAACATTCAGAATTACTACAAATAAGTGCAAAACATTTTGAAATGCCCAAAGAAAATCTTGGTTACAGAGCAGCCTGTTGACTTTATGTGGCCCAGAAATAGCTCCTGTCTTCACAGATGTTTTCCTGACATATTATCCCCTGTATATTACTGCACTTTCTCCGAACTATCTTGCTCATCCTTTCACTGTTTGCTGTCATATCTTTCTATTATCTGAGAACATTGTATTGTTATCATTAGACTGATGCTTATCCACTCTTTGCCTTCCTTTTTATCTTACCTAGCCTGACTGCATTTCCGATCATGCAGGAAAGTGTTTGTTGGTCTGAAGAAATTCTTTCTGGCTATTATATTTTGCACTTTCAGGTTTCTGGTTCTGTTGGATAGAAAGTGTCTTTTTTGTCACTTTCCACATATGGAGCTCAGGCAGCAAAAAGAAGTGAGCTTCACTTTAGGGTAAAGCCCAAGGGTCAGATTTAGGCTGTTCAGTAGCCAGCACTTCTGAGATGGTTTCATATCTCCCTCCCCTTGCAATTCCTAAATCAAAGCATTGAACTCTTTTGAAAATCTGATTTATTCAAAGCACCTGATGGAGAGGCAGAAAAAAGAGTTCTTAGTGTGGCAGTCTCCGTAAGAAGAAGAAACCAGGTGATTTTACATTGCCATATTGCCTCAGCAGGGTTCCCTTCACCTCCCGTGGAACAGGAAAGCAGCAGGCTACTGCCACACTTGGCACTGGATGCTTACTGAACACCACAAAAGAAGCTGTATTATCCCACCTGTAGGCATCCTAGAGGGATGTGAAGGTGTCCCCAGAAGTGTATGGCCATGAGATGCCACCTCCTGCAGCCCAGCTTGGCTGCCACCAGGCTGGTTCATCACCAACATCTGTGTCTATCAGCACTAACAACCCCCTATGTGATGGACAAAAACACCACTGTGTCTTCAGCCCTGTGTCAGCCAGGGGCAACTCAGCTTCAGAAAACAGTTTCCAGCCTGAAGATGTTACAATAGTCTTTCATGAGGCTGCTGACAGTGCTTACATTACCCCAAACCTCATTATTTCCTCCATCAATTTCCCCTTTCTTGTATAAATTAGAGTGAATTACAGTATTCATTTGGAATAATGTATAGCCACAAATGGATTCACATCAGTCAGACAGGATACGTTTATTCATGAACACTTGAGTGTTTATTTCAAGAATATGAGGAGGGATAAATGAGCTTCAGAGATACTGATGCTGTTAAGTAGCTGGGAGTATTCCTCCTGGAAGTGTGCGTCAAGATTTTTCCAACGATTCCTATTTATTACTCACACAATGGATTAGCTGAACACTTCCACATGCTTCCAGACAATTTTTGAATAAAGGGGTTCCTTTCCTTTCCTTTCAGTATGTCCCTCCCATCCATCCCAGCAGTAGAAACAATTCTGTACAACATGGATGGCCACTTGTATGAGCAGTAAATCAGAAACAGATCTTACTCATTGCAAGTAAGAGCCATTCATAGATGGAGCAGCATTTGAATTTGGCTGCACTGACTATAGTTTGAACAGTTGTGAAACTGCAAGTAATCAACACTTTAATAAAACTCATAATCTGCTTGCAGATAGTCTGGCAAGGAGAAAACTGCTAAAGGAGCTAAATCATTTGCAGAAATCATTCTCAGTGGATAATTTGACCAACTCCAACACGATGGTATTCATGTGCAAAAGCTCTGAAAATCTTTTCTCAATGGCGTGCAGAAAACGACTCCAGATTTCTTATGGCTGTGGATCAGAGCTGCTTTCAATGTTCATAGAGACAGTATCTGCAGAAGACACCTGTCCAAAGACATAATCTGTTTGTGCAAACCACTGAGCTTTTTCTGTTCCATGAAAGCTCCTGGCTTTGCAGTGCTGCAGCAGTGCTTTGCACACGGTCTCCAAGTTCCAAGCATGCACTTGAAGTTTGGATATGTCATGTGAGTATATCAATTTATTGCTATACTGAGTTAGATTCTGCCTGAAATCTGTAGTTACATGAGGCTACACACAGCAGAGACTCTTGTTCAAAATACTTAGCTAATAGTTTACAGGGTGACTCAATAATTTAAGAGGATTAGTAGCTGGAAATGAAGCCTTGCATCTATGCACCACTTATTTAGTTCCACTCCAAATTTACAATTATCTGATGGTTGTTTGGTGGCTGAGGTGAATGGAATTGCCACCTCCAGACTCCTTTGTAGGAGACTGCTGTGTACTTATCGCAGACATCACATCACCATCACAAATGGCTTGGCAGTGTAGCAGCTGAAAAAATCCTGCAAGGACCGGCAGCTCAAGCGTGATCTCTCTGCTAAGGCTCCACGTGCAAAAGGCACGTGGGGGACAATTCTGTGGTGGGGGCCCAACATGAGGGACCCTGATAGGGTCCCACAGGCCACCTTAAAAACCCTTCAGTGTTGATAGATGGCAGTTACTGTAAATTTGGAAACTATTTAGGGAGCTGAATGAGAAAAGATCTTTATCCCATTTGAATTGCCGGGGCAATTGAGTCTCCCACTGTGGTATTTCCAACCTCCCTTGCAGCCTCTGTTCTGTGCATCAGAATTATTAAAATGCCCCATTTCAGCGAGTAAATTTTATTAACATGCATTACTATCACCTTGACCTTTAGTACTCCTTCACTTGATTGGCTCACCATCCCAGAGCTGCATCCAGGTGGGATGGCAGGGATGGCTGGAAAGAGCAGGCAGCTCATCACAGCATCGCCTCTGAGAAAGATCAGCAGGTTCTGCATCAGGACAGAAGCATTTACTGTCCCAGAGGTTATTTCCATTTGGAGCTGCCAGCTAAACAGGGAGCTGGGAGGAAGCAATGGATCCCTGTGATGGATGCAGGGAGGATCAGGAAGAATGGAAGGAAAACTGATCTAATGTTTTTGCCTTAAGGAAATAAAAGTCTGCATTTTGGGCAAACAGCCAAGCTGGGGCTGAATGAATAGGCAAAGCATGAACAAGGGTGTTGACCTGTTTCTCTCTTCTCACAGAACAGAGCAGAAAACTTGGAAAACATTGTTTTAGCACTTGGAAATGGATCCTCAAGGGCATCGGTAGAGAGTGTCCTGGCCTAAGCTTGGGACAGCTTTGGGCAGTAACACTCATGATGTCATCTGGAAAGATGGTCTAGGATAGCAAGGGACTTGCATGCAGGGTTAGGGACTAAAGAGAGGGCAGCAGCAGCAAGTTGACAATTTTGGCACATCAGATGAGCCCAAAGTAGCATCCTAGGAGCTGCGTAGACACCCCCACTGGGATTCTCTATTTTTATTTCTTCTGCTGAAAAGGCACTGAATCTTTTGATTTTCCTTTCCCCTGAAGAAGAGGAAAAATAAATCGAAATGGCTTCTTTTGAGGCATTTACACCCACTGACTTTAGCAAAGTTGTATTAAAAAGACAAGGAAAGGAAAATTCAATAAAGTAAAAATAAAAATCCATTAAAATTCCATTGGTTTTTACACATGGAGCTTATTTGCAGAAGGTGAGCAGCTAGAGCCAAAGTCTCTAATCCTACAGCATGCACAGATCTATTACAAGAGGACAGTGATCCAGCCCGGCAGCAGCTTGGTAAATAACACCTGGCTTCAGGACAGAGACTCCCTTCTGGGTGGTGAGAGCCCTCTACCCATGCTGACTTCACAGGGCAGCCTCCTCCGAGTGCTACCTGGAGAAACAGGTCCTTGTCATTTTTTGGATGCTGACTGCCCTCAAAGTTCATCTACTCTAAAATATCTCTCCCAGAATTGGTGCTGCTCACTCCAGAGTGATGGAAAGTGCCTGGGCCCCATCTCAGGCAATCGGGAATCCATCAGCCCTGATCCCTCCCTACCTCCATCCTACAAATGCCTGCAGACACAGAACTGATCAAGGAGGGTTTTTTGGCAAAAGAGGTTAAACTTAGATGATGTCAAGGGATAAGAGCTGATGTGACTGCAAGCTGCTGGGTTTAGTCCAGTTTTTCCCAGCAACGTGCCCCCTGCACAGCTCCACTGGGGCCCACACCAGTGGGTACCAGTAAAACTGTGATGCCTTCTTCCCCTCTCCCAGCTAACACCAGGTTCTGAGTTGTCCAGATCCAAGGTCTCCCTGTGTGCAGATTCAGGAGTTTGGATCACCCTGGCATAGGAGGAACACCCTGATTTGAAACGGGCATGTTTTTGGACACTGGGGTGATCACACTGCTTCCTGCTCATCACCAGGTTTCTGCCCCTCTGACCCTGCCCAGCCTTCAGCCAGGTTTTCCAAAGGATCTTTTTCTGCCACAAGGCTTGGGCTTTGGGGGCCACCTTCCCAAACAAGGCTTCTAACCGGGCTGCAGATTGGACCTGGCCCTACCTTCCCATCTTTTCACCAGCTTAGGATGCCTCTGGGTCTTCTTTGCCTGCCTCCCTTTCTCATTCACTGCTCCCCAGAGGACAATAAGCACTTTAGAAACCGCTTTAGGGATTCTCCACAAGGATAAAACAAGGAAACCCAGAGACAACAACCTAATCAGCAAACAGCTGAGCCAGGGATAAATTCACATGGAAAGTCTGTGTTTGTTTATTACTAATGGGTAACAGAGATGATAACCTTTTAATCCAAAACCATAATGAAATATGCATATTTGTTAATGTGCAACTATAAAATGCAAATCTTGCAAACACAATGGAGAAGGGCAAAGAAAGTACTCAGCACCAATACTAATTTATTCCTTTGGCTTCAGACATTTATTCAAATTGAGTTGTGTATGTAATATAAAGTCAAATGAATATGTAATTGTAATGTATATGTATAAACATTTTCATCTCAAATATGCAAACTGTTTATCATAATAGGAAGTAATACATATTTTGCCAAATAAAAGGTTACCTATTAAAATATTTTTACACTCTTCCCACCCCAAGCTTTTGTGCTCTCGGTAAAAGCTCTATTAACATAGAGACAATTTCTGATTTTCCCTTTTGAGTCACGCTACCCAAATTCAAAAGATTTAAAGTATTAACAAAGTAGAATCAGAAAGACTTTTACATGAAGATTTTCTCTCTCACTCTTCTCTTTTCCAAGCTACACAGAAATTGCTCTCCTAAATATCAATTTAAAACACTGGCTAAAAAGCTGAGCAATTTTCCCCTTCTATTTCCAGCCCCCAAAGAAACAGCTTTCCCCTGTTGCTGTCGGAGTAACTACATATTCATCTACATATTCATGCAGTAGCAACTAAGCTTTATTGCTAGTCCTGGTCACCACTGCTTTTCTAAACCATCTCTCTGGCAGCTTGGCAGCCCGAGAGCTAGAACAAGCTTCACATACTGTATGTGAGAAGATCTGAATCAATTTGTGAATATCTGATTTGCAAAGAAATCAGGACAATAAAGATTTGAGACAAATCCTCTTTTCCTAAATTCACCTGAAATCAAATCTCTTCCTGCAAAGGAAAAGTTGAGGTAGTTTTCCTTCTTTTTTTCTTGGTGGGACAATCATGCTCATGATTCATGAGCTATGGAGCCATGAGGAGTATTTCTGTCTGAAATTTAGCATGGATTAATTGTCTAAAATTTGAATGCACTGACAGGAAGTCAACAACAATATTTCCATTGGCTTCACTGTGCAGTGGAGCACTGGAGTCAGGGCAGAGCACAAAGAATTTTGTAATCAACCTCCACCCATTGCTACTTTCGTCTCTCCTGACTCTGCTATTCACTTTCCCGCTGCTGCCATAACTCTATGCTGCTTTTATTCAGTCCTGCCTGGTGCATTCAGCATTTTCTTCTCTTGTCTTCCAAACAAAACATTTCCCACCTCTTTGTGTTTTCTTGACTCTCCCGAGGACCAGAGCCATGTAGCAATAACCAGAAGAGAAGAGGAAATCCCATCACTATTTATAGCCTCAAATTCTATGAATTCAGGAGTTCTAACAAAGCACAAAAAGTGCTGGTGGGTAACCAAAGCTGAGTAATTTTCCATTCTCTTTTAACATACTCCTGAAAATGGAAGGGAAGATAATTTTGATGCAGGGCTACAGCATAGTCCCATGAAATCAGTACAGAGAGTGCACAGATTTTCTCTTTCCCCACTGCCCTGAGCCAGACTAACGCAGCCTTACAGTGCCCAGGTCCAGTGGTTCATCCACCCCTGGCACGAAGGTCCAGCTCCCTGCCCAGCCAGAAGTCACCATCCTTCTTGCTAATGTGATTGATCCCCGTGGGGTGGTTTAAAATTTCCTTGCTGAAACCTCTCCAAGCCCCAAAAAGACTTCAACAGCATTCCCCAGGGCTGCCAAAGCCACTACACTCTCACAGACTTGGAGAGCAGCTGCTGCAGTTCTTTAGAAAAGCAAAGTAGGTCCCTTTTCTCCCTAGCATTTATTTGCTCAAATAATTTACACAGAAAGCAGCCAGAAAGCACCATGCTTAACCTGTTTCTCCCCACTTGCACCATCCACAGAGACAATGCTCTGCAGACAGCTTGTGTAGGAGAAGAGGTCTACTCGCTTTTGAAGAAGGAGGGTGAAGGAGCAAGGGAGAAAAGCCAGCAGGGCAAATGAGAAGCACTCCTCTAGAAGTCTTCCATCATTTAAGACTCATAAATCATGATGCAGATTAATGAGAAATTAATGCAGTGCAGAAATTACTGGGGATGAGGAGCTGTCGGTCAGCAGCAGGAGTGCCTGTACGTGAGACAAAGCAGTGAAAATCTCCAAAAAGAGAGAGGGCTCAGCAGCCTGGACTGGTTCTTTAATGAGGAAAGACAGAGAGGTCAGCATGGGAACAAGATAGCATGTGGCTGCATCAGGGAGACAAGGGGCACTATTTAAAAATCCTGTCAAAAGACTCTCTGGACTGATTTGTATTAAAGTCTTATCCATATCTTCTAATGAAAAATCCTCCCGCATCAAATCATAATATATAAGCCTTAAAAGAGAGAGAGAGAGTATGTGTGTGTGTGCACAAGAGCAGAGGGGAGGAAATCAAAGGAGTAGAGGTTAATTTCACTATGCACCTCTTCTGTTTGGGGGAAAAAATAACACAGACGAGGAAAATAGCCTACTTTACCTCCTGTCCTTTCTCTGCGATCCTCCAGTGACATTATTTTAAGCATTTAACTTTCTGATAGCAGTTAGGCTGGTCACATTTTCCCTCCATTTAGTGACAGGTTTTGAGCGCATCATTTAGTGCTGCACTGGAAGTGATGGAGCATGGGTTTGATAGATGACTCACTTCCCTGCTGCTCGGGCTTTGGGGGCTAACAAGTATCTTACCATATTGCTGGTTCAAGCACTCTGAGGCTCTCTGCAAAGCAGGGCATGCAGAGGTGGGGAGAGGGTAAAAACTGATCTTCATTCTTATTATTTCACATTTAAGGGAGCTGAGTACTGTCATCTTGTAAGATAAATTTTCTCTCCTCCTCCATGGAAAGTGTTCTCACTATGAGTCCAAGCCAAGAAAGTGTAAATTGAGTCCCAATGTCCCATCCATGCAGATTTGCAAAGGCAGTGACAGAAACTCGTGGGAGTGATTTTGGAGAACGTGGCTGTTCCACAGCAGGTAGGGAGTCTTTATGTAAATTCTGTAGCAGTACCTTCATTTATGGCTCCTGTTGGTCCCACTGCCCGCAGGATGCCTGTAACCATAGCAATGGCTCTGATGGAGGGCTCTCTGTTGTGCAGGGACCAGGCAGTGGCAGCTGATGGCATCAGCAGAGAGGAGAATCCAGACAGTGCCACTGTGGATGATGAGTGGATAAGGGGAGAGCACACTCACAGCCCAGGCAGATGGCAATCCAAAACTCCAGTGGAAGTCAGGTGGACAGCAGAGCTCAGACACCACGGGGATGGCCATGGGAAAGGAATGGAAAGGGAACAGAGGATAAATGAGGATGAATGTTCGGCTGACTCAAACGTGAATACACCCCTATGTCACTATACACCATACCTAAGAGAACTATATACCCTCAGTATAACCCCTGCTTGGTCTATCCAGGTTTTCCAGCTCTGGGACAGGGCTGGAGGAAAGATGGGATGTGGCCTCAAATGTTGAAGCATTTTGGGAGCACACTGAGGAGAATACTGACTGTTGCATTTGTGTGAGTTGTATCAGGGCTGGAGATGGTGCCTTTATGTGAGCACCTGAGAACCAACCAGACACCAAAGCACGCAGATTTTGTTAGAGGCAGCTCTTAATGCAATATGACATCCCTGCTGACCAGTCGGTACTAACATCTCGTGTACTCCAGCTCTTACACACTCTCATTTTTTATTCGGGGGGTGGGGACTCAAGTAGAACAGAGTTTCTTTGAGCCTACAGGCACCACAAGTCCCTTAGACACCAGGCAAGCCCTACATTTGTGTAGATATCCTCTCTGACAGCTTCTTCTGTTTTTAAGAGATGTAGTCTTTAATATTGCACCATCGGGCGGAACATCTTTTTTTAAAATCTGCTCACATGCACACATGCACAGAGGATAAAATACAAGTGGGGAAAAAGAAATCACAAAAAGAACTCTATTTATCAAAAAAACAATGGCTCAGTAGTGGCAGTGAAATAGAGATATTGTTACTTAGCGATAATAAGGGAAAAAAGCCATTGTCAAAATGATAAGGCCATTTCTGTTGTCTCCCCAAGTGATAATATCTCTGCTACTACTAGTGCCTGAGTATTGTTAGGATATTTCATGGCAAGTGTTAGACAGAATAAGTTATTCACTGAGCCCACAGCAAACTCCGAAGCCTCCAACTTCACCTCCCCCCATATCCCGGTTCACACAACAGCATCTTCTTTAATACCTTTGCAGCAGTGCTTTCTATTCCCCATGGCTTTTCATCTGCTTCTGTTTAAATATAACACTGCTACCGAGTCGGTTGACAAGGTACCTTTCACTGATAAGTAGCCCAACTTTGTTTTGCGATAGGTCATCAGAAGCCAGACTATCACATCTTGAAAAATGTAGGAAATGCTGGTAAAAGTGCCAGTGAAATGAGTTAGGGTAAAGAAAGGAGAGAAAAAAAAAAGGAAAAAAAGTAATAACATTGTAACAGGAATACAGAGAGCAGCTGAAAATCTCTGGCAGACGCCCTGATGATCTTGTAGAATCTAGAGATAAAATTTACCCATCCGCTCAGGAGCAGAGGTTGTCCTCTTGTAGGGCTTTGACACAAAGGCGCCTTCAGAGGAGCTTTCATTATCTCATTGCAGGGGGAGAAGAGCCAGACCCAGGGCAGCTCCATCCCCAGAGCAGCTCCATCCCCAGGGCAGCTCCATCCCCAGGGCAGCTCCAGCCCCAGAGCAGCTCCATCCCCAGGGCAGCTCCATCCCCAGGGCAGCTCCAGCCCCAGAGCAGCTCCATCCCCAGGACAGCTCCAGCCCCAGGACAGCTCCAGCCCCAGAGCAGCTCCAGCCCCAGGGCAGCTCTGGCCCCATGGAAGCTTCAGCCACTGCAGTCCAAAGCAGGAGCTGGACAGCAGAGGGAAGCTCAGCACTGCCCAGCCAGTCACTGCCTCCCTGCAGCAGTAAACAGAAAGGGAGTGAAGAGAGGCAGAAATTCTCATGCAGAGGACAAATATTCCTCTTTTGTTAAATATAATTTCCTTTTCTATATATATCATCAACATCACCACCAGCTGATGGAAACCACAGGGTCCCTGTTGCCCGCAGCAGTGGTTCTGTAGAGGCTTTTTTATCTTGCAGACCATCAAGAAAAAGCAATGAGGGTTGGCAGAAGAGTGCAAGGAGGGTTTAAACCACCACAGAGGAGCCTCTCTGAGCAGAGGTTGTGTGCTGCCCACGCCAGCCATGAGAAGCTCTGCAGGTCTAGGAGCTTGGGAAACAATGCTTTCCAACAGCTCATGCAGGAGGGAGAGCAAGCAAACCTAGCCAGGAAAAATTATCCAGGCTAATAAATCTAAAGGCAGCCTCATCCCCTCCAGGGAACAAGGATCATGTATTTCTACTGGGTCACACATCCATGTCCGCACTGTTTGGGGCCAGCAGCCTGTTTTCTGCCCGTGTTCTGGGAGCCAGCATTCTACCAGGGGCTGTGTCTTAGAAGGAATGGGACAGGGAAAATACAGTGTCCTGGGCAAGAGACACACAGTTCCTTGTCTCATATGTCATTCCTAAAATCTGGGATGGCATAGTGTCCTGGAGTCTTCCTTCCAATTCTGAAAAGAGGTCTGTTTTCCAGAATTGTCCTGGCCACTGAAGGCACACAGTACTATGTCTAATTTTTAAGCACACCTTACAAGAAGTCAATAAGGAAAATTCCAAATCTTGGAAAAGTGCTCAAATTATAAACTTTTGGTGTTCAATATTTAGTAATTAAGGAAAAAAAAAACCAAAACAAAAAAGCCCCCCCAAAAAACCCCAAAAACAACAAAAAAAGCCCAACAACAACAAAAGAAAGTCACACAAAAAAGCAGCAATTCAAACACAGAGCCATCTTCCTCACTTTTCTCTACCTTGGTTGAATGTGAGGAAACTGAGCTCCTGGAACCCTTTTATGAGTCTCACTTTAAAAAGCTTTTGTTGAAGGTGGATCTTGAAGGTGGATCTTTGCCCTGCCCTCTGCAGAAACATGAGCAGCCCCAGGCAAGTAAAATGCAGATTGTAGCTGGATGGCCAGCGTGCAGCCAGCTCTGGGGCTGGGACATGGCACTTCATCACCCACACAGCACACGTGGCTCCAGAGCAAGGACTGTGCCTGCACACCTGGGCAGAGCCATGATAAATGTTTACAAATTATCTTCTCAAATGCCTTTGCCCCCTCCTTTGGAGGCAGCTAGTGATGCTGCTAAAAATAAATGAATAAACAAAAAGATCAGCATCCCGCAAGCTCCCCATGGAAGGTGATTTGGGAAGATTCAGCAGCAAAGGCTGTGGAGGAAACAGCCTGGAGAAGGTTTGGGGTTTTTTTCTTTTTTTTTTTTTAAATAAATATTTGAGGCACAGCATGGGAGTTGAGCAGCAGTGTGGTAAGTATATCAAACACAGAGAATCCCCAGATTATCCGCTCTGAAGGTATTAGCTGGTTGCGGAAAACAGCCATCTTGAACCCTTGGAATTAGGAAGGGTGCAAAAATATGGAAAAGTAATAAATAAGGTGTGAAACAGCATCAGGAATAAAACAATCCCTAACAAGCCATCTGAATAAACAGGATGAGAAAAATCAGCATTGGTGCTGCTGCTGCTGGCTGGCTCCCTTCTCCAGTCATTCTCCCTACCCTTTTCCTGCACCCTTACCTGCTTTTGAAATCAAGCTGGCAGAGTGCTGTGCGGCTAATCAGGATGGGGGGCAGCTGCTCTCTTCAAACAATTCCTGAAATGCCTCACTGAAGTCATCCATCTCCTCTTTGTCTCCAGTTTGCATCTTCCTGAGGCCTTTAAAAACCAGGGTGTAATGTGGAGCTTAACAGTTGGCAAAAAGTGAGCTTGTACATTTGCAGATTGATCCCAGAATGATCAAAGATAAATAATCTCCCCAGCACTCCTTTGTAAAAACTAATGAAACCTGGGGGGGAGAGGGAGGGAGACAGTGCAAAGCAGGATTCTGGTTTCCTGAATTTTTTTGATCACTTCATTGCAATTACTGAAAGAATTTTTCCCACCCATCCCCCTCTTCCTGGCATCCTCATTCCCCTCATCTCCAGTAAATACATTTAGATAATTAGACCCACTGCATATAACCTGGTGAGAACAGCTCCCCATTAGTGTAGCACCCTCTGGTCTGGCTCTCTGTGCCCACCCTTCACGCACTTCATGGGCAAGTGCACACTGGGCAATGAGTGTGGGTGACCTCAAGGAATGGAAAAGGTTCATTTCCCTCCCTGGAAAGCTCCTGTCCCAGCTGAGGCTTCCCTTCCCTCTCCTGGTGCCATGGGCAGGAGTGAGCTCTGCTGCAGCTCAGGCACTGGCAGGGCCCAGAACTCTGCTCCTCCCAGAGGGGAAACGGGGAAACTCCTGACCCAGCCTTTGCTCCCATTTGTCACTCTTGGGCATGTTGATGGATCTTGGAGTGGGCTGATACTGTTTTCACAGAAAACTCTGATTCGGCACAATCCCTGGAAATTAAATAAATCTACAAAATTAATGGTGCTATTAATGCCATCCCTGGGAAGAATAAAATGTCTCAAAGGAATCTTTGGTTAGCTTTTTAGCCTGCAGCCCTTCCTGACATCTTTGGGTTACCTATCCTGCTCACACAGTGCTATAATGAGCATCATTTCCAGATCAGCCATAAGGGGCACTGAAGGATATCTTCTGAAAGTTCATGCTACTCTCTTAGCTTTGCTAATTCATTAAGCAAAAGGCAGATGGAAATATTGCTTGGAGAACAACCACGGAAGATTACAAATCCCTGAGTTTAAAGTCTTTCCTTTCCAAACTTACAACAATTTTTCAGTGTTGATAGGCTGTGCATAGGCAGACAGATTCCATGTCCATAGATTCAATGTTTCATACACTGAAAAGCTTTGGTTCTGCCTTTCACGTGGGGAAGAGACTCATAAGGAAACAGAGCACTTTTAATTCATGTTCTCCATGAGCATCTGAACCAACACCAGGACCAAGCCCAGGCAATGGCACAGTATGCCCATTTTCCCTGTGGGCTGCTCCCAGCTCCTGGAAACAAATTGCAGTGCCAGCACTTGCAGAGCAGGACCCAGTCTGAGCTTCACACGTGAGCTACTGCCACATTCAAATGTACTTGGTAAAATAAAGAATTCATAATTGCACCTCTCCCACGAAAGCAGAAGCAGAAGTGACCCGAACACTTTGATCCTGTAGTTCTGATTGCTGCTTAGACTCTACAAATATGCCTGGCATTTTGGTCTCTGATGGATTTGATAGACTTTATCCAAACTTCAGAAATCATCTCTGAATATTGATAGGGAGGTTTTAGTGGAAGCATACAGCTAAAAACAAGCCAGCAGAAGTGAAGGAAAGAAGGGAAAGAAAACATTAGAAAGGGTCATGGCTGGATTTGCTGAACAAATGAGCTCTCTGGTGACTATGAGATCTCATCATACTCCTCTCAATTTTGTTGTAGGAAGCAGCATAAGACAATGAGTGACCTTCAAATACAGTGTGGAAATATGCAGGCTGACTCTCAACAAGAAAACCCTCCTAAAAGGGTATAATCAGATTTCCCCAAAGGAGATCTTTTTCTATGCTGCTGTTTAATCTCTCCTACCATATATCTGTGTGTACTTTTAAAATAGATCGATCATGCATTAAAAAAAAAAAAGAAAAAAAGGAGGCTATGTGAGGGGGTTTGTGCCTGCAACATCAGCTGGAGTGGAGCAGGGGATTGATCAGAGGAAGCCACGGCTGGCCTATCAATTCCTCGAGCTGTGTGGTACAGGCAGTGCAGGTATGGATATCCAGGCAGGCAGTACCTGCAGATCCACTGCTGAGCATCCCACCAGCTGCATGCAGCCAGCCCTCCCCACCCCTTCACATCTCAGTAATGTTGGGCTTGCTGTGACCACTCATTGAGGCCACAGGGAGTGAAGGCTGCTCGGGAACAGTGGACGAGGAAATCCCCCTTCCCAAAGATTTTGCTCTCAAAACCAACAGGGCAAATGATGCCGGGAAGGTGGGAATCAACCCTGGTTTGGAGGGAGAGGCTTCAGATTGCAAAGGTGGTTTACAAGAAATTGCTCAGCCAGTTCCCATTCACTTCTGATGGGATTTAACTGCTTAGCTTTAAAATGGTTTCAGACCTTCAAGTCAGAGCAGGGGAATCATTCCCACTAAAGAGATATGCAGAAGATTTTTGAAGTTAAATTTACCCAAGGCCAAAATCATCTGAGAAAGGTCATTTTTCTCCAGGGTTAAGAATGACCAACCCCTTTAAGTTATAACATCGGGTCCTAACCCTGCATTCCTTTCCCTCAGCATGAAGCCTTTTACCTGTGTCCCTTAGGGTTTAACTTTCACCCTGATTTAATAAGCAAGGAAGAGTGTGGTCATAAAACTGATCTCTCTCAGATCTGTTTTATCCACTGCGTCCACCCTGACATAAAGACCATATGTCCCTGAACAATTAAAAATTTAATCCCAGACTGGTCAGTGCAGGATCAGACACAGACACAGTCTAACTTTACTCCCTATGGGTTACTTCTTTTTTTTTCTTGTTGTCTTCCTGCAAACAGGTCCCTGGGCTTTTTGATTTATACTTTACCATCTGAAATGCATAAAAGATGTGGCACTTTTGCTCCTCCATGAATCTTCCACAATTTTGTTCAAAATTTTACTGAAGATGACATGACAAATTACTGCCCGAGTCAATTTGTGCTGGAGGAGGGCATCATTAAAAAAACAGAAGACTCGTGACACAAAAAAAGAGTAAAGAGAGGGTGGGGGAAACAATGAGCTCACGACCTCTTTGAATATGTCACACTCCAAAGGCAGTGTTACCAGGATGAGACTGGCAGACTAATCACCCACACAGCACATTGCTGATTTAGGGGAAAGGGAGAATTTAAAAGCTCATTTGACCCATTCAGTAGGACTCCTCTATTTCTTGTTATCAATTTTGGAGAGAGCAGGAGGAGGTAGGGTAGTTCCCAGCATCACCCAGGGCTAAGCCTCTGCAGCCTTCCCATGTCTCCATTGCTGTAACTGGGCCCTGGTCCCCTCCTCTGGCAGCCCCTTCTTATTTCCTCACCTGTCTCTAACCCCAGACTTCATGGGCAGTGAGAGACCATTTGCTTATGGCAGGTACTTCATGGTTTGCACTGTATAAAGGAGGTTTTTGTCTTTGGTGCAGCCAAGAACAGTTGAGTAACAAGAGGTAATTTGGTATAAAGAGCAAAATAAATGTATAACATGTTCATTTTATTTTCCCAATGAAAAGCACCATGGTAAGCAGTATTATTATGAGTCATGTTGCCATGTGTTCCTTCTCCCACATCTTTCAAAGGTGTTGGAAGGAGAGCTTGTTTCTGTAGTGAATAGTGTCCCTGGTGTTTGCTTCTGTATCTTGTTTCAACACTTTCTGCAGACAGAAAACTTGTATCCCTGTTGCCGTCCTGGGGACATTTTTCTTAGTAAACAGCGATTTTCACTGCAAATGCCAAGGTATCAGCCGGGATCAAATTCTGAAATACTTGTGAAAATATCTGATTTCACACATGGCTGCTAGCAAAGTAAATATTAGCTAGGTTACACACAGTCCTGGATAACACTTGGATCTGGTATGTTTGGTCTCTATTGGTCCTACAGGAATTTTACCCTATTTATTTTCTTTACTAGATCCATAGCCATTCTGAAGTGCCTGATGTCATGTTAATTTAGTGTTTCAATTTCTCACCTAGAACCAAATCATTTCAGGGGTGACTTTGTACTTTACCTTTCACTTCCTGAGAAAATCTGTCGCAAACGGTACTTTTGCACAGAGATTACACATTTCAGCAATTAGAAGATCCTGAGTATTATTTCTGTTTACACTTGGCTTACTGGGAAAAGAAAATGCAAAAGAACACATGGGGTTTAGCACAAGAAAATCCAGTGATCTTTTAAAATCACTGCACTAGGCTTAACAGATGCACCCTGCCTAGATGCACCTGGAGTGCTGCTGAATTTACAATACACAGAATGTCTGGCTTTAAAAGTCTTCTATTTTAGGTACAGTGACTGCAGGACACAGCAGCTGTGCTAGCAAACGTACCAAGTGTACCTTAATGGGAATGGTCTGCCATGCACCCAACCTGTGTCCAGGTAAAAGCCAGCTTGGCTCACGGCCAGATCTCCTCCAATGATGTTAAATTGCAGCATTTACCCAGCGGCTGCTTCCATGGAAGCTCCCTGTGGAAAGCCTTGCAAGGTGTGTTGCATCCTAAGCCCACCTGGAATTCACGTGATCCCAAGATATTCCCATTAAGACTTCCTCAGACCTTTCTAGCACACTGTTAATATTCAGAACATTTCGATTGGAAAGGGCTTCCTGAACTACTGAGTCCCAGACCTGTGTTAATGCCAGCACCAGGTCATTCAGCACAACTTTGACCTCACTGTCCCTTCTGAAGAGGACATGGTGACATAACATGGTGGATCTAATGATGAGAACATCTTAATTGCCATCCTAAATTTACCTGTAGGGGACTTGGTACCCTTTTTCCTATTTGAAAGACATTTCTAGCACCTGCATATTCCTTTACTCATGTCTGTTGATCCCCATTCTGATGTCCATCTCTCAGACCTCTTTTACCCCTCCTGCAAGAAAAGAGCAGCCCGGTAAACAGAGTGTAATGGGAAGTCTGGACTAATAGGGAGAGATTTTACCCTTCTTTCTTTCACAGCTGGAAAGAGACAGGCCCTGGAGAGGGAGGTGCTGGCTGGAGGAGAGCCTTCCCAGAGCAACTGAGCAAGCAGGGATGTCAGATCACCCTGTCTCTCCGATGGCTGCTGCTCTAAGGAGGATGTTTTGGATGCAGGGAAGAGTTGTGCACCTCAAGGCAGTGCCAGGGAATGCTGGAACAGCGGCTGAGAGAGGCAGCGGCTCAACTGGTCCCAGTTTAAGGGGAAGCCACCAGTGCTACTGCAAACCACTGTCAGCAAGGGCCAGGTCCAGATGCATGAGTCCAAACAGCTGCAGGAAACAGCAGCAATCACAGACCTGTGCAGGGAGCAGAGCACAGGGAGAAAGCAGGAACGAGAAATGGGGTCCTCTTGAAACCTGGCCTGAGATGAACTTCTGGATGGCACTTGGGTGAGAGCGTTGTCCCCCCTGCATTTGCATCCAACAGCTGGTCTCCACACATACCTTCACTTGACTTGGTCCTTCCCCTCCCCAGTTCCCACGTCCCTCCATTTTTATCTGTCTCACAGCTGAACACAGCACGCAACCCATGCCCACCCCCTCCATTATTCCAAACACCCCCTTCTCTTGAATTCCTTTCTTTCCATGTGCAGCAGTTGGGGACACAGATTGACTGAAAGCTGTGATGCAGAATAAACAATACCATAAATAGACTTCAAATGACCCAACAGGAGCCTGGTACCCCTGAAAGATCAAAATCATTTTTCTCACTTCTTCACACAAATAAAAAGAAGCCACCTGCTCTTGCATGCCTGCAGCAATCACTGCCTGACAGGGTTCTCTGCAACAACCTCCCTATTCCCTTGCTCCAAAGCTTCCATTCTACCCACCTTCAAGCCCCTGAGACTCATGCCATGTCCATGCCCTCTCTGCTAACCTGGTGATGGAGAGCACTGCCCTCAGCATCCTGGATGTGCATTCCCCTCTCTACTGTGTAGGGGGCTGTAAACTTCCAGGGTTGCTTTGTTTTACTGGAAGTAATACTCCCCAGCTTCCAAACTCCTCCTAGCTTGGTTTATCTATTCTATACACATGCTGCTCTCTAATAACAGTAGTGCAAGCCCAGTAGCAGATTTTGTCATCTTTCAGGAGGTGGCTGATAAATTAGATTGGATGTTCAGTCCCATCACGGAGCAGCAGACCTGCAGGACCTCTGGTAACTGTGACTTCACTCTGGGCACACAGGCACAGTCCTCGTTTAACCCTGAGACTTTTTACTCCTTCCTCACTACTACTGTGTAGCAATTTCTAAGCAGAGTAAGCTGTCCTGTTAAAATGGCAGGTGTTTGGCATTTTTGGTTACCCTGAGCCTGGCTGAACTCAGAAGAGTCGCTCTTTCCATTGCCCAGTTTCACACATGTGGAAACTGGGCTTCAAGAAAGGACAAACCTTTCAAGGATTCTCTTAAAACAAGAGATGCTTAGTAAGTCATCCAATCCTCTCATCTTTAGTTCCTCTCCTGGAAGGAGGCATGAATTGCATAGTGCCATGGGGAAAAGGCTGTCCAGAAAGGTTCCTTTTCTTTAGGTGTATACCTGAAGCATCTGAAGAAACTCAACAGTACTGGGACCTGTCCAGCCTGCCAGGAAAGAAAGGCAATTGGCAGACACCACTGCACAGTCCAGATGATCCCATATGCCTGGGTTCAAATTCATGCCCTGCTCCAGAAATTCAAGGGTGTTGAGATCAGATGTTTTGATTGACCTCATTATATATAAAGGGACCATCTGCAAAAGCTCAGATCTGGCTCCAAGCTTCTTCCAAGTCCAGGTTTGGGACTTTGATTTGAACCTCTTCCTAACTCATTCAAAATCTGCCAGGGCACAATGAAAGCATGGTGCAAGCTACCAAGAATCCTTTCTTGGATCCAAGCTGAGCTCAGCTCCTATTCTAAATCCCTAATTCTAAATTGCCTTTCAGGTGTGCCCACCATCCTATGGCTCCCCTGCAAACCACAGCCTCTCCCTCCTTGCCTATTTTACACCTATCTGCCACACTGAGGAGCCTCTCTGAATGCCTATTAATAGAGTATATAAACCTGAAAAACAGTGAGTGGTGATGCATATATGAATTGTCTCTACTTGCAAAGGTATGTGGCAAGGGATCCCTTCCAAAGCAAATGTGGGAGATCAACAGATTCAGCACACTCCCAGATTCCCTGTAGGTCTCACAGAGGCAAAACATTTCATAAACAGTGAGCAGCTGTGACAAGAGACCTTTTCTCTTGCCTTTATTCCTGAAAAAAGAATTGCATCTTTGAGATCCCATTGACAGTCATTCTCCCTTAACAATCTGCTTGACTCAACACAGGCCATGCTCTTGAGACTTGTTAAGGGAGGGGTGGGAAAGACATCTCTACACTGTTCTCTCCTTTCCTCCTTTCTTTAATCAAAGAAAGAAAACAGGGGAGAAAAAAAAAGAAGAAAAAGAAAAAAAAAAAGTCAGGAGGAGGAGGGGAACCAGAAGCCCCCTCCTCCCTACTCCTTGGCTTTCTCCCCTATCTTCCTGGCTGTCAGATGCTCTGACATTCCCTGCACGTAAGTGTTTTGCTTCAAAAGTTAGAAGAGAGGGAGAAAGAGAAACTGCATTGCACAGTCCCTGTTGATAAGGTTCAAAGCAGACAGAGATGCCTCAGAAGCACATGTGGTCTCTCCCTCTCTCCCTGTTACAAGAGAAAAAAGAAGAGCTAAATTCCATGGCAGACTTTGCTTCCTCCTGCTGCTGTTATCTTTCCTTGCACACAGGCTGGAGGTAGGAGAAAGATAGAAAATGTCCTGTTTACCTTGCAATTTCTCTCCACCCCCAGCCCCCTTTGAAATGTCATCTCTAAGCTGCTTTTTCAGTCCCAATTTTTAATGGCATTTTTAAAAAGAAAGAAAAATTTTGGACACGTTTATCTGCCACGCTGTTGTTTCCCCCCACCTCCCTGCATTGTTTTACAATTTTCCAGAAGTTGGGATGAGCCCAGCTGAGGTTAGTCAAGGAAAAACCCTGTCAAAAATCTTCCTTACTGTTATTATTTCCCCAACTTTGTCGTTATCTCACTTTCCCCTTCCTCTACCCCTTGATAAATCCCTCTCATTTTTCCTCCCTGCTTAGCACTGGAGTAGCAAGGAAACACCACGAAGTTACCACCACATTATTCATTTGGGGAATCCAGCCAAGAGTGCTCTGGCCTCGCAAAATCATCCCAGCCACCTGTCTGTCTGTTGTGCTGGAGGAGAAACAAACACACGCATTTACTAGGAAGAAAGAAACCCACAAGCCATGAAAGTCAGAACATAGCCACCAGAACCAGCAGCCACAGAGAATATTAAGACAGAGTTTCAGTCACTTCACTGGGATTTCAGATGAGCCTGGTGAGCTAAAAGCCCTCCCCTTGTTGCCTTCAGAGGAGAATTAAGATAGCTAAGAGACTAGCAGAGGGGAGTCAGTAAAAGTTAAAGAGCTCGTCAGGCTGCCCTCGCCCTTCCCATCTGTCTGATAGGAGCATCAATCTGCTCAAGGTGGAATATCCCTTTCAAGGGCACCTTAGGACAGGCCCAGCTGCCATGTGGGGTTAATTTATGCTTTCTGGTTGAGGTGGTTGGGACTCAGGTGTTGGGTGGGTACCTTGGGATGCACAAGTGAACTCTATCAGCTCCTGCCTCTGTCTGGAGCCTCCTCCCTCACAGGTGAGGTACGTAGAGAATTTAGTCTTTGTAACCATGACCAAGAAAAGCCCAGCTTGCACTTCCTTCTCTCTTCCTAAGTAGAAATAAGGCTTTTACCATCTCATCCCACTGTGACTGAGAGGTTTCATCTCTCTTGGAGCTGGTCCTCAGAAGAAGACCTCTAAGTTTGCATCCTGCACGTGTTCTTGCATGCTCTGCAGCTGGGTTTCCTCTGCAGCCACCAGAGAAAAGGTGGCTGGAGGTGAGAACTGGTGCCTGGAGAGGACTGGACATGAGGGGACAAGAAGGGATTTATCTCTGCAGTGAGTATCAGTGTATTTATCTTTCTCTCCTGTTGTTGCATCAACTGCCTGAGGTGAGTTAACAACTCAGCAGTGGCATTTGAGGAGCACACAAAATGGTTTTGTCAAAATACGAATGATAAGAAAGGCCCTTAGTGTTATCAGTGTTTACTAGGGAAAGCTGGCATGGGAGGGAAAAAACCCCTGACTTATTCCAGGCTGTTAACTACATCCAGATTGTCATTAAGTTAACAATTCGTACCGGACATTAAATCTTCTTTCCTATGCAGTGAGGAATTCAGGCTATAGACGCAGAATATTTCCATGCACAGCCATGCAGTCACTCCAGGAGGGCACTGGAGGCTGCAGGCTGTTTTTAGCCTGTTGCATGGACAGCAGAGCAGGGAGGGAGGATTTTTGACTGAAAGTAATAAAATAGTCCCTGTTACTGGTAGCTGGACTCGGTGTCAGTACAGTGAAAAACTCTTGTCTCCTTTCCTGGGTATTTTCCTGCCAAAAGAGAAGAAACTCGGAAAACTCTGAAAAGTGAAGACTCAGTCCAGCTTCTACTTGGCCTGAATGTCGGAAGACAGAAGAGTTCTCCTCATTTAAAAGATAAGGGGTGTTGATGCTATTGAGCTCTCTTCAGCCTTTTGATGAAGACTGTCACATGTGCTGGATGACATTTAATGCTTCCCTATCCCAAACTGTCCTGGAGATGCTGCTGAGGGATGAATTTACACTGAAAGCAGCTTCATAATTCTTCATGGAAAATCTTTGTGGGGGAAAGCACTGACCACTCTTCCCAACAGGCCAACTGATGCTTCGTGAAGATAACTGGGCCCTATCCATGACTATACCTTTGTCTGATTTGGCTGGGAAGATTTATCTGACATCTGAACTATGAATTCCTAGTCTGAGGGTCAATATCCATAGGTGAGGCCTTCAAAAACAGCCCAGGAGTGTGGCAGGAGAGCTGAGTGCTCTGGGGTCTCTTTGTTGCCCCTACCCTGTGAACAGTCCTTGCTGTGGGTGAATGTTGTTCAGCCCCTGTGCCAGAAAACATCCTGTTTACTTCATCATCCTGCTTTCCTCATCACACACAGCACACCTCGTTTCCCAGCTCACAAACACACACAGTGCCAAGGAACTTCTCTGGGAATTACAGCCATCAAGAAACAGAGTGTGTAAGTCATTTTCTCATGAAGGCAAGACACAGTGGGAAAGGAGGCTGCTCTGTGCTAGGGATGGCTCTGTGCAGCCTGTGGTGACAATTCTGCATTGCAGTGAGGGCATTTCACAGCCAGAGAAGCAATACTCCAAAGCAGCAGGGCCCTTGCTTGGAAAGTGAGTCTGAAATAATTTCATAGCTGCCTCCATCACTTCCCTTTTTAGTTCACAGGCACAAGAGTGCAGATGCAAACTTCAGCCTGGTAATGGAGCAGTTTGGGAACACCTTTATAAGCTGCAATTCAGGACCTAGTTCCCCAAGTGCCCATTTCAGACTCTGTTGCTGTAAAAGAAGCATTTGGGGCAGAAAACAACTTACCACAGAATAATAAAAGCAGGAGATTTGGACTTTACAATCTGTTCTGAAGAATGTGAGTTCACTCACCACACAGTGAAGCAGCAATAAACTTCCCAGTGGCTAAAAGCAAGCCCATGCTGGTTACCACTGTATATCACAGCTAGCCTCATCTGGCCTATCTTGCCTCGGGGTGTGAGATCAGCTTGCTCTGCAAGTCACCTGCACTTGATGCAAAAAAAACTAAAGTTCCTGCCCATCACATCTGAAGCAGGCATTTCGAAATTCAACATCTAGTCTGTTTTCAATTTTTCCTTCAAATACCAGAAGTGATTGCACCACATTATGGATTAATCGCCTGTCAAATTTAATTTCTTAAGATGAGGTTGCTTTAGAGCCAAGTGAATGAAAAGGAAAAAATATCCTGTCCAAACCCACTAAATTATTATTTTTATGCTTGTATAGTTACCTGAAAATTGGAGCTTTTCGTTAATCTTTTGGTTTAACTATATGGCAAACACATTACTGTCAGTCTAGGGCATTATATGCAAAATTTGATCTTCCGGCAGGTGTTCATATTTAAACTGTAATGAAATGAATTTCATTAAAGTAACGCAAGGTCCAGCAAGGGGCAAAGTCCTTTTCTGTACTTATTACTGAAGATCACAGACCTTCATCTTCTCTTACATGAAGTGTCTGCTCTATCTGTTGGGACAAGGCTTCTCACTTTATATATATTGTGGCCCACCTGAAGCCCTCAGAGACATAAAGGTTTATTAATGCTCTTCATTCCTAGCAAGGGGCCTCACCTCACCAGCACAGATGTGCTGTCCATCACAGGATGGTAACCATTGCTGGCACAGAGAAAACTGGGCCCTGTGTGTGGATTTTGGTGCAAACCCAAACCCGGGCTCTCATCCCTCACCCTAATGGAGGATAGATCTCAAATTCTGACAGGAGGTTATGGTCTGATGCAAGTTCACACACATGGGGAAAAATCTCAGAGAAGCTTCTGTGTGCAAACCTTTGGTGGGAATACCTTTTAGCTCAGCTGCTAAAATAGCTAAAATTTGGGTTTAAGTGAGGCTTGGTGCCTTGACCCTGAGACTGTAAGAGGGAGGACAAGGAGCGGGAGGAAAAGGTTCGCAGAGCCCTTAAGGATCTAGGGGGCATAAAAGGAGCCTAAAACCATCCAAGGAAACTTTGATTGTAACAGCAGAAGATCCCAGTAAAGATGATAACCCTACTGCTGTCAATAACTAGGATATGACATCTGTGGAGGCAATCTAAACTTTACAACTCTCCAAATTAGCCAGGTAGGCTATGCTTTCTCTTTCTTTCTCTTTTTTTTTTTTTTTTTTTAGGGCTGTTTAAGAAAACACAAAACTAGAAAATTACTTAGTGGAAACATCACTATCTAAAAGAAAGTGACTTTGGACAAATGCCAAAAAGAGAGGCAAACAAAAATTAGGATTGTCTGTGAACCAGTGGAAAACCTTTTGAAGTAACTATAATCATTCTTGATGTATTATCAGAGAGACCAAGTCCAGCTCTGATCTGCTAGTGTTTTTCATCTGCAGTTTCCAGCATGCTTTATAGCCTCCCTCTGCCTCCTTTCTTATAGGAAAGCAGAAGAGAAATTTGTTATGGCTGAGTGCCTCGGGTCACACAGCCAGCCAGTGACTGGCAGAGATACCAAGCCTGCTGCCTCCCAGAAGCAGTCTAATTTACTGATTTTCCTCATGTGGGTGTAGACTGTTGCTAATGAGAAGAAAGAATGGTGAACAAAAATGATTCCCAGCTCCTACCACCCACCAGAAATATCCAACCAATTTTGTCAACGGCTGATTTTCCCCAAGGTCTCTCTCATTTCCACCTTGCATACCCTGGTTGGCTCAATCCTCTCTCCTCACCAGTGATTTCACTGCCCTACGTTGTGCTGAGGATCATATCAGCCCTTTCTGTAGCTAGAGGTTGAGGGTGTTTCTGAAATGATAAGAAAACTTGTAAAATACATGGTTATTTGTGGAAACTAACATCAGTAAACAAGTTACCAGCCAAGAGTTTCCAATTTCTAGTTAAGCCATGTCAACATGGCCTGAAAGAAGGGCTTGAGGAAATTTTACCAAGCTTCTTCAAACTTTTTAAGTGATAACACAGTGGCTTTACAGCACACACGTAAACCCATGCACAGTGAGATAAAAGTTTTGCTCTCACGTTGGCATACCAGAGTGAACGGCTGGGAATTCTTCTGAAGTCTCTTACTGAACCCCCAGTTTTCCTGGGTTCACACTGGTTTTGTGTGCAGCTCATCAGCATAGGGGAGCTGAAGGAGGAGAGCATTACTGGCCCCTCCTCCAATGCACTGGAAACTCCCTTCTCAGAGCCTCCAAAGAGGCTTTAAAAGTTGCTGATGTGGCAATTGGCCCTGGTAAGGGGGAGAATGGGGCCTGTTCATTTCCCCGTTCATTCAGGTCCGCCACCTTTTTGGGGCCAGTACAGTTTTCATGTGGATGGATTGGTGCCAGTGCCTCGGGCTCCGAGCAGCTCAGTGGCAGGATTTGAGAGGGAAGGGTAGCAATAGGAAGGACAGGGAGCAATGGTGAAACACAGCGTGTCCACAAACAAATGTGACCATTCCTCTCCCCCTGCTCTCTGCCTTTTCTATTTCAATACACACAGGCCCTGATGTTAATAGAGCTGACTTCAGAAAGGCAGCAATCACTGCAAGCATGAAGGTCTGGGTATTAGCCTGGAAATACGATGAACAAATAGCCTTGGGAAACTGCTTGCCTGCTATCTCTCCAACCACAGCCCCTTGCTTCTCTAGGGAATTGGTGCTCCTCCTACAGATTGGTTACACCACTGAACTGGTTTTCCCTCTCTGTCTTATGTCCATCCCAGTCTCTGTGGTTCTGCAGTGCTCTTCAGGGGCCTGATCTCCAGGGCAGACCCCAAACACCTCCTCAAGCCACATCCAGAGCCAGCCTGGTGCTTCTCTCATGCCTGCACCACACTGCTCTTTGGAAGGAAACCTCGGTCACAGGCTGTGCAGGAGCCACAGTTTCTTCTCTAGGTCTCCAAGGTGGACAGTCAGGGATGTAGGTCTCACTGCAGGGGATACCTGTCCCTCCTGATCTGGACACATCCAGGGCCTGTTTCCTCTTGGCTGGGTGCCTCTGCAGCCTTAGAGCCAAACACTGGGAAACATGAGATAATGGGAGCTTGGGTAGAATTTGTGCTGGCTGCATCCAGCCCATTTAATGTGTCCACAGAAACTCTTCATTTTTTCAGAAGAGATGCAGAGAACAAGGGATGATTCTCCATTGTTCTGCATGTTACTGGCAATAGAAATGGAAAATATTCTTCTCCAAGCCAAGAGCTGCTCAACACTTTTGGGAATAGGGAGGTGTAAAAGTTGTCTGCCAGCTGCCTTATCCCTTCTTCCTGCTTTTTAGTCAAAGGATGGGATTTACTGTGCAGCCAACAACTGGATGCCTCACCTGCATCTCCTTCTCTCAGCCATGCAGTGCAGTCCTCTCCTCTGCACAGCGCTGCCTCTCCCATGAGCTGCCTTGGGGAGCCAAACAAGCAGAGAGTTATTCCCTTCTGCAGGGTTGCTTCTATTGCACTGTGCTGGAAAGTTTCCCCCCATAAATCAATCGGCTGCAGGAGGTCTCTGATCTGTGTGTGTGTGATAAGACATGGTCAGCACAGAAGTACCGCCCTTCCTGCTCCCCTCCACAGCTCCTCTGAGAGATCCATCCTGCTGAAGTGGCTGAGAGTCACGTTGGAAGGCAGAAAATAGAACAGCCTTTAAGCCAGTGGCTTAAAAGTTTTCAGGCTCCCAAGTACAGAATCATTAAGGTTGGGAAAGGCCTCCAAGATCATCGAGTCCAACTTTTGACCAAGTATATATATAGTGGAAATACTGGCAATCAGACAGCTTCAGAGAGGAATTGCTCTGGAGAAATCAAAACTTGGAGGGTGGATCAGTGGTAACAGTTCCCATCTCCAACAAGGATAAATCCTCTGAACCCACTTACTCACCTCTGCAGGAAAACTGGTTCTCAAAAGGCTGCTGTGAAAGGAAAGGGAGGGTGGGGATGCTCTTTGTAGGAACCTAAGCATCCTGCTTGAGGGTAACAGAAACACCCATTAGCTTCAAAGCCTGGGTTGTTTGTGTCTTCCTTTGAGAGAAGAGAGCCCCAAGGAAGCATCTTTACTTAGGCTCCACAGAGACATTCTGTTCTGAGTACAGTGGAGCAGCAGGCCAGGAACCAACCTCCCTGCTCATGCCAGCACTGCAGTTAGGGGAGGCTGGGTCTTGTGTGGGAAGGACAGCTCCTGTGCCATTCGTGAAGGGATTGGGAAAAGTTGCCACAAATACATTGCAATGAATAATCCCCTGCTAGATCACAGATGACTGAGGGGGGGTAGGGAGACTCAGACATTTAAGTTGATACCTAATAGGTCTTTTCCACCTCTGATTTCTATGATGTGCTGTACACAAAACAAAAAGCAGCAGCTAAAATCAATGCACAGCCAGAGCCAAGTGTAGAGGTTTTAATCAATCTGAGAAGCCGTTTATTGTGAGGATCCAACAAAGCCACAGAGATTATCATTACTACACATGAAAAAGGGACATGGAAAGCAAAAGGGAAGCATTGAGCTCCTACTTTGTGGGGGCTGAAAATTGTACCTATTGCTTCTGTACCTGTCAGACTTAATAGTGGCATAGCAAGAGTGAATAACTTGGGCAGGGGTGTGGAGAGAGGGGATCATTAAGTCCCAAGTATTGATCAATGCTTAGAACAGGAATAGCTTTTGACTACCTATGCTTGGGAAGGAAAGCTTAGCCCCCAAAGTAAATTATGTTTTCCACTGACACATCTGGGTGAAATATTGAGGAGCTGTGAACAGACTGGCTTGTGAAGGGACAGTGTACATGAAGGCAGATCTTTGGGACTTGGAAAAATCAGTAAATAAATATCCTGCACACCCATCTCCTTTGCAAGTGAGAACTGGCCATTCCTCTTTCGCTTAGCAGGGTTTTAAGAGGATAGAGTATGTCATGGAAAATGCGAACAACTGGGAGCAAACAGTTGCTGCACACAGTGCAGAGGTGGGTGCTGTGCCCTCTGAATTCTCCTGCCTGTGGACAAAAGCCACCTCTGACTCCAGAAAGGGGCTCTTGTCTTCGTTACCTGGCTCACACTAGATGCCCAGGTCTAAGTACTTCTAGCAGATTTAAAATTAAAATTGGATCCAACTTCCGAGTCTGGACCAGTTTTCTTCTGAATGTAAAACAATAGGGGCCTTCAGGCTCAGGCAAGAGCAACTGCTCTGTTGTGTTGGTGGTGACAGAAGCAGCCCTGATGTTGAACAGCAAGGAACTGTAGTTCATAAATTATGACCTCATAAAGTATATTGGTGCATCTCAATATGATTACCAAGTAGATGGTAATTAAACTTCAGCAATTTCAGGAACACAATAATTTTCATTACACAATATTTGGAGGGGTTGTAGAGGTAACGGAAGGAACTACATAATCTAATAGACCTTTGCAAGACCTTTTCCATCTTCATCTTCTTTGATGTTCTAAATGTAAAAACTGAGCAGAACCATCACTCCAAGCAATAAGGAAAAATGCACATTGTAGCAGATGTTCAGAGCTGTCCAGAAGAAGGTGGGAGGAAAGTGTAGACTTGGCTCAGTTCTCTTTCCCACCCAGGGTTTCTTTACCTTCCCTGGCTCCCAATTCCTTCAGACATTTCACTCTCTTCTGTTAGGATACCTAAATTCTTCCTACTTGCTGCCACACCCAGCTCAGGATCACAGCTGCTGAAGTGGCTGCATAGCACAGGGACACTGAGCAACATCACACACATGACAAGGCCCAAAGCCTGGGCTCACTGGTGGTTCTGCTCTTCCCTTTCCACCCCCACGCAACTCAAAGGCCTCAGCAGTGGTGCCCAACTTGGCTTTCAACTGACAATCATCAACGCGGGTTCAGGGCTTTTTCACCACCAGATTTTTTCCAGAAGTCTGCTGTCCCCACACAGCCTCTTCAGCTCCGGCAATGACCATGTTATTGATACCCAAGAGATCTTGTTTAAAAGCTCACATGAACATGGCTGTGGGGCAGAGCCATCTCTCAGTGACCACCTCCTTGTCTGCCTTACTGCAGAGCAGGATATGAATGCCCTGTGCACAAACTGGTTGAGAAAGCCACAGCTGAATCCCCATTCATGAAATACCAGACAGTGCAGGGGAACAAGAGCCAATTTTTTGCTGCTCTTTAGCTGTGTCTCCATTTATGTCAGCATCTGTGCATTTTGCATCCCCCTTTTCATCCCAAAACTTTCGGTGCCGTGGCCATGAGAAATAAACATGCAGAACAAGCACCCAAGAGCCACAGAGAGGAGAAAACCCAAACAAAACAAAACATTCATTAATCTCTCTTTAATGTATCTTTTCCCCTTTCCCTCCCCATAAGAGGAGATGGTGGGGGCTGGCAAGGGGGAGGGATGATCCCAGCAGAACAGCCTAACTATAAAAATATGAGTGCAGTTGCTAAAAGCCCAATCTATTTTCAAATGATGTGCTCTAATGGAATGTTGCTGTACATCTTTTGATGAGACAGGAGTCTATTTAAAAAGACAGGCGCTTTAGAATGTGCTTTTAAACCCCATCTGTCAATTAGAACAACATCAAGGGTTCAGTGGCTGGGAAAAAAAGATGACAGTAATGAAAAGCTGGGAGGGCAGCAGAAGAAAAGAAAGATAAAGACAAAAAGAAGGTAAAAAAAAAAAAGAAGACAGGAGGAAAAGAAAGAAATCACTATTTTTAAAAAAGGAAGAAAAAGGAAGTGAAGGTAGGGCAGAATAAAGATTTATAAAGAATAGCAGAGAATAAAGATTCATGAAACAAGATTGCACTCTTTTACCCCCAAAATTATGTATTCATTCATAGCCAAGAAGGATGCTGAGTACAGAGAAAGCAGAAAATGCAATGCCTCTTAAAATCTGATTCCCTGCATTACTCAGCATCTCTAAGTAAGGGAGAAGAAAGTGATGCTCAGCCTTTCCATGGATGGATCCCATGCTGGGACCTCTTCCTGCAGCTCTGCCATGAACCTGAGCAAATGTAGGAAGATAATTTAATCTTTGAGAGGCACTAAGGTGAGGATCGCTGTAGGAAAAAAGTCCGTGAGGAAATTTATAACTGGTACTAAGTGCAGGATGCAGAGAGCAGTAAATAAGTCACTGGGCCACAAGGTGAACATGGCAGGAAAAAGAACTTTGGGCTGGGTTCTCCCCAAGGGAATGAGATCTCATCTGCACACTGGAGGTGTCAGGAAAGGTGAAGGTGGGCATCTTAGAGGTGGGTACAGCGCAAAAAAAAAAAAAAAAAAAGGGGTTTTCGTTTGGTCTCCCAATTCCAGTGCCCAAGGCTCAGAGGTCTAAATGCTCCCATAAAAGTCAGAGACAGAGTTTCTGTGCCTCAGTCCCCTCTGGTGCAGACAACTCTGCCATGTAGGGTCTCCTGGTGCTCACCTGGAGCAGGGAGTCCATATCCACACCACGCAGTGGGACATGAAGCAGCTGCTGTCCTGCAGCAGGAACAGAGGTCTTGGCAGAACAAGTTGTGTTTCACACCTTTTGCCCTGGAAAGAACATATGCACTTGCCAAGAAGCAGTCCTGAGCTCTCACTCATATTGCTGGGATTTAGAGACTTTTGTTTTGTTCGTTTCTACGACTACACATTGTTTATGGCCTCTGTTGCAGCAAGCCTTAAAAAGTCATAACATTTAACATATCCAGCTCCTCAAGAAACTAAATAAATCCTCTTCATCAGTTCCCTTTGCTGCTTGTGGAGCTGCTCATGAAAGGCAGCACACTATTTCTCCAGGTTTAACTGCAGGCACTCACTCAAGTTACAGCAGAGCATGATCACAGAGCATGGAGCCATGGGCAGGGTTAATCCTACAGCTGGATGCCTTGCAGGAGCCCACAGGCATCCTGGGCTGTGCTGGCACTCGCTGTGCTGAGCCCTCTACAAAGGTACAACCAAAGGGTGGAGAGAAGTTAAACCAGCGTGACAAGGAATCCTCTCTCCAGATTAGACCCAAGTGGATTTACACACCTTAATGAGAAAAACTGGAGCTTTTCAGTGTCTTTTCTCATATGATGTTTGAAGAAAGGGACGTGCAATCTCTCTCTCATGTGGCAGTGTAATTAGACAGTGTAATCTGCAGGGAGGGAGGTAAGAAAAGCAGCAAGCTAACTTGAAATACTTCGTATTTTTGCATCATCTGCTGATGTACGGTAACTTGTTGCCTGTGCTGGTAGCTTTCTTATATATCTCCATCCTATTTCTGGACAAAACAGTGCTTGTTCAGCCAAGAAAACACTTTACAAGTATCAGCCATGCAAAGGCGTTAATTGGGGATAAATACCGGAGCTGAAGTTTCCCAAGTTAGACACGAGAATCAAGAGCCCCAAAGGCTCTTTTATGGAGCTCCCTCAGGCATTACTCCATATATATAACAAAAATACTACAGGGAAACAATTAATGGCAGAGCTGGCTGCTGCAGGAAGTTCATGGCCACAAAAATATGTGAACCTCTTATCAGGCCTTGGCACCCACAGGCATTCTGTCGAGTTCAGTGAAGGCTTCCTTGTCAGCCCTTATTTTCCAAGGTGGATGTTACGGTTTAGGATAAATAAGTAGAGCTCTCTTGCACAGAGGCTGGTCAATATTTGCTGTCTCTGAAGCAGACAAGCCAGTGTCTCCATCCCTCTCTGTGTAAGGGGAGGCACGGGACACTGCTGCCAGGGCTGGGAGTGCAGAGAGGGTTTGGTGTGGGCACAGGATCACACCAAAGCTCCCATTTGTGCTCAGCTCAGGCAGCAGCACCACAGGAACCATGTCTGGAGGGACAATGCTCAGCATTTGAGGGGCTGGGGTGGGTTGGGGTCCCTCTCTGCCAGTCCTATTTTCCTCCCCACGGAGACACCCTCCCCTGTCTGGAGAATAAATGCACTGCAGAGTGTGAGGTGCTTGGAGACTGTGGAAAAGAGGTCTATACAAGAACCTCCACCGAGCTGGCATGTTTAAGCAGTCGCCACTCAGGTCTTCAGTCATCATTACCCAGGGAAACCAGCTGTTCTTCTGCTATTTATGATCTCCCCCTTAAATCTACCCTCCCTATGACTCAACCCACAGGCTTTAAAGTGTGCAGTGTATTGACATTTATATAGTACATTTCATACACTTCCTCTCAAAGCTTTTTACAAAGCCATGAATTACATACCTGTCACCCACTGAATTCATTCATCCAAAAAAGCAGCAGTCATTACGCACTCAGCAATAAGCCTCATAACACTGCCAGCCATTGAGTTTGTATATGTGTGCACCAAAGAGATAAAGTTACTTTAATGCCATCTCTGCTATTAATGCAACGGAGAGCAAGGGAGGGGAAGGACGAGGAGAGGGGGAGTAAATGATGGGTGGGAGGGTCTGGGTCTCTCTCCATACCTAGATGCAGAGATGTAGCATATATTAACTGCCTAAGAGGCCGCAGCTGCAGGAAGGTAATTGTGTGAGTGGCAAGGTGCCTCCATCCTGGTCTATAGGAGAGATATTAAAACAATATAACGCTTTGCATTTGTTTTGCTCCTTTCATTCTGGGATCCCAAAGTGCTTTTTAGACATTAATTAATTCTCACTAAAGAAAAAAAAATATGACAACACCACCACAACTTTGGAGCGGTTTTGGAGATGGAGGCACTAACAGATTTGCAAATTTTCTGCAGGCTGCAGAAAGAATTAGTGGCAGAAATAAACCCTGCCATCTTGGTTCCCAGCTCACTGGTCCACCTCATATACTCACCTCCTTTTCATCTACTCCTATCAGCCCTGCTTCTTTTTAATCAGTATTCCAGTGGGATGGCTTTCATTGCTGAGGAAAGGCTGCCTTAACTTTTGTCTCAGTGAACCAAGCATATGCATGGCATCTAATTAATATCTCTGGGCTTGATTGCAGGCAGGGAAAAAACCTTCCTCCAGATTCCAGTGATTTTAGGATGTATTTTCCACCAGCCCTGTGAAGCCCATCTGTGTTGAGGGACTGGCAGGAATCAGTTCAAAGACAAAAAGATGGAACTCAATCTGCTGCATCCTGCACAAGTCCTGGATTTCCCCTGAATGGAGGAAACCCCTGTGGTGTGCTGCTCTTGAGCCAAATCTTACCCAAACATTAACCCTAATTCCTCCTCCCCACACTGTGCTGCAATGACATTTCTGATTGCAGGATTCAACAGATTCAAATTCTGATAGTCCAAAGCCTTTCCCAAACCTTGGTGGAAAAGGGCTACCCCTGCCCAGAGCAGGTGAAGAAGAATTGGGAGGGGACACAGTGTAAATCAGGTCTTAAGAGATTTATTTAGTTGATGAACTGAAATTGAACTGTTGTAAACTGACAGCTCCTGGTCTCACTTGAACTCTCCAATTCCAGAAGAATTCAAAAGCAGGGCTGAATGAGAGAAGTAACTAAACTGAGGAAAGGAGTTAAATGGGTTTTTTTCTTCTTTTTGCTAGTCCTAATCTGGCTTTTGTAAGAGGAAGTTCCTCTTCAACCCCCAGGACACCAAGTACATGAAAGGTGTTGCTCTGGAAGAAGAAAGAGCAGAAAATAAGGTGTGAGAAAAGAAATGATCTCTTGCTGAAGGCTGCCACCACCTTCATCTTTCCTGTTCCAAGAGAAGCCAAGAGGAAAATGGTCTCTTTTTTTCCCTGGTGTTACCATCAGGTGGTATTTCAAACTCATTTCCAATAGACGAATTTCATTTGAGAAGGGTGGTGAGAGATTTATTTTCACAAAAAAAATCAGTCTTGAGAAATTCTGAAAATTCTGAAAAGTCAAAATATGATCAGCTCATGATTTCCAGCCCATTAACCATTTTCTGGACTGTTCTGTCACTGGTTGGAAAGGATGAGCCCATGTCAACACCAGATGCTCATAAAAACTTTCTTTGCCCAAATCCTTCTCAATTCTCTTACCAATTATTGCAGTCACCAATGAGGAAAGTCATCCAGATTATCAAATGACCATGAAAATTTCTACTCAGGGATGAAGGAACCAAAGTAGCAATTCTGGTTTGCGTTTTCTGAGTATCTCCTTGCTCAGGACACAGCCTGGCACTGACAGCTTCCAGGTGATACCACCACCCAGCCCATGATGAGTGGTTAGACAGACAGATGGCCAGACAGACAGACAGAGAATACACAGATCCTTATTTGCACCCCACCCGGTGTATCACTGCCTGCAGTGAGGCATCATCACTCATTTCAGAGAGGTTTCTACTCCCCATGCCAGGTAGATGAAGCAAGTGCAGTTCATTTGAGGCCTTGCTGTGGCAGACACTGACACAGATTGTGTACAGCTGCACTGATGACAGACCCTTTCTAGAGAAATCTCCTGCCTCACATGGGGATGACTCAAGCCCAGAGTTTATAAACCCGTTTGTAAACAGTGTGTGGCTTAGCAATGACAGCCTCTTTCTTAATTCAACTCATTAATTTAATAGCATTAACGTAACTTAAACACACCTCCCTGTGCTCCTTTCCTCCAGGCTCCGGCCACAACACTGAAGGGTGCCACAACAACATGCAGAGAGTGCTCACAAGGCTGGGAAATTCATCTGGAAATCAAACATGTCAATGACCAAATGCCTCCTCTTCAAAACCCGAAGCCCTGCAGGGAACAGGCAGGATCCAAATCGCTGACCCTCATGTAACATTCAGAAGCAAGAATACCCTGTCTGGAGAAAAAGCTTCCCTCTGCCTGCATTGGTTAAAATACACAAACGTGGAATTCTCTTTGCCTCTGTTTTCACCAAATCGCAGTTCTCAATGGGGTTTAAATATGTTCTCTCAATTGGAGATACGTTCAAAAATCCCTCTACAAATGACAAAATAGAATATGAAACAACAAAAAGGGCATTGCTTTAAGTCTAGCTAGATTGCAGTTATTATGAAAAAAAGATATTTTACATTTCTTTAGTAAATTCCACAGTAAAGCATTTAGCAGCCTACTGCTGAGATTTTAAAAGCAATATGTTGGATCATATGCTTAAGACCCACTAATTTAAATGAAAAATAGAGATAGGCATTTACATCTCCTACATATTCCATCTCTCCCTTCCCAGCACACACCCTTGCAGACTCTTGCATGCACACGGAAATCCCTTTGGCCACGTGGTGGTTTCTGTGGTTGTACTGCTGAGCTGGTTGCTTGGAAAGACCAACACATTCAACTGGCAGTCAAGAAGAATGAGATCTCAAACTGGAAATGAGAGGGAAAAATGGAGAAGAAAACCTCTTTTTATTCACAGGGTGTGGAGACAAGACCTATCAGCCATATCTAGAGGGGACACCACAATTTCTTGGAGAGTCAAGATGCTCAGGGCATTAAATTTTGTATCTTACTAGAGGTAAGTGCTAGAGAGAAAGAGTCCCCATCCTCTTCCGAGCCCCTCATCTCAGCCATGACCAGAATTCCAGCTGTTACATCCAAGGATGGTGCCACTGGGGCATTCCTCAAAGCCTGTCTCATATTTCAGACCAGGCTAATCCCACCTGTGAGTGCACTGTGTATCGAGTGTGTCACAAAGGAGGAAGCTGCTGCATGAGGCTCCATGTGTCGCAGATGAGGACAGAGTGGGCTGAAAACTGTAGGAAATTTAAACCTGGTTCCAGTTCACAGTGATGTCAAACCACAGGAAATGAAAGCAGAAAGTGGAGATTTATGAAAAAAGTGGCAGGAGTCATTATTATGTGTGCAGTATTGATTGAAGAAGATCGTGTTGCCCCCAAATCGAAATGGCTTTTACGTGTTTGGGCCCATCCTGACAAAAACACTTTCTTCTCTGTTGACGAGGCCATGTTGCCATGGAGATGCAGGGCTGGATGCTTGGCAAAAGCACGTTTCGATAAGGCAGGTCTAATGGATATATTTTCACAACATTCACAGTTCCTTTCTGCTCATTTTCTCCTGAGCAGACTTGTCCACTTCTTCCATTTTGCCACTTGATGAAAAAATATCTTTTTAATCTTTTAATTTAGCTTAGATTTCCCTCCCTCCAGCACCAGAGCTTGCCAATTAAACTACTTATCTGAGATGCTCCACACCAAGGCCAAGTGCTTGCTTTTCATTATCAGGTTGGGTGGCTTGTTTTCACCCTCCCTGCTCCATGTCTGAACCTCTTTGCTGCTTGCTGTATGCTACAGATGTTGTGATACAAGATGTGAGGTAGAGTTCCATGCTAGCGGAAGAGGCCATAGGTTCAGCTTTTCTGTCAGGCAGCCCTTCTGAAGTCCTTAGGACAACAAAACAATGTTGTGTTGGCTGGTACATGTGTTGGAGCATGATGCTGATGCTGCCTGGGCCAAAAGCAGGGGTGATAACACAGCATCACCTAGAAGAGAGGCAGAGTTTAGTTAAATGTTTTTAATTCTGGGTGTCTGTTATCTTTTTACTACAAGCAAATGCAAGTCTCTTTCAAACTAATTTGAATAAAAGAGCAATATCTGTGCTTATGCAGGTACACAAACACAAGCACTCCTACACACAGATAAGTAACTTCACATCCAGTTCCATTCAAACATCTTTTCCTGGTTCTTTCCTTTTGAGTATCTTTGGACCATCTTCTGGAATCTGTTTGAGTTTCTTTAGCAGGAATAGCCAGCGGGCATACTGAGTAGAAGGGATGCTCACAAAAACATCCTGTTTGAATGGAAAGAACAGTCTGAAGGAAGACTTTCAGTCAGTGAATTGAAAAAATATATATTCATGCCACAAAATGCATTTATGCCATGTGGCCTCTGTGACCAATTAAAATTAGTCAATTCCTTTTGGTTTGGGGATACTTTTAATGAACTTCTGAAGAAAAGAGCAGACCAAGAAGTATTTGCATCAGCAAACAATTTCAAACAACCAATTAGCTGGAGAAATCAACACTGCAAGCATAGAAAATTCACAAATAGGAAAAGAGGCAAAATTCATCCAATAAATAATTCATCATGAATTATTTGTCCAGATTCCTTTAGATCTGGCCTAAGTTATTAGTAATTAGTTATGGATACCTTTACCTACCAGGCCAGACTTGGTTGAGAAGTGGAAAAAACCATTATCCCCGGCAGTGATTTGAAGGCAGCTCCCAGGAGCTGGTAACTCAAAGCTTGCATCACCAAGTGACTCTTACAAGCTCTCTTGTTCCAGCTGACAATAACACAGGCCGATTTTCAATGGTGACAGCTATCAAAGGGAGTATTCATCTCTTTCCCCCCGAGTCAGGGCTGAGGCACACTGTTGGGTCAATATTTTGGAGGCGTCATTGTTCAGCACATTCAGAAAGTGCCCGGAGGACTGCAGACACCAGGGCTGTCACTCAGACATTTTACAAAGATTGGGATGTTTCTTTGTCCTTTTGTACATGCCAGTGTTCTTGAAAAAAGAAAAGAAGAAATGAGATTTGGTATCACAGGATTCCTTGTTTCTTTGGCTTTGCCTCTGTCTGGGCTGTGTCATATAATAGGGCTTTGGCCCAGGACGTGGGCTGTGAGATGTGAGGCAAATGGGGCAAGGGAATAATCATCCAATAAGCAAATTCATTTCATCTCCTCATGCTTCAATTTTGCCATCCACAAGACACTGCTAATGATACTTCCCCCTGCTCTAAGATCTTTGGATGCAAAAACCCAGCATTAACTCTTTAGAAAGGCTAATCCTCTTTGTCTGCTTTAACCACTGAAGCATGCAAAGCTCAGTGCTCGATGTGCCTCTGCAGTGCAGAGGAGCTATAATTGGGAGCTCAGAAAGGTACAGGGGAGAAGGGGCAAAGACAGCCAGGAGCAGGGAACTACTTCAGTAGGAGGAGCCACCAAGGAGGATCCCGTGGATCCTGAGGGAGGGATGCGATGAGGTCTGTGGGACCACGAGAGGTGGGAAGGCAGAGGAGCAGGAGCAATTTTTCACCATGTTGCGTAAAGTAAGAGGGACTTGTTAACAGATTTAAAACACGTAAAACACAGTCCTTTCCACACCACTCCTAGTGACTCTGGGATTGTACCCAAGAGTTTGTTATCACCACAGATGGAACTGGTTTTTAACAGCATCCCTGACCTATCTACCGACGCTGAGGAGAATCAACAGACTTCCCCACCACCCTCAGGATAACTGTCAAATTTTGCAGGGTTTTGAGGACCTGTGCACAGTTCTGTCCTAAACATCAGAAGTTTGCAACCACATGTCTGTAAATGCCCTGAGTGGGAAGATATTACTAAAACAGAGAAGGTATCCTATTAATGGGACATCTGCATCTGCACACAGCCACATGCAGCCAGCAGATGAACACAAGGCTTACTCTGGTTACCTTGTTCGTCTGATTACAGGATGGGAGATCAGAGAGGAGGAGGTCTGAGTACACTACGCCTTCCTTGTAGATTTTCTCTGTGGAGTTTTCACATGGTCACGCTCCATTGATAAAATGAGTCCCAGGAAGGTTTATTCATTTTACTGCTTATTGTTTCCTCTAACAGGTGCAATCACTATAATTAGGTCTGTACAATGGCATTTTCTTGTTACTCAAATTCCTTCTGTCTCTCAGATGCTCCTGGCTATAGCACTACAGTGGCTGCTGCTTAGAGAATGAGTAAAAATGAGTTGTTTTCTTTTCCTCCTTTTTCTTCATTCATCCATATTAAGCCAAGAAAAACACACCCTCCATCTCACACAGATAATTTTTTCCTTGTCTTTCTTGGGCTCAACCAAAGACGTTACCAAATGCCCCACTCACTTCTGATACCAGCCTCTTCCTTGAAAACACAGCACAGACCCACACCAGGGACAGATGCACGCACCAGAGCAGAGCGTAGTTAGTGTAAAAGGGGAAGAAAAAAAACAAGGCTGTCCCTAAAAAACAAGGCTGTCCCTGGAGAACTGCCCTTTGCCTCCAGTTTTGGATGGGGGGAGACCAGGCAGCTCAAAAACTGACCACTCATGGATCCTGCAGGAATAGTGTTGGGGCAAAGATTGATATCCAACAGTTGAACATGTGTCCACTACATATCTTCCTGCGTTAGAGGCTGTGGTTTTCTATCTCCAGCTAAATGCACACAAATATATAACCCATCAGGAAAGTAATGTAAAACCAGGGAGGGCCTGGTTCAGACACTGAGGAATGTGTGGATGCATCCAGTTTAAGCAGCAAAAAATTACCTTTTGAAGCCACATCAAACCAATGCCTTCCCTCCCAGAAAACATTGAGCTTGCCTGGAAAACAAAGGAAAACACATCTCTGTTGGCACTGTACAGAAATGGGATATTTTCTCTGCCGTTTTCTTGCCTCATTATTTCATGTGCCAAAAACGTAAACTCAAATAGTGCCTTGGAGTGGGGTCTTTCTGGAAATGATGGGGTTGCATGTTGGCAGAGGCCTCAAGGCCCGATGGGTTTGAGGCTACAAGCAGCAACATCGCACTGAGAAAATGAGGCTCTCGGGATAACAACTGGGGGGATGTGTGCTGCTTTCAGTCAATCAAGCCCAAACTCAGTCACGGAGTAATCAAGCTCAATTCAACCGACTTCTGCGTTATTATTGTTATTATTTATCACTTGAATTACTGGAGCACCTTGAGGAGGCAACTGAAATGAGAGCAGAGAGAGCTGCTGCTGTACAAAGATATAATGGGAGTGTGGCAGGCAGGGTGAGCACACAGGCTGCTGAGAAGAGGCTGGCAAAAAGCTGAAGAGAAATGGGGTTGCAATTAGGCATTTGCAGTGTTCGACTCTGGCCCTGTGGGGAAGATCCTGCACCCTGATTTCAGACAGGTTGCTCAGCATCCGGCAAACTCAAGACTCTCTCCATAGCTGGTGGCAACAGAGATGGAATGCAAAGCTCAAATCTGACACAGGTCCTGTGAAGAGCAGCATGGAGGAGCAGGTTCAGGCTAGCATGCTGTACCAGCCCATCAGAGCTTTCATCTTTCCCCTTCTTTCTCAGACACGAGCTTTCTCATCCCATTAAAGTCATTGGCCACTGCTTGCTTCACCCAGCCCTTCTCTCAGCACCCAGTGCTCTCAGCAGAAAAGCTGACACATCCCTTGGCATGTCAGCTGGGATCTGTCCAAATGAGACAGGAGTCAAGTCCCTTCCCTCTGCCTCGCTGCTGAGCTCACACCAACTGTCATCTGTAACTAATATGCTAGACATGTTTCTTTTTCAGTTAAAAAAAAAAAAAGTAATTTATTTTCTAATTACAAAAGAATATAGGATAGGAAAAAAAAATGAAAGAAAAGAAATTATGACTACCAGATGGCAAATCACCATTTAGCAGGAGCAGGCAAAGAGAGGACTCAGTCAATCACAGGGTAAGTGATAAGACACCAGAGGGAACTACCGAAAAGAAAGGCAGCTCATTACACAAAGCACTAAATTATTCTTAGTGGGACTTCTCCTCCTTCTTTTCCCCTTTCTATTTTTTATTCTGAGCCATAAAGCAAGTAATTCCACTGAGACCCTCTTTTAAATGATTAACATTTCCATTTTAACTTTTGTTTTTGATTGTGTCCCTGCCATTAATCATCCTGTCTTTTTCTGTGCCCTGCTGTTCACCTCATCTTCTAACTTTCTAATTCCCTTGGCCCATCCCTTGCACCCACAAACGCATCCATAAGCCTCGCTGCTGGTGGAGCCTTGGGTGGATCAGACCAAGGTTGGGGGGGATGTCCCAACACAGCATCACCCAAGACCCCACAGCATCCTGGCCCAGCGTCACCATCCGTCTAAAGAGACACCGAACCCAGATTGCCTTATTTGCATGGATGTCCTGGGGCAATTTAGAAATCCCTGGTAAAGAGATAACCCTGAGATACACCTGGCCAGCAAATCCCTGCTTGACTTTGATGATATCTTGAGCTGATGATATCCGTGGCTGGCTGAGATCTCTTTCTGGCCCAATTCTTTTCCACTGAGCAGCTAATTCATCAGCGTCATGAAAAGTTTTGGGCAGCACAGTGTTTTCAGGCAACATCACAGCAACATCTGTCTTTGCTGTTTGAGGAGGCAGGATACAAACCACAGCTCCCTTTCACCAGGGAAGACACTGGGGAAAAGGTGACAGGTCAAAACAGACTGTTGTCCATCTTTGCACGTTTCTGGGTAAATAGGAAAATAGAGGGAGTGTCCATTATTCACTGATGGCTCTCACTGTGCCACGGGTCCCAGAACAGCTGCAGGTTGCTGGGCTGCATTCCTGTCCTGCCTTTGATCCTGGTCTGTGCTGGGACATTCCCAAAACCTCCTCTCACACTAGTCTCCCTCTATTGCCAGAAAGGTAAATATTATTTCCTTCCTTTGCAAATCCCCTGTAAAACACCGCTAATGTGCAGGGAGGGCTCAGGTTTTTACAGCTGCCTCCTGGCACAGGCAAAGCCTGTTCCCCTCAGCAGGAGCGAGCCAGACATGGGTGTTGCCATCCCATAAATTCCCTCTCACTACCAGTCTCCTTCCACTGCTGGCACTTGTTCATGTGTTTTAGGAGCATTAGGCACAATACTGCTAGCCAGGCATTTCATTATTCATATTTCTCTGGCCTTAACGACAGAACACAGTGCTACTTGCTAATGACCTGGGCTGAAGCAAATGCGTCAGTGGCACTAACTGAAAGGAAAGGAGTGAAACCTCACCTGCCTGCCCCCTTTCACTGCCCCCAGGGCTGTGGCCATGGGTGTGTGACTGGGAATGCTGGCCTGTGTTTGCAGGAGCCCCGGGCTCATATGCTGGGGATCAGCTGGGGGATGTCCCCCTCCTTGGCTGTAACAGCAGTGGGGCTGGATGTGCACCAGAGAGAACCCAGGGAAAGGTGAGGGAACCCCAGGGCCTGGCACAAAAGGACCCCCACTGCACTCCAAGCTGCCTCCATCCGTGAGATGAGCTGTTGAATGATGCAGTTTTGTTTTTTCTAGAAACCACGCAGGCAAAAAGGAGAGGTTTCAGTCGATACATAAAGTACTTTTTAGCAAAATGGGGGAACTTTCTGAGCAGCGCAGGGGCACCTGTTAACTGCGGCGGCTTCAGAATATGGGCACTCACTTGTCAATAAAAACCAAATCTTGCACTTGAAACAAAAACAAATTAAAATTAATTAATCAGTGGAAAACACTTCATTTGAACTGGGAAGAGCAGATGCAACTAGCAAGTCTAGGTGGACAAACAAGATAATCAAATCAATACCCACACTTTTCTCACTGGCTGGCAGCCACAGGCTACTAAGTGAGAGCAGAGGTGTGGATCTGCCTTGTTTTTATCAGCCATCAGCTGGTTCTGTAATTAACTGGAATTCAGACCTGCTGGGGGAGTTATTACCCGGTCCTTGGGTGGGTTTGGTCTGCACAAAGGGGGGCAGCTTGCTCCTGCTGCTGGTGTCTTCTGAATCTCATCTTGCTTCTGCACAAACCTTGCTCCCTCCCTCCAAACCAGCACTGCCTGTGAAATGTGAATTGTAGGAGGGTGGTAGATACTGGAGGGATAAACCCAGTTCATGGCTGTACCAGCTAATCAGTGCCATTGTCAACAGGAATAGCTGCAAACGAGTAGGGCCAGGTGTAGGGCTCGGTTAATAATGCTGTAATTGAGCGTAGATTATCGGGGCCTGACACAGGAGCGGGGCTGTGGAGAGATTTTCTTCTCTTTTTGTTTTTAGCTGTGTTTAGCTGTTTATAAAGCGCTGCTTAGATTTTGCAGATGGCAGTCATCTTGTTCACGTGCCAGAATTGTGTATGTGCCCTCTGCGGGGACAGCCCTCAGTGGAGTCGTGGTTTCTGTGGGTGCTTCCAAACGGAATACCTTACGGAAAATGCCTATTGCATCTAGCAAGAGAGTCCCCATTCCTGTCCCCCTGGCCCCGGGGGCAGATTGTGTCCTGAGGGCTGAAAACAATGCTGGTGTCAGTTAAAGACATCCTGAGAAACTGGGGCTCCAACACTTGAAGAGCAGGAATCAGAAGCTGGGAGTTTCCCTGTCTCTTACTAGAGGTGGCCCAAGAGCATCTCAGCTGGAAAGAGGAAAATTTAATTTTCTTTAGTTACAGTTTTAATTATTATTTGATATTTTCTCTTTGCTAGAAGAAGCTGTCTTGGTCCTAGAACTGGTTATATACTGAGAAGGACTCATAAATATGCATTTTAAACTGCTCTAAATTAATTCCAGTGCAATTCGTTGTGGTTTTTGCTTCCCATGAACATTCAAGGGAAGAAGTTTCGCTAGGTGAGGCAGTAAACAAAAAAGACAAAATTTCAGAGAAGTATAGAGACTATTTGCCAAGCCACCCCCTACCCACCCCAAGTTTCTCACTTTGAAATTGCAGGCAGTTTCAGGGGTGATCAGAGCAGAGCACGAAGAGTTAGTGCCATCCTGCTGGGGCCAAGAAACATGTGGTAACACCTGCATATTCAAGCCAAAGGGGGCACGCTGCAGATTTCAAGTAGCACAAATGACTCATAGGTCAAACAAGTGGCTTGGAAATTCACAGGAATATAGTACATTTAATAAAAAGAAAAAAAAAAAAAGACAACTCACTAGCAAAACAGGGACGGTTCTCCCTAGACCCACACTTCACTGTTAATGGATGCTTAGATCGTCTCTCCTCTACCCTCAATGCCTTCTTTATTGTCGCCGTTGTTAATTTCGCATTAGTTACATTTGGAGCTTTTTATTTAGGGAACAGAAACATGTATTTCACCTGCAGCACTTCCCTATTTCTGAAATGAATCTGGGTCTGTTTTAGAGGCTGGAAAAAAAATCGTTACTCTGAGATTCGGGGTCTGTTTGCTATTCCACAAGCTTGTGAAAGAAGAGAAGGTGAGTCCCAATGATCAAGATTGTGTGAGCGTGAGTGTGTGTGTGTGTTTGCATTCACACCTTAATGTGCATCTCAGTGATTCTGTTCCTCCCTCACCCCCCTTCCTCCACCCAAGGTCTAATTAAAACAAGAATGCACCAGGCTGCCTTTTCCTCTGTTTCATCTCCTGATATTTTTTTGTTAAATCCACCAAGGAAATCTCCTGAAGTCTTTGAAGTCTTGGGGTGTGTGAATAAAGATGTCACAACGGTAGACACAGGGCTTCTTAATGAGGACACAAGGTTTGATGTCGGAACACTTCAGTGCCCAAAGGAAAGAGATGCTCTCCAGCAGGCCCTCCCTTTCTCTCCTTCCCTCCTTTTTTTTGTATTCTTGCTGCAAGGGCCTAACATTTTTTTTTCCTCTCTTTTGTATTTTTTATTCTGTCCCCAGCTTTCAAGGAGGAAAGGGATAAATGAGAGGAAATGTAGGGAAAATGCAGTTTTACAAATCCTATTGTTGTTGATGCCACTGTTTCTTTGTCTCATTTAATCTCAGTACCATCTGAGGAATCACCCCCATCCAGATTCCTCCTGCCTCCTTTTTGGTCTGGCCCTAGGTACCAGACCCTCTCTCTGCCTCTGTCTCTCCCCCAGCCAAAGTTCTGACTCAGGGAAAGAAAGTTCAGCTTTATCAAGAGGAGAAATCAATTTAATATAACTGAGGGGAACATCTGATCCCTAGAGTAAAAAATTCATTATCACAAGCCTGGTCAGTGGCAACAGCTCCAAATACTGCCTGGGACCCTGATGTGTTTGAGCTGATCTGTATCTGCTTTGAATTCACCTGCTGGACCCTTATCCCTATTGCTTTCCCCTGTTCCATCTGAGAAGTCAGCTTGCAAAATCATGGGCAAATAGAAACCAAAGAAACTTATCCCCTGATTCTCCCCCATCTAACCAGCAGAACAACAGATACCATTAAGGCAGGGCTGAACATCCTCTTGAGCATGTGGGAGAAGGCTCCCACATTTCATGGGAAAAAGACACATCCTACAGATGGGAAATGCCTGTTGGAGCTGGGTGTTCCTTTCCCCTTGGCGTGTGCTTTCTTCTGAGGCAACTGCTGGCTGCCTTGTTGCTGACCTCCCAAGCAGGGTCTTGCAGAGCTGTATTTCCCCACTCCTGTTCTTATGAAATGCTGGCCCTTCCTTCCCATATAGTTCCCGCTTCCCCACCCCTAGTCCTGGCCACCCCCTCGAACCCTCCCTATTGGTTCAGTACCCCAACTCTGCCCGTGTACAGCCCCCGTGCCCTGAGACCATTCTCTCCACCCCCTCTCGTCGCCGTAGAAAAGTATGAGACTGGGTGCCACGTGGGCTCTCTGCCTGTGGAACCCTGTGTGTCACCATGTGAGATTAAAGCTCCTGTGGTCTCCATGTGGAGGCCTCTTCTCTCCTCCTTTATCGCTGCCGGGTTGTGGTGCCGACAGCCAGCCGGAGTCACAGCGCCGGGCTGCCCACCAAGGGCTACGGGAGGTGGGATTGCTGCCTTCCCCCAGTACCCCGCTGCGCCCACTCGGAAGGTCTGCGGCTCTGCCACGATAACGCAGAAACTACAGACCGCAACAGAGTGGCTCACACGATGTCCTGTCACTGCTAAGCAAAGTCCCATTGCCAAATTTGGGATCCCTCCTTTGAACACTGTCCTTAGATCCTGCCACAGCATCCTGGCCGATTTGCTCCCCATTTATCTCCCATCACGATGGGTTTCATGGTGAGTTCCCCCCATGTCCCTCCCTCCCATGGACCATTTGAGGATCTGTTCTCCTCATTCTTCTGCAGGATATTATACCTCACCTTCACAGTCCCTGATCACCTTCCCCACTGCTCAGCACACTCCAATGCAGAAGTTGAGCATGTGCAATGCAATCCTCCCAGACAGAAGGGACCTTCAGTGGCAGGGGATGTTGTTTTGGTGCTGTTTAAGTGTGTACAGGCTCCTGCATTCATGCCCTGGATCAATGAGTTCCTGAATGAAAACACTGAAGCCTTGACGCCTCAGAGTTCATGTCTTTGTGAGAGGTGGTGGGGAGTACTTTCTGGAAAATAAAGTTTGGGGCAATGCTGAAAATCCAACCTGCTGGCTGCAGAAGCCAGTTTAGCTCCTAAGGATACTGCCTGTGTACTTTTTCATTAAGCTCAAGCATAGCTGGAGTTCTTGCTGCAAACCTCTGAATTTCAGGCTCAGCATGAGTCAGCCCCTAAGTGCTGAAATATTTAAGGGTTTTTTTCCATTCAGGAGCTAGATTTATTGACACCAAACGAGCTGTATCATTTTTCAGCTAAGAAAACCCTGAAGTTTGGGGTTCATAGTGATGATGATTGTTTGAAATTAAACCCTTTGCATTGACTGACCACATCTGCTCAGTTCCATCCTTCTCAAATAAGACCCAATCTTCCTTCCCCATCAGGATTCCTCCTCAAAGCCTATTGTCTTCCAGCCCCCTCGGGTGATGCTAATACATTTTAATAGGGACGTGGGAGCACACTCACCTCCTCAGTTTGTACTTTGATTTAATTGTCTAGACCTGTGGGCTTTCGTTCCCACTGCTGGGAGACATCTGGAGGAGGGAGGTGAGCTGTGAGATCCCAGCCTGCCTGCAAAGAGACCTGGCACAGTAGCTGGGATGGAGGTCCCAGGCTGCAAAATACCTGTGCACTGCAGGCTGGGTGATCTCATGGCAAGGGGGATGTGAGTGCTTTTGCTTTGCAATTTTCTTCAGAAGGAAAGGTGGGTAGTCAGCCCTTTCCTTTGTCACAGCCATCTTCTTTTTTCTCTTTCTTCAATAAAACAAAGTACATAGATCAGGTGATTCACTTTAATGGTATATGTTGCACAAAGAGGGGGAGGCTTCTGCTGGAAAATATAAGGGCATGATCTAAGCTCTGGCCCTTATGTTTACTGCTCCAGCCTGCTGCAGCAATCAGAGGTGCCCACAGCTCCCCTGCCAAAGGATGTGACCCCTGAGGCTGAGATTTGGGTAAGGTGTTTCTGTCTGCACTGCGATGCTCTCCATTCCCCAGACAGTGATTTATCATCAGACTCCACACTGACAGCAGAAGTTAACACAGAGGCAGTGAGTGCTTATCCCAGGCAGAGGGGCAGGGAGACAGCTGGGTTGGTAGCCTGTTAGAGAGAGCTCTGCCAGAGGCTGCCTGTCAAAATGAAGCCCCTCTCTGCCTGTCGAGCTCAACACTTGTTATAATCTGGTCTAAGAGCAGAGCTCTGACTTTGCTGTGCTGGAGACTCTGAAAATTCTGCAGAGTATCAAGTTATTTTCTTGAGGGCTGGCATTTTTTAAGTGAGTGTTAACAAATTTGATGTGTGTATGCTAAGAGCTCAGGTTGCCATGTAGTTTTATCTATTTATCATCCCCTTTGCATGCTATGAGCACACCAAAAGCCTGGTCTGTAAACCCAGAAAAAATCCCAGGGGAGTGCAGGGCCAAATCCTGGTTTACCAGAGCTGGCCAAACCTCATCTCTGGATCTGATCATCCTTCACATCAGAGATGTGAAGCCACACAGATCCTGAGCACTGTTATGATGACTGCATTGCTTCTACTGTCAGACAGAGGATTAAGTCCTGTTCAGGTTTAAGGTCACCTCCTTTCCCAGTCTGGCTGAAGACATCTGGTTTTTGTGTCACTGACCTTTGTCAGTCCCCATTAATTCACAGAGGCTGGCAAAAGTGCTCCAAACTTCCTTTCTGCAGAGCCATGAGTCACTGCTGGGAGCTAGATGGGTAATGAAAAAGCTGTTCAGTTTTGTTGTGATTTCCAGATCTCCATGAATAAATCCCTGCTCAGGTCCAATCAGATTGTTGCCTATAAAATTCCCTGCCTTTGATCCTGTTTGTCTGAGTCTCTAATCTCCATAGCACCACAAGCCAGCACTACCACAGCCCCAATTACCAGCTGTGGTTTGTGATGCAGTGTCCCAGCCTTCTTCCTTGGCTTTTCCCATGTCCTTCTAAACACTTTGGTATCTTTTCCCAAAGGCACCTGGTTTGCAAGCAACTCCTGGTCTGCCTTATCATAAACCCAGGTAGTCCAGTATCTTCATTCCACCTCATCCAAATAAAAATATTTTGGTGACAAGACGTGCCTGGTTTTCACAACCTGACTTGTTAGAGTCTGAAGGAGCACATCTGCTCGTACAGTGCACCAACAGCTCATGAAAATGATTGATTGGTGCTAATTGGAGACTGTAGTGGACTGATCCTGGCTGGACACCAAGTGCCCAGCAAAGTTGTTCTGTCTCTCCCTTCCTCAGAACAGGTGTGGTAGCTGCCCAGACTGAGTGGGAGTCTGAGAGACCCCCAATCCAGTCGTGGGATGAAGCGGAGGACATAGATGAGTAAGTCCATCATGTTCATCTCCTCCCAGTCTCCTCCCACCAGCCTGGGTATCTCCCCTCCCAGCTTTGTGTTAATTCCCTTATGTTTATTCATTTCCCCTGTTTAATATTCATACTGTTCTGGAAAGTTCTTCTTCATTCGATGTTTAATTGGTTGGTTTAAACTGGTTACCACCTCCAAGTTCTGTAATTGGATGCTGTACCCTTGATCCCTCCTCTCCTCCTCTCCCCTATTGGTTGTTTGTTGTCACCCCTCCCCTTTTTTTCAAGCCCTATAAAATCCCCTGCATGAAGGCTCTGGTCGCTGTTCTGCGGCAGACCCGTTTGGCAGCACTTGCTGCTCCCTTTGGATCTATAATAAAGCTGTCAGAATTTCACCCAGGAGAGTCTCCCTCGCCTCTGCCTCCCCCAACGCTCCCACCTCCATCCGCACCCACGCGGAGCCCTTTGTTGTCCCCCAGCAGCAGCCGCTCAATTGGCGCTGCCCCAGCACCGGCCTTCTGTCGGGCAGTGTCAAACAGGGGAGAGAAAATATAAAGGCTCATGGGCTGGGATAAGGACAGGGAGAGATCACTCCCCAGCTGCCATCATGGGCACAACAGAGCCAAGTTGGGGAAATTAACTTATTACCAATCAAATCAGAGTAGGATAATGAGAAAAAAATCCAAATCTTAAAACACACTTCACCCACCCTTCCCTGCTTCCTGGGCTTCATCTGTCTCCTCCCCACCAGTGCAGAGGGGCAGCGAATGAGGCTTGAAGGAAAGAATTCAGGACAGAGTGCAGGTAGAGGGAGCATCTCACTGCACATGCCATGGTCTCATTCTGGCATGTTGAGCCAGGAGCTGGCCAGGAGTAGTGCTTTACACACCACTTAGCCTTTCTCTTGCCTGGAGCCCCGGGTCACCACAGTGGCACAAATGCCATTAAACTGCTCCAATCTCATTTGCTGAAGTTCAGTGGTCCTTTGGCATTCACAAAAGGAAAACAAAATTAAAAAAAAAAAAAAGCAGAGTTTCTTCTATTCATTCTGGAAAGCATTTTCTTTCCTGCTTTGTTGGTAGCGTGATTGTTTGGTTCGCGCTGTTACTTTAAAGGTCTGTCAGGCAAGCCACAGAGGAGAAAGATTTCTGTGTGCCCAGTCGTGTGCCATGCAGAAATAACAGCAAACAGTTGAACTAAGCAGTCTGCCAGCTCTCTGTAGTGAGGGAGTCAGCCAGCTGAGCTGCTCCCTCCATCCTCGTGAATACAATCCCTAGCAATGGGGGACATTTCGCTAATGAAAGGCTCTCTGCCAGCGGAACTTCACTTTGGGAAATCCCATTTGGCATGGTCATTTCTCAGCAACCTCTTACTGTGCTTTCCCCCATTCCTGAAGTGTTGTGCTGGTGAGAGGTGGGAAAGGCACTTCTCTTGGCTGGGTCTGCAGATCTGTGTGACTGCAACCCATCATTTGGGGTGAAGGGAGAAAGCTGCAAGAGGTACATATGGGCTGGCAGAAGTCAGAGGCAGGGACCAGTGGCCACTGTTATTGGAACAAACATAAATGGAAGGCGCCTTGATAGCATCATTTATAATTAATCAACAAAATTGTCATGAAAATAAATCATGGGAAGGGTTCTAAAAGAGGTGGTGGAAGCCAAGGGCTGACCATGCTGCTGCCTTTCTTCTCCTTTGTCCCTCTGTAACTAGACAGCTCTAAGAAAGATAGTCAAAGGTTGTGATATCCCACACCCTTTCTTCTATCTTGTCTTGTCTTTGCCTCAGTAGGGATAGCTGCTGGACTAGTATTTGGGGTTTGGCCTGCAAATTTCTTCCAAAACTAAAAGACTGTGGGCAAAGAGCTGAGGTCTTGTATCAAAGAATCTCACTATACCTTGGTCACATATCAGGAGATGGAATATAAAGGTGATAAAAGCATCTAAAGGTCTTTCACTGCCTCCAATGTTTCTGTGTCCATTTCTGATGCTAGGATTGCATGTGCAACCTTTGCCATGTGACACCAAACAGAGCATGTAGCTCAAACTCTGTGTGAACAGACACTCAGAGCTCAGACCAAAGCACTCCTGCTGTGCTTCCTGAGAGAGCAGGGATGCACCTACACAGAGATCTCTTTGGTCTTCCCAGGATCCATGAAAACAGGTGAAAGAGAAATACAGAGCAGGCCTTGAAGTGGGTAGAGCAAACCACAGCAGTGGCCCTTGCATGCAGAGACTGAGCATAGCTGAAGCCACTTGCATCCTCTCTGTGGGTGAATGCTTTCAAAACAGCCTCAGCCTTGGGAGCAGGGAGGACGTGTCCTTGGGCAGTATTTCAGCAGTCACAGGTTGTCCAAGGTCCTTTGGCATTGTGGCCAGATGAGTGTCAATGTGCCAAACTCTTTTAGCAAGAGCTTCTTATAGATGGCGACGTTAGGATTAAGCGAGCTGGCAAAAATCATCATATTCAGCAAAATCCAGCATCCCTTTTCTCCTTTAGAAATTACTGCCATTTGAAGTATGCACAGTGGCACTGCAAGCCAGACCAGCTGTGTCTGGGCAATTAACTCAAAGTTCAGATGAGGTTTGTTCACAGAATTGGGGTAGGAGGTGTGAGTCAAATGTGGTTGTCACCACAAATTGAAAAAAATTGCAGCTCTGTAGAATTTTTACCAAAATCCCCTTGGAAGTCCCCTGTGTGTAACACAAGGAGTGATTTTACCCTCTGGTGTGATCTCAAAGCAAGCATCATGCTGACATTGGCATCTGTGCAAGAACCAAAACAAGGAGCTTTGCAAAGGCAAACCAACTCGCTTCAGTCAGCCCCAGCAAGCAGCGCCGTGAACTCGCTTGGTATCAAAGAGGACACCAAGGCCACCAAACACCTGTTTAGCATTTTTTAGAGCTGCATTACTACTTGTGCCCTACTTGCCTGGAAATACACTTCAAAAATACACTGCCTTTCACTTCCAGCACTTGCATTTGCTTCCACACAGCAACTTCTACAGTTTCCCATTCCTCGGCTTGGCTCCATTTTACGTATCTCATGCCAGGGGCTGACCCAGCTGAAATCTCTGTTTCCAGTTCTTCAGAGTGAATCACAAGCCTTCAGTTTTTTACTGATTTTTGTTCAGGAGCAGAATACTGTCAATATCCGTGGGATTTTTATAAAACCTCACTAAGTTCAGAAGTGACGGGCAGCAACCCACGAAGTTCAAAATAGTAATACTTCATGGAGGATGTTCCACTTGTGGGAGTCAGTGATTCCCCTGGTGTGCAGAAGGAATGTTTGACTGCCTTCCCTATAGCAAATATGCACATTGCCCACTCCTGATCCTGATTACATCTCTGTCAATCTACTTAAAATACCATTGGCTGCATTGAGAGTGCAGGATGTGGGCCAGATGCTGTGCATGGCACCTGATAGTTCCTGCTTCTTGCACAGTGAATAACCTCTGATTCAAAGCCCTGCTCTCCCTCTTTCTCCTCTTCTCTTTTGGCAGCCTGTGTGGATGAAACTGGGAAGTTCTGTGCTTAGCATTTTGCTTGCTTTCTGCTAACCTTTCTGCAGCTTCTGGAAGTCTGATTCAGGCTTCCAGATTCTACAGTGCACCATTATTCCTCTAAAATTTAAGAGTGGGCTGATCATGTCAGTACGCCTGTAACTTGGCCTTTTATCTGTCTCAGAATGAAATAAGCAATATTCCACATTCCTCCTTCTCCGGTGAGCAGAGTTTCTGATGTCTGGCCTAGGGTTAATCATAGGGTTAACCAAGTCATGAAAATATATTCTGGGAAAATGCAGAAGATTTCTCGCTTGGTTGGACTGAGCAATCTTTCTTTTTTAAATTCAGTGTCACGGGGCAGCCAGACACATCCCTCTTTCACTGTCAGTCTCTTCTGCTGCGGGTCAGCAACATGATGTGCTTCTCCTTCCTTGCTACTTCAGGGCAGAGCAGAAAGCTGTAATTTGCTCTGGCCCTTTCAGGAAGTCAGCTCAGTTTTCCCTTTGCTCCAACTCCAGGTGAGGGGAAGTCAACCAGCAAGATCCAAAGCACTGCTGTGGCTCATCAGCCCAGATACACATGCCTTCTCGGAGGGGCAAAAGAGAGTTTCTTTCTGCACCATCCCCATTTCAGTGGTGACCAAAGCCTGCCTCTCTGCAGCCAGAGCTCTCCTGGCAGTTCCTGGCCCAGTAAGGAGCAAATGGTACCTTCACTGGGCTCCTGTGTCCCAGAGGGAGTCATTGCGCTTGAGAAGTGCCATTGATGCCTCTAGTCTGAGATGTTTATCTCTCTTCCTGAGTGAGAGTCCCTCTGGGAAGATTGATTACCCTGTAAAAGATAGTTTTAGACTACGTTTGACAGGGCTATCCCCTTCTGCCTCTGGTGTTCACTTACAGCTGCCCAGTTTTCCCCTTTGCTCGGCTGTTCTGATTTCTCCTGCCTCAATCTGATTCCTGCTCCTTCTCATTCCTTCCAACAGTCTGCTCCCATCCTCAGTAAGGAGCAGTGCTCATTCATGCTTAGAAGGGCAGCCTGTAAGTCTTTCTACAAGTTTTATGAATGACTTTTGTAGTTGTTATATATTCCCCAAGCCAGCTCATGTCGCATTCAGGAGGGCAGCACTGCCTGTTGCCTTTCACAGCCAGCATCTGCATTTTGCTTCAAGTCTGTGTACAGCAAGGGAGCCTTGATGGGAGCATGCACAGTGCTTGGATAAATTAGCTGGTGCCTGCATGTCACTGGCAGCCTCTGGTTGCTGCTCACATCGCTCTGCACTCTGCAGCCCCTGGCATCACTGGGGGAGCAGCCACACGGGGTGTCCTGGCTCCAGGCTCACAGGCCCTTCCCTGCACCTTCAGGAGATGCACAGTGTGCCAGGCGAGGGGGAGTTCAGGAGTGTCCTGAGGTGTGGGGTTCTGGTGTGGGCAGGCAGCACTGAACACTAGATGCCCTAGCCAAGAAGCTCGTAGGAGTGCTCAAGGGAGCTGCTTCCCCACCTCCAAGGAGGGAGGAGGAGAAGAAATCCTGTAACTTGTAACTGTATTTAGGTTAATATCTATAAGCCCACTTGGCGAATGGGTGAGCCCAGGGCTTAAAGCCAAGGGTTTGTAGAAGGGTAGAAAAAGTAAGAGGAGTAGTAACAATGCTCCAAATTATGAATTTGTGCAACCTGATCCCCTAATGACCCAGGAGCCTAGTGTGCTCTGCTGAGCTCCTGGCACATGGCACAGCTAACCCAGCCACCCTGCAGTTCTTCTGCACTCTGGGGCAGTCTAGAGATATTACAGAAAGCTGCTCCTTTCCAAAATGACTTCTTTTTAAATGGCCTTATAATATGGTGGGAGTTGATCCTTTATATCGCTTCTTTTAAATTGCCTTTGCTCATCAGCTGTTCTTTAAGAGATGAACAGACATCTTCACGTCCTGTCCTGACCTGCTGGTGGCTCTGAGATGCTGCCAAGCAGCTGCTGCCTTGAACAGCAGAGAGGGCTCTTTTCTCAGGGAGTGGGGGGTGATATCTGTAGACTTAAGGTTTCAAAGTGCTTCCTAAACTTCTAGGATAAAAGCCACTGGAGAAATGTAAAATATTAGTGGTATTTTAAGAAAGTGTGTGGGTGTGTAGACACAATTAATTTTCCTTTTTATAGGCCTACATGGAATATCTCCATCTCTGAGGAAGACGCCTGGATCTGTGGAGCGTTGGCATCCCAGAGGAGGGCACTGCTCTGTTCGTGTTAACAGAAAATGCCATGGAAATTAACAGTGCAAGAACACTGTTGTGGTCAGGCTCTGTCAGCCCAATAAATTATGGTACGTGTGAGAGGAGGCAGGCTCAGAATCTCTCCATCCTTCCCGGGCTGAAACAGCTCTTGTTAAATGCACAGGGTAGCAGTCGTAGGGAATTCTTGTCGTGTTAGTCCCCCAAGATCAGAGAGAAGCTGATGCGACTTGGAAATCAGTGTGTAGGATTAAACAGCAGAGGGGATGTGTGCTCACACACACAGGCAGAGTGTCTGCTCTCATGCTATGCATTGTTATTGACACACTGCACCTTAATGGCTATAATGTCAACGGCCACTTTGGGACCTTTACTCCCGCATTATTAATGCATTAGACCACAGTTTTATGGGTTATTGTGTCAAGAGCGGAGGGGAGTGGAGGCCTAAAGTACTCTGGCAGAACAAGGATGTTTTTTAACCATGGCTGTGGTGTGCACTGTGAGTGCTGCACCTTAGAAATCACGTTTACTGCCCTCTCATACCTTCTTTCAGCAAGTGGGGTCTCACTGCAGCTCAGAGGACAGCATGGAAAAATGACAGTGCCAGAGAGGAAAAGGGACAGTCCAGGGAAAGGAAGAGATCCTGGTGCCTGTAGCCAGGCAATTGTATGTTGCTGTCCCAGGCTGTGGGGAGATGATTTCCTGGCACTAGCCACAGATACCCTGAAACATGAAGATTAATAGGCTCTTTATTTTATTGTTATTAACTGCAGGTGCTGCTTTTATTTATATAAATGTGCGCTGCTCTCCTCACTGTGGGCTCAGCCCAGGATGAATCCTCCCATGGGACTTTGGAGAGGGAAACTTTCTCACGCTGCCTCTCTGCCTGAGAGCAAATGTCACACCACAGGCTGGAACACGAGCACGGGGGGTGTCCCCAGAGCCTTTGAAGGTGATGGAAGCTGCAGGTACCCAGTGCTGATCAAGGGATAGATCCTGTCATTTCCAAGGGTCTTTTTGAACACGTCACAATCTGCAGAGGAAAGTGATGCAGATGTAACAAGACTTTGGCTGATCTTTTCTGGGTAAATAGGATACGTGTGTTTGCCAAAGCCCCGTTTGACAGGACATCATGGTTAAATCTGCGGAGAAGTGAAAAGGGCAGTATAACATGTTCAGACATTCTGAATGAAGGCCTGACTACTGTGCTGGGGGAGCAGGGGAAGAAGGGGGATCCTGAGAGCAGTGTGGCAGGAGCAAGGAGAACATGCATGACATTGTAGGGTTGGAAATGTCCTACCTGTCGTTTAAGCAATGCAGTCACTTCCAGGTCAGGCAACTCAGAGGACTGAGAGAAGGGCTGTTAACAAGAGCTCTGAGTTTATTTCTGGCAGAAATTGCCATCTTTCTTGTAATCACTGCTGCTCCATTCTGTGGAGAATTGGAGAGCTTATCCTCACAGCCTAACTAGTTATTGGGCAATATAAACAATAATCAGCCAGTTATAGAAACAAAACCAATGTCACAGGCCCCTCTTCTAGGCATTAGCTCTAACAGATGGGCTGCAAAGGCATGGAGCAAGAAAAGAGGGGCGTGGAAGGCCTGAACCCATGGCAATGCTGGTTCTCCAAAATCCTACAGCACAAGAGATGGCACCGACCCAGGAGGGAAATTCCTTATTTGCAAACTGCTGTCATTGCACTTAAGCCCCATGTCTTTCTCAACTCCTCATTCTCTCAATTTCATATCTGAAGGAGGCCAAGAATTCCCCTGATTTTCCTGACAATGCTGAGTTCAGTTTGACTTTCCTTCATGTCATATCTGGGCCACGGAAAGGCCTCTGCTTTTATTGTATGACGACATGGAAATTACTGAGTAATTACAGGATTATGCAGCACCCTGTAAATTAAATGTTACCTCTTTACCTTTTATAGAACAAAAAATAACCATGTAATTACCTAACGAATTAAACTGTTAAGGTCTCATGGTAATTATACATGGAGTCAAAAGCTCTGAGTTCTTCTGGTAGTTACAAGTAAAGAATTATCTTTCATTTTTAAACATATGTTGCAGTTGGATCCCAAAGCCTGCACATTTCCATTTTAATAACACTATGGCCTGCCCAAATGAGAAGAGGCATATGTCTCCCATCTGAGTGTGCAAATAGAGTGAACATGTATATATGAAATAGATTGGACATATGCAAAACTGACCCAGGTTCATACCAGAAAAATGGAATACCAACAGAGGTAAAACATGAGTAGTTGGATGATAACATTTAAAATTATGTTTAGTTTCCGAGCACCGGAATTTGTTTTCATAGGAAGCAAGTCAGTTTGATCTTATTTTTCACATGCACGTGACTATATTTTGAAAACAGACAATCAAACCATCAATCAGGAACCTCTGTCCCCTAAAGGAGGGCTCAGGACTTGCTGCTGTAGATGAGTTTTGCCATTATCAGCAAGGAGGGGATGACTGGGCTGGCAGGAGAGTCCATGAAACCAAACACACTGATGGTGTGAGCTTGGTGGATGGTCCTGCCTCAGGTGAGGAGGTTTTGCTGTTGTGTGCTGGCAGCAATAGGACAGAGCTCTCGGGGGACTGGCCTGGGATCCAGACTCCCCACAGACAGCCAAGGAGAGACATTGCACCACAGAGCTGCAAAAGGAGGGGGGCTGAGGATGAGCTAGGGTTTGCTGCCCTGTGGCAAAGCTCATTCCTCTCAAAGCACCTTCAGGAACACATTTTCCTGCTTAAAAAGGGCCACCAGAGACCTGGGTCCCTGCAGAGATTGCTGAATATGGAATAAGCTGTGGCATAACCACAGGCCATCCAGCCTCTCTGAGTGGACAGAGTGGACAAGCATAAAAAAGGGCCATCGGACCAGTGATTGCATATGCTAAAATTCGTTGTCAGATTTTTATTGAGTATGAGGATCTGTAGCACACAGGAATTGTCACTGTTGTCTGTATATCCTCTGCTCTGCTCTGAGCTGGCTAAAAATGCCATTCCATTGTTATAAGATCTACTTTTTTTTTTTTTTTTAACTGTTCACCATAAACTTTTCTTGTGCAATTTTTAACCAGACAAAGTCAGACCAAAGTGTTTCAGGTTGTCTTCTATTTTCTTCAGTTTTTTATTTCCATTTTTTTAGGAACATATTTCAGAACAATCCCAATGACCTTCAATAATGAAATAATAACCAACTTTGATGGTTATAGTTTTAAACGAAGCAGTTTCATATGTCCCAAAAACAGATGCTTTGGCTTCATAATTTTAGGTCCCTAAATATGAAAAGCATGATGTTACAATAAGCCTAACACTGTCTGAAAGGTGCAGTACATTCACCTCCAGCCCTTCAAATAAGCATTATGTGCATTTACTAGCTAATTTTTTAATTTGCTTTGAAATATGTAGCATGTTATACAAGCACCCACTTTGGTAATCCTGGGATAAAATGCAGAACCAGGTGAGTTTTTATTTTAATGATGCTTAACAGTGACATTTTAACTATTAAAATTGTGTCTGGTTTTGCTATCACAGACCTAACTATTAGACCTACAAGTCATCCCTGGTCCAAACAGTAACTGCTCCAGGCACAAAACGAATTGAAGAAATTAGCTTCAAATATTTTTATTTCGCATGTTTTTATTGTTTTGCTTTCAATATGATCACCAATTCTCTGTAGCACTGTGTTTCGCAGTGTTCGAATCCTGCAGTAACGCTGCCTGATGAATGCAGTAATGTGCATTTATTTCAAAGAGTCATTTATATCCCCTGGTGAGAGGTAGTCTTTGCTTTAGAGATGCAGGGGTGTTTTGGTGGAAACGGGATTTTTTACATGCATTTGTTGCATCATTTTTTCCCCCTTATGTCCATCACTTGTACCACTTTGTCGTTGCTATCCAGTGAATATTAAAAAGCACCCATTGGGATTGGATCTGAAAAGAGGGGGGAAAAATTATGCTCCATCTCATTCCTCGTCTCTTGCGTAACGTGCCTTCATCCTGACACAGATTACTGCCAGCATTGTGCTCGCCCCATTCCTCTGCCTTAATAGCCTTACGTCTCATTGGAAGTGAGATCAAAGACACACAAGTACCAAAGGGCTTACATTCAATTAACAGGAAAGGGGCAGGCTTTAGACGTGCTCAGCAGAAGCTCTGATTGCAACAAACTGCTGACTGTGGCTCACGTCCCACTGCTATCAGCGCCTGCCACGCCAGCCCTTTCCCTGCCACGCTGAGAGGGGTCTGGGAAGGGAAATGGCACTTTTGTGCTCTTCTTGGCTATGTCAGGATGGAGGAAGCTGGAGAAGCCCATGTCCCTTCATAGGCATGATCAGGAGGATAAGGAGGAGNTTTTTTTGTCAGAGCTGCAGACTGAAAACTCTTGTCAGACCTTGACCAATGTATTGGACAACTTGAATTTTTAATGAGGAGTGATTTCCCACTGCTCTCTTACACAGATCTCAGAGTTGGAGGCTTAGCCTGCGGCAGTCAGAACTCCTAGGGCAAAAGCTGAGACTTTTGACCCTTTCTGTATATTTGGAGTGTATCACAATGAAATAAAGACCCTCTCAGTGCTCAGAATAAACTATCTGTTTTTCCCTTCTCCAGATATTTGTGACATTGGGCAAAACTGAAAAGCTGTGTGTACGAGAGATAGCTTGTGATTAGGAGGCATCTGGGACCAGCCCCTGCCATGGAAAACACAATACTGGGAAGACAAGAAACTTGACTTACTATGGCAGTCTGGGTTTAAAATTTTTCCATTTCTCTTAATGAAAGGTAGAGGGGAGAGTTGCAAAACTAGGAACTGGATCAGAAACTTGGGGAGAAGAAGGTAGAGCATAAAAAAAGATGGGGTATCACAAGGAGTTGACTTTTTGAGCACTGCTGAAGTGAAAGAGCACCTCCCATCCCCTACACACCCAGTGCTCATTGCCATTAGCTCCAGTTATGTTGAAGCCTCCCATTTCCTGGGGTTACACATGTGATGTTTGGAAAAGACACGAGTCCTTAGTTTTGCATTACTGCTGGAATTTATTTTGGTATTATTTTTTAGAGCCCTGAGACAGCATGGATCCCTATTTGTATTAAACCTCTCTCTCCACTGAGCTGATTGCTGAGATAACCTGCAGCCAGGGCTGTCTGAACTTGTGTGACCTGGTTCCATCTGTGTACAGCCCTGTTTTGCATTCTCTTCGATTTACTTCTAATGCAAACCTTGCAGAGCAGGATGTTCCTGCTACACATACACAAAATCTGTTCCTAGGGATTCAGTACCTGCTCTTGCCAGGAATATTTTCAACTATTTTAACCTTTTAAAATTTTCTGCATTACTGTGGGAGATGACCAATCCTCACACTGCTCACAGGTTAACAGTGCTATAAAGAGTGCAGCTGGTCAGTGGAATCAGAAAACACTGAAAAGGTCAAAGCATGCAAGTATTGCAGAGGTTTCACTCTAAATGAGAGTAGCCTGTGACCTTCACTTAACCCTTACTTTAAATGATTGCAAATTAAGTTGGGCAACTTAGCCTGAGCTCTAAAAATCTAAATGTATTGAAACTACATCAAACAGCTTTCCATCACTGCCAGGCGGTGTTCTCTGACACACGTACACCAGATAGACATTTCTGTCTGTGAGCCTCACTTACCCACTGAGATGTATTCAAATAAAGCCCCATTAACTTCCCCAGCGCTGAATGACATCCATGCATCCGTACCATAATGCAGCCATCCCTCCGAACAAAGGCATATCCGACCAAGGATCTTTCCGACAAGGTGTTTTTTAATCTTCTTGGCTTATACAGGACTTAGAGATATAATATATGGTGTTTGCATAGCAGTCAAAGCAGGGCTTTCAGCACTGTGAATCCATCACCTGCTTCCCATCAGCCATGTCAGAGCTTCCTTCGACTTCAGCAGGCAATATCCAGTCTCCTGGGCTCTAGGGACCAAATGCCCTGACTAAATGACCAAATGTCACTGATTAAATATGGTGACAAAAGAGAAGAGCTTTGCAGCAAAGCGTTCTGTGACACTCCTTGTCTTGACCTCCTCCACACTGTGACACCAGAGCAAAACCAGAGACGGGACCCAGACGGAGACCCATGCATGGGGTCCCCTGTGGGGTCAGAGCTCCTGAGCAATCACCTGTGCCCAGGAGCAGCAGAGCCAGTGACACCTGTTTAGGGCAAAGGGATGGGATCCCCCAGCTAAACCATCAATATTCCTTAGTCGAAGGAAGGAGCTCTGAACAAGGCTTGGCTTTGCACAACATTGTCAGCTCTTCCTATTGTTGTTCTTTAATGTGGCCTTATTTTCTTTTATTCCCTGCTTAGCTACCTGAGCCTTTTTTATTCCACAGCAACAAATGTGAAAGCAAAACCATTTACTGAGCTGCAAACCCAAGAATTTCTATTTTTGCACCCACATAAATCTGTATCCCAATAATAGGAGCTGAAGACACACCTTCATAGAAGCAACCCACAAAACAAGTTCTTTACTCCAGGAAGAACCCAATTCTTCATGAAATTAGTTGACATTGAGGCAGGGCAGTAGTGGTGGGGAAATTATATATCCTGGGAGCAGCTCAGATGTGTTCAATGCCATGGCCAAGTAATGGTTGCTCAGTGACTGAATTACTGGCCAAGAGGATACTCTACTTTCTGAATTCCCATGGAGATGGCCTGATTTCCATAGCAACTGGATTCTTTCTCTTGCCTTTCCCTTTAACAGGTAGTAACACACTTGAATCCTGAAAATGCTAGATTGTTCTGAGTATTATTGTATTTTTGGACACTAGAACACTTTCTGGACAATATGTTGAAATACAGGCTCCTTAATGATATTTTTTGTATTCTCCTTTAGAACTGGTGGTGCCATTATCTTCCATCTGCTCTTAAGATCTGCTGTGATGTGAGCATAAAGTTTTCTCATTCTTCTTTCTTTCTTTCTTTCTTTCTTTCTTTCTTTCTTTCTTTCTTTCTTTCTTTCTTTCTTTCTTTCTTTCTTTCTTTCTTTCTTTCTTTCTTTCTTTCTTTCTTTCTTCTCTTATTCTTTATCATTGTTCCAATTTTCTATTGGATAACCTGCAATGCAGGGTGATGACTATTGAAGAAAGCTCTTAGGGGAAAGAGAGCATTGATAATACTAATGAATAGCAATACCCAAAATGTATGAGATGTATTTCTAGAGAGGGTTCAATCTCTGCCCCAAAGATGGATTAAAAATTGGAGCCATTATTCAGCATGTCAGATAGGAGACCATGTTAGCAGTGAGTATATACATTATTTGTCACCCATTTGTTGAGACTTTTAGTGGTTTTACATTTTGATTTTATATGCTAACTTGAAGTGTCTCTTTAGGTCTCTCCTTCCTCAAGTACATCCCCACTGCTTCTCCTTTCTAGACTGCAGCTGAGTACAAAGAATAAAACCAACCCAGAAGAAGTTGTGGGGTTAACTGTTCCGTATAGCCCTTGTGAAGGAAATAAAAGTGGACAGACCCTGCAAACCATCTCCCCAAAGATCTGCTGAAGACACATACAGGGCAAGAAGTCATGGAAATAGGCTTTTGGATAGCAAAAAGACATTAGTCTGATTCTGTGGTAGCTGCCTAGGCTGGGTGGGAGTCAGAGAGACCCTCAATCCAATGGTGGGATGAAGTGGATGAAGTGAATGAATAAATCAATCAGGTTCATCTCCTCCCACCAGGCTGGGTATCTCCCCTCCCAGTTTTATGTTAATCCCCTTATGTTTATTCATATGCCCTGTTTAATATTCATAGAGTTCTGGAAGGTTCTTCTTGATTCAATGTTCTATTGGATTGTTTAAATAGGTTTCCACCCCCAAAATATATGATTGGATGTTGTACCCTTGATCCCTCCTCTCCTCCTCACCCCTATTGGTCCTTTGTTGTTATCCCGCCCCTTTTCCGTGGGGTATAAAGTCCCCTGCACAGAGCCTCCCCCTGCTCTTCTGTTACTGAGCGTTTCGGCAGCACTCTCTGCTCCCCCCGGATCCTACAATAAAGCTGTCGGAATTCACACAGAAGTCTCCCTCACCTCTCTGTCTCCTCCGGCGCTTCTGCTACCCCCCGCGCCCGTGCGGAGCCTTTTGCGGATTGCCAGCGACAGCCGCTTTGGTGGCGTTGCAGCAGGACAGGGCTGCTGCTGGGCAGCGTCAAGATTCCTTAAGGAAAGAAGTGCCATGGACATCATGAGCCATGTCTGCGAATCACAGGGTCTGAAAAGGTACCTAAGGCTGCATTTGTGAAGGAGCAGAGAGGTGCTGTGCTCCAGAAAGCACCAGGTTTATGTCAGTCTGAACTGCCCCAATGATGGGTACAAAAGCTTCTGCATGACAAGGGGTGCTGACACAGTCAAAGGAAAGGCAGCAGGAGGTGGTGAGTGCAGACCTTGTGTCTGCCAGGATGGATAGTTGGTGAAAGGTATTTCTGGCAAGTGAAGCCATTTGGGAATCCAGGAAAAACTGCAAAGTGCATGAGTTGCAGAGAAAGTGAGAAGTGTTGTTACAGAGGTGCTTTTGCTTTAGCCACAAATCACAGGAATATGGTGCCTGCACTGAGGATGCATTTCACCAATATCCCTTTCAGGCAGCAGTCTGGCCCTTGCCCCAACCCTTCCAGTTCCATCTCTCCCTGAGCACACATTGCACTCTTTCCCCCGACCTGACAATTAAACAGTCAGTTGTGGTAGTCTGAGATGCCTCGGGAGCATCCTGAGGTCCTGACAGCACTTTGCCAATTCACTGACCTCTGTTATGTTCTGAACCACGAGAGGTTACACCCGAAATCAGACTAAAAAATTGACCGATTTTCCTGCCATCCCCAGTCTGACCTTACATCTGAGTTTACATTTTTAAATCTCTCCATGAGCTGCCAGCTGACGTCCTCCCTCTCCCTGCAGTTCCTGCACAGCTGTTCAGGGGCCACTGTCTCCCCTGCATTTTGCAGCCCCTCTTGCGCACACACCCTTGCCCTCAGGTTTCCCAGGTTCTGTACCATGACAGCATCACTTCTCTCTTCCCTGCCCTCCCCTCCTTGCTCTCCTCATCCCCTCCCCAGCCGACGTTGAAAGCCACGGAGGAAAGCCTTGCAAATGGAATAGATGAGAGCAGAGGAAGAAAGGGGGGAGGTTGGAGGGGGAGTCGAGGAGGGAGCTCCCAGGGCTCTGTCACTTCGGCTGCCTTCAGGGCCATGGGGAGAGAAAGGGAGGGTGACGCTGGGGCTGGAGCTGGAGCAAAGTCTGGTCCTTGGCAGTGGCAGGAGCTTTATCAGCTCTGACCTCCAGAGCACTTAGTGCTGATGAGGAACACTCAGACGATCACATTAGGGTTGTTGTGGGGAACATTCAGACTATCATATTAGGTTTGTTGTAGGAACCAGAAGGGCCTTTGTGTGCTGCGAGTAAGGGGAGAGCAATGTGGGGTGGGGGGCAGCTGCCTGTCACCAGGAAGGGGATCACAAAGGTGAAGGTGCAGTGCTTGGTACTGCCTCCAGAGCTTCTGTGACTCCCCCTGAGCACCCCAGGGGCAACCACAGGAAAATTGTCCTTCGGGCTTTTTGGGGATATGCCCATAGAGGGCACTGATTTGTCAACAAATTTTAGAGAATAGAGGTGTTTGGGTAAGAAAGACTGACACGAAGGGCTCGGTGTCTTCCTGTGTCTCCTGTAGGCGTGTTACTTCTGAGGTAATGATGGACTGCTTCTTTTTTTTACTTGCCCTGTCTCTCTTGAAAATGCAAACATCGCTGGGAGGTGGGAGAGGTGGCTTCCCCTTCCCATTTGCTAGAGGAGCAGATGGCCCCACAGATGATTTCTCCTTGCTTCCCTCTGTCAGTAAAAGATACATAGCCTAGCTCTGAGAATACCATTTCTTGGCAAAGATGTTCCTGGAAAATAGCAGGGAAATTCCCAGGCTTAAGCTTCTCTATCCTCTTTTTTTTAAAATTTCTTTAATTCTGCTGATAATGGCAAGGTGCACAGCTGCAGCTGTGTTTAGTTACTCAGAAGACACGTGCAGTGTTCAGCTGATGCTACCAGGAGCCTGACCTCAGGGGAAACCCGGGAGCTCTGCCCTCCACCCGGGAGACAGCATCCACCTCCCTTGAGGCTGGCCAAGCAAACCCTTCAGGTCGTATCAGTTCACCGTGGGGCCGCTGGGTGTGCACAGAGGTGTGGTGGAGAGAATAAAAAGCCTTTGCTGCCTTCCTTTCCCCGCGGCTCTGCTTCCCCTGCTCCCAGCTATTCCCACTCCTCCTCGGAGACCAGCAGGGAGGAGGCCCATTAGCAGCAGCTCTGCTGCAATGTCTCTTTAAAGGAAGTGTCAGGAATAAAGATTTACCTGCAGGTTTAGGAAGACAATTATTGTACGTTAATTAAATATGAAATGACACTTAAGAGCATATCCATTGCCTTAACAGTGACTCTCTGTAATAATAATAATACTTAGCACTTACATAGCTCTCTCCATCTACACAGCGCTTCACAAACATTAACTAATGAATCCTCACAACCTCCCTGTGAAGCTAAAGAGGCTGCTGGCACGATGGGGAGTGGGAAGAGGAGATGTATCAGGGGAATAACCTCCTCTTGGCCTGCTGCTGCTGCTTTTCAGGCTGCTGTGGTCTTTGCTCTTCCTCCTTTCTGTCAGCATTCCCCTAACTGTGCTTCCCTCCAGCACCACACAGCAGGCAGGCCAGCAGTGCATCGAGGGGGTGCCTGTGGTCACCCCTGGAGCAGGCACTGACTTTCCCTGCCTCCCAGCACTGAGCCCAGAGTCCTTGCTTCATAGCAACGAGTCCATAGCACCCAAAACTGCCTCCTGTCCCATCCCCTTTTCCTCAGGGCTCAGCAGGGAGCCTCTGTGTGGGTTTGCCTGAAGCTGGAGTGTTTTGAATGTGGCTGTGAGAAACAAGGTTCTGGCTTGGACATAAACATCTGCAAAATGCAGAAGCCCAGTACCAGGACTGGATTTTTGCAAATCACTTCTGGTGAAGCCATGCCTTTCCTTCAGATCTTACTGGAGAAGCCAAGAGCTTCTCCTGAGCCTATTTCACTTCCCCAGAATGGGATTTTTGAGCTGAAAGCCCAGGTCTCCTGGTCAGCTCTGTAGGAGTTGACTGTCTCCTGGCAGATGTGCTTGCTTCACCCTCTTTGAGCTCCCTGCATGAGGATCCATCCTTCGAGACCACCGCTTGACCCGGAGGGGATGACAGATGCTACACTAAGTCTGTGTTTCCTGACATATTTACATTTTCCTCACTACAGGCACCAGTGGTTGTGCAATGTCTTTGCTGGAAAAGTCACAAGAGCGATAAAAAAGAAGATTCAGTCTCTCTACAGGAAGAAATGGACCTGACTCTCCAGAAATCCCAGCACCACACTCTGCCCTCCATTGTCAACACTCTCCAGAATTCCTCCATCTCCTGTGGCAGGCCTGGCTCTGCCTCTGCTCTGGCTTTTAGGCAGCAAAGTCAAGTTATACCTGTTTTTCCAAGTTTAAAAAGGCACTAGTTTCATGTCCATCCCCTCCTCCATATCTGGGCTGCTTCGCCCTAGCAGGAGCCCATGGGAAGGGGGAGAGATGGCAGCAGTGGATCAGGTCTGGTAGGAGGGAAGAAAGTGATTATTCATCCCTTTTCAGGGAGTGGTTTTCTGCACAACCCTCTTCCAGACTATTTTTTTTCCCCCAGCTCATTCCTCTTAAAAAGGTAATAAATATTCAAAACATACTTGCTTAGATTACCAGCTATACCCTAACAGCTTCAGCACCTACAAAGCTGATGCCTGTGTGTATCCACTAAGCAGTTGTCAAACTGCATTGCTTGTAACATTTAGGGTTGGTTTGGAAGGAGATCTCAAGGCTACGATCTACAAAACAGTCTGTATTGGCCAAGGGGGAAAAAAAAGACAACGTGACCTAGAAAATCTTGTCATCTTCAAAGCTCTCTGATTCTGCTGTTCTTTATTTAGGACTGTAAGCCCACCAGATCCATTTCTGTGCAATCAAGGATTGTTTTTGTCTTCCAGAAAGGTCTCAGAGCAAACCTCTGAGTTTGAACATGCTGATATTTTCGGATAGTCCTGTCAACACCAGTGATTTTAGTTGTTTTCCCATCTAACTCACTGGTGGGCTTCTTGGGGTTCCATTTAGATGTGAAAATGCCACATGGTGCTCTCTGCAGTTTGGTGCAATATCAAAGGCTACCTCAGCATTAAGCAGAATTAGGGTCTTTCTGCACAGATCAGTTATCCTGGTTTTATCCATCGAAGAGCTCTTGATAAGGCAGTGGGAAAAAAAGTGTTCAGTGTATGAGAGCTCACCTGTCCAGCCCTAAATGTACAGTTAATGGAAGCCAACCTCATGTGTTTTATTTAAACCTCAAGTAATTTATTCATGCCTCAGTCTTTCCTGTCTCAAAAATTGTCTTTCCCTTGCTTTTGACTTTGTTTTGCAAATGCAGCTCCTTACCCTGGGGCTCCGGGAACTTCAGGTGATACCAGCAATTCTGGCAGCCTCCTTCAGCCACGGGCAGGTGACAGGTCAGGTGTGTTTGAGCTCAGGTCTCCAGCAGCAGGACCATTTAGCTGTTTCCTCATGAGTGGCTTCCATGGATGGAATGAATCCATGGGACTCCTGCCCTGGGCATGGAGGAGAACCGCATGGTGCAGTCCTGTTTATTTGCACCTGCACAGCACAGGGAGCTAAGTGCACCAGATCCAATTCACCCAGGACTCATCCTTCAATCCCCAGGAGATTCCCCGAGGTGAAGCAACAATTCTCTCACCCATGTGGTCTGTAACTGGGATCTTTCTCCTCCTTCACAAGTTAACAAATTGGCCATTCCCTGAGAGCAGATAATTTCTTCTTAATGGTAGCCATCTCTCAGCACGTACTTTGGCTGCCAGCTTTCGAAGGTAATTGCATTGTTATTTAGGAAAGTCAAAGGTGCATTCTTCCAGAGAGGCTCTGGCTGCGAGCAGGCGTGGGGAAGGCTGACCAGAGATGGTTTTGCTTGCTCCTGTTACAGCCAGGTGTCACTGTGGGCAGCCAGGAGACAGGGATGGATGTATATCCCCCACCCCACTCCCCACTCTTTTCCTCCGCACAGAAGAATCTGTAAGAAGTCATTTGCTGAAAAATAAAGATGGGCTGAAAATACAAAACACAAAATGTTCCTTTTTCTGATAAGAAAGTGATGTCACAAATGACCTTATTAAAAAAACGTAAAATGCTTGTTTACTTAAAGCACTTGTTCAAAGAGAGCAAGTGAAAATGTAGCTTTTGGGTATTTTTCTTTCTCCTTTCTCTTTCTTCCTAAATGAGATTGAAATACAGTTTCACATTTGCAAGGCCCAGTGCCCTTTCTGCCAAGAATTCCATTGACAGTCCAATCAACAGACATGTTCTGGTTACAGGAATCAGGCATCAGTCAAACGCTTGAAAGCCAGATCCAGCAAATGCAGCAGATAATAGTATTGAAAACAGCCAGTGGGGGAGATGAGAAAGTAATTGGAGTGTAGGTAAGAGCTGGTGTAAGCAGGATGGATCGGCATATTGCTGACACGTGGAAGGGAGGAGGCAGAGGGGGAGAGCTAATGAGAGGGGTAATTCTAATGATAGAAGTAGTTCAATGTGTCAGGCTTTTGTTTTTTGAAGGCTGAGAGAAGGATTTATTTGTGTAGAGGCAACTCAGCCCATGGGATTTATACACCACTTCCAACGCCAGTCCTCGCCAGCTTCCAGAGCTGGCTCAGCCCTGGGATTTTGCAGGTAGATCCATAGTAAAAAGCTGTGAGGCATCAGTGGAGAGGACTGTGGGGCTGGACTGGCCCTGGAAGTGCTGGAGCAGATGTAGGGAGGGTTTGCAGTGGGATCAAGGCAAAGGCCTTTGTGGCAGCCCAGGGCAGCTACGAGCACCTGGGGGGCTCATTACCATGAGCAGAGCAACACTGGTCTCTGCGTGAGCAGGGGCTGCATCACTAAACACAGTCATTTCAATCTCCACAAGCCCTAAAATCTGCTGATTTCATCCCAAATGTAAAAATCTAAAGAAGACAGGAGTGAAAATGAACAGAATAGAATTTGATTGTATGGACTATATATCCTAATTTATTCCTGAGCCCTTGCTAGTAAAATACCCAGGTTCTGATTAGAGTGGTGAGCGAAGAGAATTACACACTTCCTATGGGTAACATGACGAGCAAATTACCTGAATTTCTGGTAAATCTGTGATCCTCTTTTGGGACACAGCACTATGGAAATGGCAGAGAAGGGCTGTTGATCTCATACACGGTGGTATGCACTCCCTCATACTGAGGCTTGGGTGGGTTCACCCTACATACATCACCCTGCCCTGTCTGCGTTATTTCTGCAGCTTTTTAGATTCACTTTCTCTGTCCCACTGCGCCAAGAATTTGGCTCTGTTTAATTTCCTTGTCCAGGAAGGGCTGTTTTCAGGAGCTGCTCCATTATGTGCTATGCTGTGTTGGAATTGGCGTGGAGAAGGGGGCAGTGGGGTTGGCAGGAGGAGAATTGAACACTCTGTAAAGACAGCACAAAATATTCCAAAGTAATTTGGATCCAACTTGAGCAAGTGATAAATGAGAGCGGCGTGGCAGTGACAGGTCAATCAAATATTTATAGAACTTCATCCATTAGCATTGCAGCAGCAGAAAGGAAGCAATGAAGTCCGGGTGCTCCAAGACCTGCCGGGGTACACATGCTGATTGGCTTCCCCAAAATCTTGAGGCATGTGTGGATCTTCTGTCTTGTCCTGGAGGGGACCAGGATAGTTGAGGTGGTAGCTGAGCTAAAAAGATGTTGGGATTATGCAGCAGTGTGTTTTAGAATAAATTTCTGTGATGTCCTTGGGTGGATTAACGTATGTACATCCTGGTGAGGAGATTCTCCTACCAAAACCATGGGAAAGCTGAGTGGTGTGTGAGGGATGTACATTGGTGTGTACACACTGGGAAAGGGCACGAGGTTTTGCAATTCTCTGGAAAAGCAGTTGCTACAATCAGTGAAATGCCAGAAAAGGTTAAACCACAACAGACAAGAAACCTTAAGGAGAGAACAGAGTGGAATTGGAAAGCCTATTTTTAGGATCACATGACATGATTTGATTAATATTTTAGGAGGCAAGTTATCATATGCTAAGAAACAGAAGGATTATTACTAGCATCCCAATGTGCCTGCTTTCAGGGTTTTAACTAGGGAATCCCATCCAAATTTCTCCCTCCTCACCTTTGACCAATCTCATAAGCCAGGGACATGGAGGAGTGACACATGGCTGCACTGGAAGGTGCAAAGGGCTGTGGAGAAGCTATTCATTTGATTTCAGCACTTCACTGGAAACGCCACAGTGCAGCCCATGGTGAGGCAGGAGCACACTGCAGACACATGCAAACAGAGAAATGTTTAGCTGGGGCCATCTCCACAGTGCTCCCGGACACCCCCAAAGCAATCCAACAGCAGGCTGAGGAGGAGAAGGACTAGCCTGGTGTCCCAAGGGGTTAAATAAATGTTTGACTTTCAGCACAGGAAGGATTGCTCTGAAGTCCCCCTTTGACCTGTTGATGAGATCTATGTGACCAGGAACTCTGCCATCCTGGCCACATAAATGTGCATCCTGCATCCCTTCTCGGGGCTCACAGGGCCATCCTCATTTCCTGTGGCAACTTGGGCTTCCTTACTTGTGGTCTACACCTAAGTGCCAGTGCTTCACCAGGTGCTGGATCTGGGACTTCTGTGATACCCCATCCGATGCTTTTCACCAAGAGCTGAATTCCTGTGAATACAGGAGGAATCTGGGAAGGGAAACAAGCTCTTTCTTCTTCATTCACTGTTCTCCTGACAAAGTTTCATTCATCTGGCCTGGGAGCAGTAGGGACACCATGTGTTGGAAGCAACCAGTCAGCCAAGGGGGATGAGGCAGGGCCCAGCACTCGCCAACAGCCCATTTGCTGAAAATTGATGATCCAAAGTTGCATGGGGAATTTGTATGAATGGAAGAAAAGACAGACAGTAATTGGGATCGGTGGGTGAAGTGTCAGCAAACAGAAGAAAGGGATACTTTGGTGACAGTGATAAATGCTAGCAGCTTTGGGTCTCATCTGGAGAAGCGAATTGGAGCGGAGACTTTGTAAGAGAACGAAGGAATAAAAAGACAGTGGTCTGATGGATGTTACAGAGGAAAAGGGCTCAGAAAACAAAAATTCAGCAGCGTGTTTTTAGGGGGATGATCAGAGGCAAGTGACAAGGGTCATTACCCAAGGCTGAGGGGGTCATAATTTTTTACACTCCCAGGAATAAGCCAGAATTGGGCTCGATGGTACATGGAGCCACCAGGCACCAGTCCCTGGAGAACGGAGTGCCCGTATGCTGGGCACCATGCATGGAGCTGCAAAGCCCTCGGGAGCAGCCGTGGGGTTCTCCTGGGTGAGCAGTGTGGTAGCTGCCCAGACTGAGTGGGAGTCTGAGAGACCCCCCAATCCAGTGGTGGAATGAAGTGGAGGACATAGATGAATAAGTCCATCATGTTCATCTCCTCCCACCAGCCTGGGTATCTCCCCTCCCAGTTTTATGTTAATCCCTTTATGTTTTTTCATATCCCCTGTTTAATATTCATCCTGTTCTGGAAGGTTCTTCCTTATTCAATGTTCCATTGGTTTGTTTAAACTAGTTACCACCTCCAACTTCTGTAATTGGATGCTGTACCCTTGATCCCTCCTCTTCTCCTTACCCCCACTGGTTGCCTGTTGTTACCCCTCCCCTTTTCTCAAGCCGTATAAAATCCCCTGCACGAAGTCTGTGATTGCTTGCCTGTGGCTGAGCCTTTCAGCAGAGCTTGTCACTCCTCGGACCCTTAATAAAGCTGTCAGAATTTCACCCAGGAGAGTCTCCCTCGCCTCTCTGCCTCCTCCGGCGCTTCTGCTAACACCCGCACCCGTGCAGAGCCCTTTGCTGTCCCCCGGCGGCATCCGCTCTAGTGGCGCTGCGACAGGACTCGGGCTGCTGCTGGGCAGCATCAGAGCAGCACAGATGAGGGGTGAGTGCCTTTGTGGGGGTGCAGAGGCCCTGGGGTCAGCGCTGGGCATCGGGGCTGGAGTGCCAGGGCAGTGCTGCAAGCAGGGCGTCTCAGCAGGCACCAGCACTGACCACTCGGGGCTGCTTTGTTTGTCAGCCAGCCCAGCAGGCTGGTCTCAGGGAGGAATTTCCCTACAAACCCCGTATGTGCAGTAACCAGTGGCCATTTCCAGAGCCATTTCTCTAACCCTCACCAGCATTTCAAAACACGTCTCAAACGCAATTGGCACCTCTACACTGCCAATTTTAGAAACATTTTGCTTTGGAGGAAGGACTGGAGCACAGAGGTGATTATCCCTCCCCTCCTGGCAGCTTCAGGAGTCGTGCAACTTGCAGGGAGTGTCAGAGATGTACAGCATGTAAAAGAGCTCCAGCAAACGCTCTTTCCCAGAGCACTGGAACGTGCCTCTGTCCTCCTCCTTCAGACTGGGGAGGATCTTTACCTCTTACAACAGAAAAGATCCTGGCTGAGGTAGCTCAGACATCCATCTAACATGCCCTGAGACAGTAACACCAGCGACAGAGAGAGGGACTGATTCTGCTGTCAGCAGTGTAGGCGGGGAGCCAGTGGAGTCAATGGGAGTCGATGTTTACTTCTGTTGCACTGCCTCACATGGACACTGATAAATGTTATGAATTTTAAAAATTGAGATTCACATTAGTTCCCTTTAACTCATTTTAGATTTTCTGCTGAGCTTTATTAAGTGGCTTTTAAAAGCAGTTTGGCCTCTACAGCTCTTACTGCAACAGCTCTTACCGCAACAGCCCTGCCTCCCAGCCTGCCTCACGCCAGGAATAAAATGAATCCATGGGTGCTTGCAGGGAAGCAGGAGGGCACTGGGGATGAAGCAGCCAGTCTGCCATTGTGTGGGAGAGCCTCGGCAGAGCAGGCAGATGAAGGATAATGGTGCCTCGAGGCTGGTTCGGACAGAGGTGGCAGATCCTTCAGAGGATTGTGCCGTGAGGCATCATGCAAAGCTGAAGATCCAGAGATAATTCTGGTCCCTTAAAATACAGGTAGAGGAATATTAATGCAAGGGTTGAGTTTTCTCTTTCCTGCAGAATCATACAGATAGGTAGGTCCAGGCATTTTCAGGCAACAGATCTGAGCTGATCTCCTGCATATTAGTGTAAATTAGGATTAGCTCCAGTGGGTTGTACTCAACATCCTCCTGATTTTTAAGGCCTGATCCAGCTTTCCCCTAAGTCAGTGAGAAGATTCCAGCTCAGGAATCTTCTGAGGATCAGTCTCTAAATGCCTTGTTTCAATATCCACAAGCTGCAGTAAAACAATCCACATCTCCCTTGTTCCATCCTAAACTCTGCTTGCCACCTGCCATTTAATTTTTCATGACACTATTATAATTTTTAATAATGCCACTGCATTTTCTTGGCTAAAGAGCCTCTGGAGACCCTGTCAGAAAGGAAATCTTGCCCATCTCTGCTTCTCCATGCAGGCAGGTGTATCTGCATCATAGCAAGCCTTTCCTAAGCATCTCTTCAAAGACATTCACAGCTTAGCCTCCTCTAATCTTAGATGCACATTTGACATCACTAAATAACAATGCAGTTACACAGTAAACTGGTGGTGAGAGATATGCAAGTGGTGGCTAAAAATCAGTAATCCTGCCTCAGCTCTTACTGATTGACTGGAAACTGAAGCAGGGGGAAAGCAGGCCCAGTATGGACAGAAGAGTAATACTGATTTATGGGAGGCAAACCTCTGAGATAGTGATTTACTCCCTCAGGATTTTTTTCTGAGAGATGACACCACACATCTGCAGGACTGGAACCAGGAGAGATAAAAGTCTGAGTTGCTATAAGCAACCAAAGAGGACCAAGTGCTCTGGAGTGGGGATGTGCCTCCAGGGACATAACTCTCCTCCCCTATCGGCAATTCACTTTTTTACTATTGATTATAACAGGAAGGGAGAGATGGAAAACTCATGTAATTCTCCGTCCTTGGGGTTGTGGCCTGGGGGAAGCTGATGCTGTCTAATCTAATAAGGATGCGGTGCAGCCTGGATCATCTGGGCTCTCCTCTCGTCCTCTGGGAGTTGTGTGTAAATGAACACTACAGAACGGAATTAAGTCTCCTAACAGGAAAAAAACCCAAAAAAAAAAANTGATATTTCTGCTCTCTTTTGAATGGCAGCTGACTTTCCATCAGGACTCTCATGCCACTTTGGAGGGAGATTGCCCAGCAGAGACGTGAGAGGATTAAGCTGTTGCCCTTCCATCAGGGCAGGCTGTGCTCTGGGGAAGGGGTACAGCAGGGAAAGGGTGGCAGCCATGGGGATGAGCGGGGCAGGCTGAGAGCAGGTCTGCAGCAGGGGCAGGCTGAGAGCAGGTCTGCAGCAGGCAGGTGCCTCTCCGTGCTGGAGCCATACGATGGCCAACACAGCACTTTGAAAGAACCTTCCCAACCCATTGTGTGCACACGCTGATCTGGTGCAATGTCACACAGGAATGAGACAGTGCTGTGACATTCACTTGCTCCAAGCTAAACCAGGCCTGACACACACCCTTCACTAACTCAGCAAGGAGCAGAATTGGCCAAAGCTGGAGGGTGTCCCAGGAGCCAGGCTGGGTGCAGCTGTGCCCAGCCCTCACCCTGCTTTCCACCTTGCACTGCACAGCGTGTTTCCTCAGAGCCCATGTCTCTCAGGATAGGAGAAGTGTGTTGACTGCAAATGTGGGCTGACATGGCAGGCGGGAAATGGATACCTTGCATCCCAAGATAATGCATCTTCCCATTCAAATCAGCTCACCAGCGCAGATAGCCTTGTGTCTGCAGAGAACACTATTTAGATGGCAGATTATATTCAGATGGCATCTGAAAGTTATTTTTATTGAATTTAATTTTAATTAATCATGTTGCCAAGGGTGGGCTGAAGTGGCCTCTGTTTTTAATTTTTTCTCCCCAGAGTAGATGTCCTTAAACTCCTTCCTATAATGATATGGTTGTAGCTTGCAAAAAGGCAGACGGGATTTATTATTCTGCCTCTTGCCTTGTCCCTTCTGATCCTAGAGAGAATATTGCAATGACTGCTGGTTAGAAAATTAGTTAAGCGAACTGTATACTGTATTCTCTTTCTGTATCACTTCTTATTAGGGAAAAAAGGTAACATAGTTCCCTCTCTCCCCTCCACTCACCCTGCATTTCATCCAGAGCTCATGTAAGGAGCATTCCAATGGGCTGTTGCAGCTTGCTTGCAAAGGACTCATCACATCTAAAAGCCCTTAGGGTAACTCTCGGCTTTCAGTGCAAATGCAGCAAGCAGTATCGTATGTGTGGGAGAAGATGGAGCTGCGATCTGCTACCAATGCACAGGTGCTAAAGAAAGAAGCCTGTCGGGGTCGCTTCCGCACTGCACAAGCAGCAGCCTGTCACCTGCCTCACGTCTGAGCTCTGCCTCTGCAGCACTCAGGATTTCAGGTGTTTGAAACACAATGCTGCCCTTTCCCTCTGCGTCCAAGTGATCAAACTCCTCCAGCTCTGCCTGCTCCATTTGGTGTGTCCCAAAGCAGAGTGGTGCTGCAGCAGTGAGCTCACCCATATAGACAGCTCACATATTAAAAATAAAAAAAAAAAAAAAAAGAAAAGAAAAGATACTTTCCACCAGCTGCAGCCTGGCAACAGGAGGTTGCCCGCTCCAGGTGGTCTGTGCATGGTATTTGGAGATCAGAAACATGGGAGGACTGCAAATGGGGGCACGTACAAGGTAGCTGACCTCTTTAGCAAAGTATGGACAAGACATCCTGCAGCCTGGTTAAAAATATTGTCAAAATTAAACTGAATTTGTAGCAGGTAAAATGCCAGAAATATCCTTGTAAAACTTTATTGCTATACAGTTAATAGTGAATTTTGCTTGTCCGTATGGAGTAGCTAAAAGAAGGAATTTTCCCAAATTCAGTCAATTTATTGCACAGGGGCCATTTTGAAAGAATATCTGACAGAGGAATAGATGAGCCTGTTATGAGAATAAACTCCCAGACAACTAAAAGGACAGCCCCAAGGAAGGCCAACCTGATGAGAATGGAGAGCTATTAAATGAAGATACTCTTTGTACTCCAAATCCAAATACATCTCATGCAAGAGCAGAGCTTTCTAAAACAAATCCCTGTGATAGATGAAGGATTTAGGCACAGCCAGGTTGTCTGTTTAATGAATTCCCTGCATTTACCCCACTGAGGGAGGAAAACCCAAACACTACTGTTCAGAACCTTTTTCATGTGGATTAGAGCAGCCACAAATAACAGAAGACTAATTTTGCCTTGTTTGCCTCCTTCACAGCTCATCTGTCCTACTTTTTACTTTTAAAGGAATGAGTAATTCAAAAAAACTTTCCAATATTTATGGATGCTCTGCTTCTTTTAGGCTCACTGACTGTATGTGAGCCAGGAGCCTAATTACATATTTTAGGCGCATATGTAATTCTTTGAAAGTATCAGGAAAGCCTTGACTTGGAGGGAGGTGGCTCAAAATGATGTTATATGCCCTTTCCTGTACTGGGCCACGTCCTATTCTGAAGGGACATTTTTGGCTGGAGATTTGCCCCCTTTCTGGTTCACTCCTGCATTAAGCCTGGCCTGTTGACAGGAGCTTTATGAACTGCTGGGAAAAGAAGGCTCAGTGGATTATCTGATACACCACAGAAAAGAAGAAAGGTAAAGATCATCCAAGAGGATGCCATTTGGACTGCATGGGGTGTCAGCCACCTTTCAGGGGGTAACAAGCTGAAACCTCAATTTTCAGTCATTCTTTCTTTGATTTTATTTTGAAAGTGGATATTGAAGCTCTGCACATGGAGCATTTCACAGCTGACCTCTGCTCACAATAATACCCTACCTGATGGCTAACCCCAAGCAGTTTGTAAGGAACAAGAGTCATAGGCAATATTTTGGGTTTTATTTAATTAACTGATCCACCTGGCAGTTGAAAGAGAAGCCCTTTCATCTTAAAGCGAAACTGAAGCCCTCTGTGGCTGTGTCTCTAGAAGCAGCCACGAGATGATGCTGGGTGCTTGTACCCAACCCTGCTCCCTGAGCTGCCCATCTGGCCAGGCTGTGCAAAAGACACTTGTAGTGGTTTAGTTCGCATCTTTTATCTTTCGTGAGATAAGAATTAGAAGAAGGGCAAAAACAGGCTCAAGACTTTAAAGAATATAAAGAAGTTTATTACTAATAGAATTAAAAGTAAAAAGAAATAATAAGATATTAAAACAAACTCCCCTTTTCTTCCAGCACCTCTCTCTTTTTTCCTAACTTGCACAAAGGATAACAAACGTGATTTAGGTCAGAATTGCAGTTCTTAAAAGTCTCTTCCATTTTTGAAGAAAAAGAGGTTTCTTCTGCTCAAGCGTGGTTCCCAAACTGCCACTAGCAAACAGACCTGCCCGGAAATTTGCTGCCGTGAAATATATTTCTCTCATGAATCTTGCAGTCTTCCCACAACTGCTATCATGGGCGACACATGGGGTATTTTTCTTTTAAGGATAAGCAAATTCCAGCCTGAAAAGCAACAACTCTCTTCTTCACAAAATTTCTAAAAGTCTCTTACAGCTCTTAAGTGACCTGGCGTGGCCACGTTTCTTTTCTGCAGGCTGCACGCGGAATTCTCTTCCCCCCATGTCTTCGACAGAGAAATAAAAACAGTTTGTGACATTACAGTCTTACCACAGCATGGAAGAAGCCTTTTTAAGCTACGCGCGAAAGACACGCCGCGCCCTCTTTTTCAGTCTCTATCTTTAGCCTCGCCTCACATGACTCACTTTCTCTTTGACCTTGAAGCCTCCATGTTGAAGGGCTGATTTTCTTTTCGGGCTTTATGCTGGAAAGAAAAGCCTCTTTTCCTTTATGCTGCGAGCTGTTTGATGTTTCTGCAGTTCGATGTCGGCTGCCTTGGTTGCAGCAAACTGCATCGGCTGCCGCCGGGTCTGCGTGAGGCCATGTGGAAGGGGGAGGGGAGCTCACCAACCCTCAGAAGCTGTGCCGGGTGGATTTAACTGTGTAACAGTTCATGGCTGGGTGTAGCTGCCTGCGGTCTTGGGATAGTTTCTTCACAGCGACCCGGAGTCCGTGCGCAGCACTGAGAGAACGGGGAGAGGGCAGGGGGGGCTCGGCCCGGCCCGGCCCAGCGGGCCGAAAACTCAAATTTCCCATGCCAGTGAGGCTTTTATATACAAAATTGTGAGAAGCGATTGGTCTGAAACTCTGTCCATCAACTCAGTCTCCTCAAACCACCACAACACTCCAGAGAGAGTGATGTGACCTGAGAGCTACAGCAAATGCTGAACAATTCCCAAATGGAAAAGTCTCCATGAGTACTCAGTATTGTGCAGCCCAGACCTCCGCAGCATTTTCTGCTACAAAGAAATGCCCTCCAGCTCATCACCCTGCAGCTGTGGGAGGCAGGACAGACATCCCACCATGACTGGCTTCCCCAGGAGCTCCAGGAAGGAATGATGGCCCTACTGCTTTCTGACTATCAAATTCATGCTCTCCAGGGACCACACCTCATGCACTGACCTCTTGGAAGGAGATAAACTGCTCCAAAAAGGTTAGGTTTCCCGTAGCTTCTCTGTCTCGAAAGCTCTCTGTGGATCCCTCTGAGAGATCCCTTTGTCGTAACTGGCTTTAAATGCCTATTTTTGGCACCTGAGTCTCAGCCCAAGAATCCACCATGAAAAAATGAATAAATGAATCTCCTCTTAGGATTCACAGAGGCAAAATGCATTGGGGAACCTAGTGGGCTAAGTCCAAATCCAGCTCAGATTTGCTTTAGGAGTAAATCTAAGATGCCTGTCTTCATCCTTGACCTTGTTTCCTTTCCCTTGGCACTTAACAATCCTTTTTCCCAGACTAAATAGCACAAGAGGTGCTGGGAATAGGTGTTAGTAACCATCCAAGTGAAGAGTTACTTTAAATCCAGGCTGAGTTTTTGACTTCTCCTCCTGTTCTCCTGAGCCACCAGCTATGGAAATTTTTCGTCTCTGATAAAGCAGATTAGCTGCTGGAAGTGTCAGAGAGAGGCTACAGCTGGCTGCACGGTGGGGAAATATTTCCCTGCTAGCCCTGGAAGCCGCTGAACACTGGACCCCAGGAGATATGCTCCACAGTCCGTTGCATAAAGTGACTTGGCCTGTGATGCTGTTAATGCAGAAACACCCCAAAGTGCTCTGCTCAGTGAAGTTCACCAACAACAGCGAGTCAAACCTACAGACAGCTCGGTGGAGGGGAGGCGGGGCAGGTTTTTTGCTTTTCCTACTTCCATTTCTTTCTTCTTTAATTTTGGTAATGGATCGGAGTCAAATGAACAACATCTGGCAATTAGCACATCCCTTGCCTGGCTCCGATCTGCCACGAAGTTCTGAGTGTTTGCCTTTATTTTTAAATGGGTGGCTGTCAGAGAGAATTAAATGGTGCCTAAAGAAGCACGCAGACGTTATAATTAAAGGCACGCCAACCTTGACAGGTAGCTGTGAGTGGAAATTTCAACTTTTCATGGGAAAAGGGGCTGTTGGCATGCGCATGTGCTCTTAAACTCCATGTGTTTCCCCCAGCTGATCTATCCCCAGGTGCATTTTATACACCCATACTTGCAATTAATTGTCTCTTTGTCTGCTCCCTTTCAACAGCCATCCAGCCCAGTATTGCGAGAGGAAACATACTGTAAATCTAGGAATAAAACTGGAATCCATTAGCTGTGATTGCATGTGCTTCTGTGGGACTTTGCTGTTAACAAGGATAGAAATGATATAATGGAAAACAGAGCAGGGAGCATAAACCTGCTGGTGCACAGAGCATCCTGAAACCATGTAATCCACATGCCTTCTAGCTAGGAATGAATGCCTGGTGCCCTGGGCACTTCCCTGCCAGGCCATGTTATTATAATCATGGTCTTCCCCCAGCTCATTCTGCTCCTTCTAATTAAAACAGGGTCAAATCTTCCTCCTTACAGTATTGACCCACCTGAATCACAAGACCAGCTGACTCTTCTAGGGAATAATGGGAGCATGGAAACTGGGTTCATCTGCTACCTGCTCAGCTTTGACCCCAATGCTGAATGGAGGACAAACATCATGTTAATAGGATCTAGCCTGCCCTCACACCCTTCTTCCAAGGATTTCAGGCCTCTGAAGCTTCCAGTCCAGCATTTTTCGTGTCATTGGTTTAGGGCTGTAATTGAGGGTCACACGTGGTGTCAGGCTGTGATCCACTCTCAGTCTTAGGGCTGGTGCTGGTCCTGCAGAGGTGGGCAGAGCTGTGTTGCTGATGGGAGGGGTTGTCCTGACATGGGGTCTCTATGCTCTCACACAGCTGCAAGTCTGGATATCACACCAGGCAGCCCAGGTTGGAGAATGCAGCCTCCCCACATCTTGCCTTTTAAATCAACATCTGCCACGACTTTTGGTCTCTCGGTGATTTTACCTGCTGTCTGCAGGTTTAGTTGGACAGCATTAAAAATAACAGCCACCAGATTTAACAGCCACACCATCCTATCTGGGGTGGCTTCAGTAAGGTAATGCTGACAATCTGGTTCTTAAGTTAGTTTTCAAGCAAAATTTTAAACAAACTCACTCCAATGGTCCTTGCACTGCCTTCACGGGACTTGCTTGGCTTGCTCAGCTTCCTATGACCTTGTTAAACGCCTATCCCATAGTGTTTAACAACTGCCTCATGACTGTGCTTCCAGCTGGCCATCCAACCAGGGTGGGCTTTCTGTCCACCCTGGAAAACTAAGGTGAATTTTGTGCAACTTCAGTTAGCATGCAAGGGAAGAAAGCAGAGAGAAGGATTTAGGAGGGAAGGGAGGAGCAATACAGGCATGGTAAAGCCAGGCTAATCTGTAGGACTATGTTGGGGAATAAACTCTCTTCCCATCTTCTTGCTGCAAAATTGCTGTAGTTGGAAAATGACTGAAGCAAATTAAATTCAAGGTGAGAAACACTAGAGGGATGTAACTTCTCTCTCTCTGTCCTGCACCTTGTAGCTTATTCCTACCCTACTCCCTGCATCTCTCACTCAACTTACGATATCTATCTCCTTCTTTTCACCCCTCCTTCCCCCGCTCTCGTCCCCAGTCCCTCTCCCTGCCTCTGATGGATGGAACCATTAGTGGAATCACTGTAAATAATGTGTAAAGTTGGAAGTTACAACAAGGTATCTCATTAAAGCCGCTTCACTCATCTTACTTCCCAATTAATGTTTAAGGCTTCGCTGGAATGCGGTGACAATATGTCACAGCATATCATTGTGGCAGGCGACAGGAAGTTAATAACCCACTGGCCCTTAAAGAAGCCTTTAATGTCAGCTGCAGAGGAGTAAATAACGTTGGTTTCTTCCCCCCAGCTATCCCCCCTTCTTTTTCCTCTTTTAATTTGCTGCAGGAATGAAAGAGTTTGTGCTGAAATAACATCATTATCTCATAAAGCCATCTTCCCGCAGAGGCAGAGTACAAAAGGTGTTGCCCAAGGGACTCTGGGATTTTCAGCAGCTTGACAAAGTTGCTCCAGCTCCCCACCCTGAAAATTCAGGAACTCAGGGAGTGTTTGCCTTCACCACCCTTTCTGCCTCCATTCGGGGCCTCTTTCCTTCTTTAATAGAAATTCCCTCACCCACCTTTTCTTAGTATTAATTTCTATCCCCGTCCCACGCCTGTGGGTCCCTAAACACAACTTCACAGCATCAGTGCAGTCAAAAGTTTCCTTTCATGTGTAACAGTTTTATCTACTATTATTGAAACTTTCTTCCTTTGACATCGCTGTTTTCCAGGGGACGAGTCATCTTTGCCTTTCATTCCTCTAAGTGCCTGTTCACTTTGAGTGCAATCACTGCTCTTTACCCTCCTCTTGCTGCATGATGGGACTTAAGCCCTCCTGGACATCAACCACCACAGGCTCCAGACCAGGACTGGTCCTGAGAGACTCCACTGGAGTCAAGGAAACTGCTCTAGTGCATCCCAGAGCTGCCAAAACAGGAACTGAGCTCCTGACTTCAGAAGAGGAGGTGTGACAGCAGTGTCACTAGCCTGTTCCCCTCTGGGGATGTAAAGATCCATTAATCACACTGTGATATAACATAAATGATCCATTATTGGAAACCCATTTTGTAGATATATTTTTCCCAGGTGAAAATAAAAAAGAACAAAACCCATATATGTGTAGCATTTATTTTTTAAAAATTATAGGAAAAGCGTCTAGGGCTTGGGGAATGAATCCCACAAACTCTCTGCTCAGCTCAGCAACAGAACCAATACATCACAGTACACAAATCATGCATGGATTTCTCATGGCCTCTATTTCCTCCAGTACATTGTGTCTAAAAATGTTTGCTCTCCACACCTGGGTTATTGCTTTAGTGTTTGGAAAGGTCTTTCAAATTTCAGGCTAAACAGTCAAGTGTTGTGACTATATAAACACTTATTTTACTTATTGTACCAGGGATATTTCAAATATGGGCCTAGACTTCTGCTTTAATAATAGGAAAATGTGGGATGAATATCAAGAGCAGACTCTTAGCAATGAGATTTACTGTTATTGCAAAAAGGTCCAAAATGAAAAGTGTATGTTGGTTCTTTCAGAGCATTTAAAACTTCACTAATTCCAAAATTTTGGAAGGCATTTCCAAGGGAACAGGGATCGCCAACCAAGGTGTGTTGCATCTTCATGTCAGCCTGAATGGGCCATAGAACATGCTGTGCAGCTCAGATGATGGAGAGAGCTTAGGAGAGTTTCACCAGCATGAGAGGACCGTGAATCCCAAGGAAGTGCAGGCATTAGCAGGGTAATCATGGAGCCGAGTCTTCAAGCAGCCAGAGTTTGGTCTGTGCAGTCCTGGAGAGAGACTTCAGCACCTCAGGTGGAAAACCACAAACTGGAAGCAGATGGAATTCAGCATCCCATGGGGGCCCCCAATATGGGGTGAACTGAGGTCCCTACCTTGTGGGACCATGGGCAGGGAGGTCTGCCCTAATCCAAGGGTCTAGTGTGGCATCTCAAGCCCTGCCCAGATCTAGACCTTTGTCCCTCCACCTCGTGTGTGACTGCTTCAACCACCTGGTTCTGCCTCCCCACACTGCTGGAAGTTTAACAAACTGAAAGTTCCCACAGTGCTTTGAGATCCTCAGCAAAAGGCACTGCAGAAATGCAAATGTGCTCAGTTCCTAGCTCAAATACATTATTGATTTGCTCATTTGCCAGGGGCCACTTGTCAAAAGTATAACAGCATTAGTAGCACTTGACGTAATAGGGGAATGGAGAGGTCTGTGATTAAGTTTAGACAGCCTTGTTTGACTTAGTTAATTGGTTAAATATATTCAGTTACATGTGATGCTTCAGAATTTCAGCTCCAATAAAGTATAATATTAATTTTAATTAAAGCTCAACAGAGTTGGCCAAATATTTCTATTTTCTGAATATTTTTCCTAATCACATAATTCATATTCTGATAAAACAGGGATTCTGGTAGCAGCTAAGGCCTGAAGCACTTTGTCTGACCATGAGAACTTGAAAGAAGAATAGATAGACTAACACTGAGGAGAAGTGAATTTATTAAAATCTTTCTAACCTGAAAAAAAAAATGAGGTGGAACAAGGAAAAATTCCCCTCTGCCTCAAGACAGGATTAACTTACATCTATTCTGACAGGTGTATTTCTGCTATTTCTTAAAAATCTAGGATTGTCATGAAAACTGTAACTGCAAGTAGTTGCACCTCCTCCTAAGTTTGCCCAGGAGCCTTTGTGTTGGCAGTCCCTGATCATTGTTTGCTGTTCCCTTGCTTAAGAACTTCATCTATCACAACAGGAAGGGCAAATAGCATCCCATGGGTTACCTTAGCTAAGGGTCCCAAAAAGTGGGGACTCTCACCATTGAACCCTGAATGACTCCAGAGACAGAATCCTTTTAGTTTCCTGATTAAGGACACTCTTGTAGGACTCCTTTATTTCAGTGCTTTTCTGAGGAGGGAACATTCATGCCAAGGACATGCTCACACCAAAGGCAGATTTGCAAAGAGATGCTCCACGTGGCCAGGAATCTTTCCTTAGCTCTTGCCTGGAGAGGTTCAGTCTGGCTTGCTGAACTGCTGCCATCCTTGGGCCATAAAGATCTCCATCCAAAGCACATCTGTGGTTACACGAGGGATGTGCAAGCCCCAGTAACACGGTCAGACTGGCATGACTGGCACAGTCTCACCTGACCACTACAGCACAGCAAGACATCCAGCAGGTGTTCAAAAGGAGGCGTTGGCTGACTCCAGTGAACTCCACTGACGTAATAATTACAAGAGTGGGTATTGCCTCCTTAATGACAGCAATTGAAAGTGCAAATACAGCCGCAGCACATTAAAAATAGCCCACTGCTCCCATGAAGCAGCAGCTGCATCTGAGGACTTTTCCCAATGCAGAGCTCTCAGGACCGCCCCCCACAGCTTTCCTGCCAACTCCCCAGCCCCCTGCTTTGCATTTCAATCTTTTTTTCCTTCTCTCTCCTTAAATGCAGACTCAAAGATCTGAAAGAGGAAAGATGGAAGGCAATTCTTGTGCTGCCTACTGGCCATAGTCTAGTTTTCTTTATATTGCCTACACAGGCAGTCAATTAAAAAATGTGATATTTTTCTTTTGCAGTGTTGGGATCCAGCTCTGCAAGCCTTTAATTATCTGTATAAGTGGAGCCGGGACTGGGAGGGGGTGGAAAGAGCATCTATTCTTTCAGCTGATCTGTCCCTGAGAGCATTTAGCTCAGGTATTTTGAGCCTAGTGATAAAAAATAACCCCCTTTTGCATGTTTTTCCCAGTGCTCTCTGCTGCAAGACCATTAAGGCTCTGATCTCCTGAATTCCACAGGATCTAAATGGCCAGGCACATCTATAAGCACTTCATTAATCAATGGCCCCAGCTTGGCCCAATGGTCACACCTTGCATAAAAGATGAATTAATAAATCTTCTTTAGAGCATCTGTGTGTGGTAAATGATGTTCTTGACAGGGCTGATAAACCCCAGCACCAACTTCTGCTGGATCAACTCCGTGTTTAATGACGCACCCCACTCTAACTTTTTATCACCTGTTATTTGTACACCTCCCATTAGAACCAGCACAGCAGGGAGTGCCTGGAGTAGAAGATGCAGTGTCCTGCTCCTTCCCAGAGCTCTGGCAGGAATGCTCCAACTCTAAATAAAATGGGTCATTTCCAGCTTTGGGGTGAACTGCTCTCCGTGCTCACATCTTCCTCTAATACACATCAGACACCACAAAGGTGGATGAAGGGGCAGCCTCCAACATCAAATGGGAGACAAGAACAAAATCCTGTGCGTTGTGTAAAGGATTCATGGCCCTGATGCCTGGGCGGTGCGAGGGTTTGCTGAGTCGTGCTGTCAGTAGTGTTTAACAAGTATGGCAGTGGGAAAATGCTGGTGTTTAACAAGTGCAGCAGTGGCATAATGCATAAAAGGCCACAAGCAGGTTGGGACCCAGTGTGCAGCTGCCCAAAGGAAGAAGCCTGATATCTCACTCTTGTGTTAGAGAAACCAGAGTTATGTTCTCAGGGGAGTCAGTCACGGGGCTGGGACAGACTGAGATATAATTATGGAATAATGCATGTTCTTTTCCCACCACTCCCCCCTTTCTAAATTAGCTGTCATGTCACTAAAAACGTTTCTGTGTTCCACAATCAGTCCACTTAACTGTAACAAAGCAGCGCAGATCTATCAAACTCACAATGAGCTCCACTAATGACCGCTGAAATTACCAAATCAGTCCTGCTTCCCAACACCCTGCCCTTCCCTCCGCGCCCCTCGTCAATCAGCGCTCTGCTTGTGGCCCCGCTCGAGGGGAAACGATGGTGTCAGGCTCCACATCCACATCGCTTTGCCCTGCAAAGCTCTTTTTCTGGATGCAGAGTGTTGAGCTTGTTGGGATTGTGCCTTTTTTCACTGTGAGGGGGCTGCTGGATGCTGGGGGCGGCTCTGTGCAGGCACTGGAGGCACTGAAGAGAGAGCAGCAGAGGCACAGCCAGCAATACAGCAATAAAATACCAGCAGAGTGCATTGTTCCTGCTCCCTGATTATGCATTTAACTGCATTGCTAAGCACATCCTTTTTTTTTTTTTTTTNTTTTTTTTTTTTTTTTTTTTTTGGGTAACCGCTCCTCGGAAGTGCAATCTCGCTACTATTCAGATACAATGTGGCTTCTATTCTCTCTCCCAGTTTTAATTATGTGTCCGCCACTGCTCCTTCTCCAAGCTGGCGGTCTCTGAGATTCATAATTTCAGCCTGACACCATAGTAACCACTTAGTTTGATTCAAGACTCTAATGTCATCACTGGCTGGTCTTGAATAGAGCAGGGAGAGAGGGTGTAATTTGAAGGTAGCATCACATAGAAACTGCAATTATTTCTCCCTTTCGGAGGGAAATGTAAACAAAAGGTCATCGCTGGTCAGTGCTCTTCATTTCCATCCTCACACACTGACAAGCCGACTTTTTTGTTTATTATTTATTTCCTTGCTCACTTACATGCCTCCACACCAACACCAGGAGCAGCAGCCAGTGCCAGTTATCACCCCTGTGTAGGGACATGACTACTGCACTGGGAGGACTCCTCTGGTCTTTGAAAGTGGCCCCAGACAGCTTTGGAAACCAGTCTGGTTCCCATGAAGAGACTGGAAGGGACTGTCCCTGATGGGGCACACAGCTACTACAGCCCTCCTTCCAGAGCCAGAGGCTACAACAGGCGGGACACACCAGTGACAGGCATCCCTGGCTTCTGCTGCCCTTGCATGGAAAGTACTTGATTCAGATTCTCTTCTCATTCTTTTCTGCCTTCTCCCATACAGTTCCCACACAGAATTTCTTACACTGTTCCTCTTAAATTAAATATGTGAGTCTCTCCTCTGGAGATCAGACTCCATGGCTCCAGGAATGACCTGAGAGCCCCCGAGAGCCCTCCTGTCCCCTGTGAGCTCAGGGGGATGGTCACACAGGCTCATACTGGAAGAGCTGCTGGGCAGTAGTGCCACAGTACAAGACACTTGCCCAAGGTCCACAGTTTGCCCCTTCTCTGGACACAACCTTTCCCTGATCCTACTGGGAATGGCAGAGACACATAAGATGAATATCAGAAAGACAGATGAATGTGTGCACACAGAAAAATGCAATTCACTCGGCAGCATTCGCTGCAAATCCTGCTGCACTAAATGAAGCTTTCCTGCCTTCCCCCAATGGCTCAGTGATAGAAAGGAGTTAAGTGAAAATAAATGCTCATATCAAATCACAGGTATTGATTTTCTGAGCTAGTAAATGAAGGCACTTTATCTCCGATGGGAGATTGAATGTCTGTGTGCCACGCTTTGCTCCATTTTCATAAAAAGGAAGGCATGGTGGAATTATTTTACCTGGCTTCTCATAAAGTGTAGAGGGAGCAGATTCTCATGTCCATGACAAGGGGTATCAATCAGGAACAACATCATCACAGTGATGGAGCCACTGAGGATTGACAATGGAATAGCAAGCCTGGAAGGCTGGTCCTGGGCATTGGCTCGTCCTTCCGCAGCTGTGGCAGTGTCTTTCATGGGTCCCTGTAGCCCCCTTCCCTCTCCAGGTGATGGGGACGGGCAGTTCTCCGCAGTTTTTGCTTTGGTTTGCTAGAAGGTAATCTTACATCTAAATCATTTCATTCTACCGGCTGGTTTAAGATGAGAACAAGAGTTTCACTGCTACTTATGCGCTTTTTGAGCTCTAATGAGTTCTGAGCAGGATGTGATACTAAAATTATAGGTACATTACATTTAATAATCTGCAGAAAGCCTTAAAGGGAGCTGTCCATGGCCTTGAGGAGTCGTTTAGAAGATCAAAGCTGACTGATGCAAAGTAATTCATATAGACAGAGGAAGTCACACTCACAAAGGTCCTTGGAAACACAACCTTTTCTTGACCAGGTTCACCTATACAGGCATGACTAAAAGTGAAAGAGCTAAATTTTTGCGTCTGAGATCTACAGATCTGTGTTCAAACCTTCTGTCTTATTTGGCAGTTACCCATCTTACCAGGCAGATCTCTGGCACTAGCAATCCATCTCTGCAGCCCTCCACCCATTTCACTATGCAGCCAACCCTGATGTATTTTGCTGCTGATATTTTTCAAAGTGAAAGAGATCAAATGTGTAAAGATAGATACAAAGAAACAAGCCATTAAAAAGCAGACCCCATGCTTTTGCAGCAGAACATGGATTCTTCTGGTATAAAACTGTGCTGCTAAAAAAAACCCCTGCATTTTCACTCCTTGCCTTTCGTGACCCTGCACACCAAGATAAATCAGAGAGGGTCCAGTTTAATCCACTGACAGGAAGAAATGAAATGGCATGTGGATTTCAGCCAGGAATGACTTTTTTTCATGGGTGAGGGATGATTAGGAGAGCCACTCATGTTCCTGACTTGGAGCCTGGTGCCTTTTATATCCCCATAGTATTCAATGGAGAGCCAATCTGGAATCACGGTCTCCAGGGACACAACCACTGACCTTGAACTCTGAGGCTTCTCTGTGTCCTCAACTTGAAGAGACTTGGGATGGTATTCAGAGTTTAAGAAGGGGTTGCCATGGCCCAATGCTATTGCTCTGTCCAACCCCAGCCTTACAATTTCTGCTGAAGTCTGAGGAAACAGGACCAAAATCAAGTCCACCACTTTGGTGGAGAAAAGCTCATTTGTCCCATTGTGGGTTTCCACAGGACAATAGGAGAGAAAATTGTCTCTTGATAACTTATTGTGGTAGGCGCTCACACAGAGTTGGAATCAAGATCCCAGATCCAGTGGTGGGATGAAGTGGAGGACACAGAAGTGTAAATCAATCATGTTATCTCCTCCCACCGGTCTGGGCACCTCCCCTCCCAGTTTCTGTTAATTCTCTCATGTTTATTCATATCCCCTGTTTAATATTCATGTTCTTCTAGAAAGTTCTCCTTTGTTCAATGTCTCATTGGATGGTTTAAGTTAGTTGCCTCCCCCAAAGTCTGTGATTGGACTCTGTACCCTTGATCCCTCCTCTCCTCCTCATCCCTACTGGCCCTCAGATGTTACCCCTCCCCTTTTCCTGACCCTTTAAAATCCCCTGTCTGGGCTCCCAAATCACTCCTCTGTGAGTGTCTCCTGCAGCAGCAGACCCTCATTCCCTGCCTTCCCCGGATTAATAAACTGTTGCTGGAATAACACCTAGAGGAGTCTCCCTCACTTTTCGCCTCCTCCTGAGCCCCTGCGACCACCTGCACCTCTGTGGATCCTTACTTTGCCTGCTGGCAGCAACCCTACTACTTGGGGCCCCTGCAGACTCAGGTGTCTGCTTAGGAGTGCATCAACCAATGGTTGAATCTGAGAGGTGGGAAGGGGCAATATTTGTCTAAAGAAGCGACAATGTTCACTTTTCTGGGAAGGAAACCTACAGTATATGGGAAGCTGATCAGACACTGTCCCTGTCAGCCCTTCTTCCACCAGCCATTGAACGTGGCCCTGCAGGGCGATGCTGTCTTGATGTCAGGCTCCCACGGTGGTCTTTGCTGTGCAGTTGCAAAGCAGCACTGTGATAATAAAAGAAATAGTTTTGTGACAGCGTCCTTTGAAATTTACTTTATTATTTCTCGGTTATTGTACCTCCTCAAGGTGGTATCCTGAAATCTTCCAGGAGCTCAGATCTGCTCAGGGAGGTGGGCACTTGAAATAAATAAATGGAACAAGGCACTCTTTTATAGATCTCAGTTGAAGCATTTGAGTCACTTTTGTCAGAGTCATGGGGCAAATAGGTGAGAATTCCTTTTTATTCCCAGTGGGAGGGTTGAACATAAAGCCTTATCATTCTGTTTTGGTAAGACTTCGATTTTCATGATGACAATCATTTTATACCACCAAGATTTTTTAGCCTCTCTTTGCAACTGGTTGTAGGTTTGGGGTTTTTTGAGGGGGAGAAGAGGGCTTGTTTGGGGGGGCTTGAGGGGGCTTTTCTGTAGTGGAGGAAGAGGACATGCTACTTTTTATTATTATCCCTCCCACCCACTTGTCTGAGGCATCTTTTTCAACAGTCTTCTTACTGCAACAAGCAGAAACACCACCCTCTACAACCTTTCCACAGAGTGCAAACATCAATCCTCTCTTATTAAGCTGAAGCTAAAATGCTCATAGACAAACTGTTAAAAAGAAGAAAGCATCCACGCTGTGGTGGAAAACGTAAAATGCAGTAATTGTCCAAACCTTCAAGAAAGAATGTCTCTGTAGGGAGGGGAGGACCTTTTTCCTTCCTGTGGCAAATTGCCAGAAGACTCCAGGAAACCTCACTTCACCAATATATATTTATTTTTAGGCACAAAATCACCTTTATTTCACTTGATTCCTGTGAATTTGTTCCAAAGACAGAGAAGAGAAGCTAATACCTTTCCCTGCCCAGTTTCCTGCACACTCTAGCCCTATCTCACATTGCTGCTCTTTTTTGAGTGCTTTCTGAATCTGATTTATTTGCCATCTCACAAAGGAAAAAAAAGGCTCTTCCTTTCATGTCTACACAGCAACAAGAAAGAGAACTGGAGCATGTGTAGACATATAGGGTGAATTAATCTGATTAAATTCAGGCTTCTAAGTTTAAGCTAGTCACCCAAAGCTCCTTTCGTACAGTAGACAGACATCTCATCAATATACAGTCAATGGAGCCAGAGGTGTAATTCATCTCATTCCAAAGTAGATGCCTAAAGTAGGTCACATGAATCACACCCTTGAGAGCTTTTTTTCTCCCCATTGACTGTAGAAGGATCCCCGCGTGACTAAATCACTTGTAGGTACTGAAACCAATGTTGGCTGAGTGGCTTCTCTCCATTGCACAGTGCCACTCCATGCCTTCGAATGCTTGTGTGAGCCACACTCCTCCCCTGACATCTCTGATGCTGGGGGTTTGCTGTTGTCCTGACTTACTCCAGGAGAGTAAGGCAAGTCCAGCTATGGAGATACAGGGATAAAGGCACAGGTCTCACTGAGGGCCCCTGAGGCAGTGTAGAAGAGCATGGAGAGCAGGGTAGAGCAATATGGAAAAGATGGTGCCCTAATGACATTGTTATCTGTCATTAGGTAACAATGACAAAGGTGCAGGTGGGGGAAGCTGCCCAGACCACGGAGGACAAAACCGGCCACAAGCAGTGGTGGTTCAGGGCTTAAGCCTGCCTTCCACTCTAGGTTATGGTGAGAGCCCATAATTCCCCAGTTTCATATTTTGCATATTTAGTTATGGTTGGTTCCTGTTTATTCCTCCCTGTTCTATGCACGATGTTATGAATATGCATTTTCTTTAATTAATATGCATAAGTTCTAGAAAGTTCTGCTTTATTTGATACCCCATTGGTTCCTCCTTCAAGTCCCTCCTAGACACTATCTTCATTGGTTTCCTCAGCTGTTTCCCCACCTTTTATCCCTTTCCTTATTGGCTGTACCCCTTTTCCCCTCCTATCCTGCCCTCAGTACAAAAGTCTGAACCCATCATTAAAAATTCAGCTCTTCGTTCCTGTCCCCTATGTCAATAAACCTAAACGTGGATTTTACACATGAGGAGTCCCCTCTCTGTTTATTTGCCTTCACCTGAGCGCCCAACAGACAGCTCAGGGAGAGCTCCCTCGGGTGAGGGGCTCGTCTGTGATTTTTGTGTGCCACCTTATCTTAAGACGCAGCAGCCGGACCTCCGAGCTTTCACCTGGGCTTGTGTGCATTAGTTATCCTGATTTTGGATACACCAGAGAGCCCTGTGCAGGACAGCACAGCTTTATGGAGCAGTGCTCTGAAAGCATCCTTTGGCAATCAGACGTGACCTATGGAAGTCCTCACTTACCATCATCATCATACCTGGAGTAACCAAGAGGCAGAGAAAGAAGATGACAACATGACTGAAGCACCAGAATATAGCAGCTCAACCCTTTTTCTCTGCTAGGGAATGCAATTCACTGCCTCTGTGACTCCATTTCCCTCCTGTGGCACTGAAATAAATGTCTCTTCTTTCCTCCTCCTCAGATTTATGTCCCAGTTCTTGAATTTCTTATCATCTTACTAGGTGACAGGGAGTGAAGGTGTAAACCCATGGCCCAGTGAGCTCTTGATCTCTGGACTTGATACACAACTTTAGTCCAAATAGCAATAGCATTAGTATTTGGAGATGGGGGAAGAAATTGAGAGCTTGGTTGGGAATGTGAAATGGGTTCCCTTGGTCGTTTTGTTGGAGAAAAGGCGTTTTTCCTTTCTCTGCCAGGAGTTTCTTTAACTGACCTTTAGATGAAAAAAATACACAAACAAAGGGAAGGGAAGG